>BSBK01008088.1:0-345000 GCA_027943335.1 Chamaecyparis obtusa | reverse complement strand
CACCTACATCTATTAATAAAATAGAATACAAAGAGGGAGAGAACCTTTCAGGCGGTCTATTGAGCGTTGTTGACCATCTAACATTCATTGGATTTTGTGGTATTCATTGTTGCTATTGTTTTGGAGCATGAGGAACCATTGGAACATCATCTTTTGGAGTATCATCTAGCACTACATAGTCATTTTCTTTCTTCTCATGTTGTTGTAACTGATCTTTGTAAAACACTTTCTCATTGAATATGACATCCATGCTTCTTATAATTTTATGAGTTTCAACATCCCAAAGTCTATAGCCAAATTCATCAATGTCATATCCAACAAGTATAAATTTATTTGACTTAGCTTCCATCTTGGTTCTATTTTTAGAATCTATATGTGCAAATGCTTCACAACCCAAGGTTCTAATAAAAGAGTAACTCAACTTCTTACATGTCCATTCTTCCTCTGGAATACCACAATGTAAAGGAGTAGAGGTACCTCTATTGATTAAATAAATAGTAGTATTTACAGCCTCTTCCCACATGTTTAAGGAATCCCAACATGCAACCTCATACTCTTTTCATGCTCCATTATTTTCCTATTCATGCATTCATCCACTCTATTTTCTTGTGGAATCCTTAGAACCATTTTCTGCCTACAAACCCCATTAGAGGAGCAATAATATTCAGACTCTTTTTTGAAATAATCAAAACCATTATTAGATTTGAGACATTTTAGTCTTTTACCAGTCTCACTCTCAACCAAGATTTTCTAGTTTTTTAAAGTTTCAAATACATCAGATTTATGCCCAAGGAAATAAATCCATACTTTCCTAGTTGCATCATCAATGAATGTAACATAATATAGAGAGCCACCAAGGTAAGATACCTGAGTTGGTCCCCATACATATGTATGCACAAGCTCTAGCTTCTCATCTTTCTTTTCCTTCCAACTCTTTAGAAAACTAACTCTCTTTTGTTTTTCATACACACAACTTTCACATACATCCATATTGACACATTTTAGACCTGATAAAAATTTCTTTGAATGAAGTAATTTCATACCTTTTTGACTCATGTGCCCAAGTCTTTTGTGCCATAGTCTTGTTTAAGAATCCACAGAGCTATCGCTTTAGATTCTACCTGCTCAACTACAACAACTGTTCCTAAACATTGATTTTTTCCTATAACAATTAAAGTAGAAGGAATAGTATGACCTGTACAAAGATATAAGGTGCCTACTTTCACACCTTTTTCTACTAGTAAGAAACCTTTTGAAACCTTCTAATTTTTTCCATTAAAATTTATTGTGCAACCTTCATCACCTAGTTTCCCTATTGAAATTAAATTCCTACTCAACCTTGGAACATGCCTTAGCTCTTTTAGTAGCCAATGATTCTCATTCTACAACTTAATTTTAATTCTTCCCTTTCCAACAATCTGACAAGTTTCATTATCTCCCAAATAAACTAGCCCAAAATCCCCTTGGACATAATTATAAAAAAAACTTCTTTGGGGTGTAGCATGAAATAATGCTCCTGAATCTAGAATCCAAGATCATTAGCATTTTCAAGGGAAAGAAGAAAAATATCCTCTTTAGATTTTTTACTTACAACATTTTACTCCTTATTACCTTCTTGTTTGTCTCCTTTATTCTTTCAAGACCAACAATATTTCTTCTTATGAATTGGTTTCCCATAGTACCAGCAATCATTTGGTCCGCTGGATTGAGACCTTTTGCCCTTTGATTTTCCTCATGATTTCCCATGACTTCCAAAATTATTTCCTCTACCCCTTGATCTACTTCTTCTTTCTGCATTCAAAACATTACCTAGTGTGGATCCACTTGATCTTTTCTTATGAATTTCCTCATATATAATAACACCAACAACATCATCAAATTCTAGTGTATTCGAACCAAAAACAAATTTATTAACAGCCATTACCAAGCCATTCCAGCTTTTAGAAAAAGAGCATAGAATCAAAAGAGCCCTAATTTATTCATCAAAATTGACATTAATAGAAGATAACAGTTTGGTAATTGTATTAAAATCTTTTAAATGATCAACAACTGACCCACTTTCTATCATTTTTATATTAAATAAATATTTTATAAGAAATACCTTATTTGAAGTGGAAGGCTTTTCATATAACTTCACTAGGATTTCCATAAACTCTTTAGTTGTCTTTGCTTGTGTAATATGGAATTCCACGGATTGTTTCAGACATAAATGAATACTATCAAGTGCCTTCATGTCCAAAATATCCCAATTCTCATTAGACATTATTGTCAGTTTCTTGGATTTTCCTCCCAATGGTTGCCATAAATACTTCTAATAGAGATAGTCCTCCATTTTCATTTTCCATAATTGAAAGTTCTACCCAATAAAATTCTCAACCTTTAGCTTAACCTTATCTTCCATTACTCCCACTCAACTATGAGACTCCTACTCAATCATGAGACCTTCCTGCAAAGGATAATTAAAAAAAAACTGACTCTCATACCACTTGTTAGGATTAGAAGATAGAAATTTAATAGTTACATGTAAATATAATCAATAATGAAAAGGAATAAAGCACGCCTAAGTAGAACAAGAAGACAAAAATATTTAATGTGGTTCACCCAATCCTAGGCTACTGTTAGGAACCTGTGTGTTCCTTTTGTTTATTCTATTAGTGTAGTGTTGTTGGATGCATATGCTTTGTAAGTCATCCCGTTAGTTTATTTTATTATCCCACATGCATAGGTAGTATTACTTTTCTAGATCGTACTTAGTATATAAGTGGGTGTTGAGTCCTTTGTTGGCACCGAAGAGTTTAGTGTATTGAGCTTGCTCAAAGGAGGTTACCCCCTCAAAGTGGCCCATGATCAATAGACTCACTCTGAGTTCTACTTTTCTCTATATTTTTGTTATTTCGTGCATGTTCATTATAGCGTTGCTGGAGGTTCCTCTCATCTAGTATCAGAGCACTTTCTTGGGCTCGTTGGTGGAAATTCTTTTTTCCGTCAGGCTTTCAGGTTCCTCTCAAATCTCATCTGTGTTACAATTGGGTTATTTCAAATTATAGAAATTCTTGTTCTTGCAATAGTTCAATTCCGTTGTTAGTATCTGAGTTACCAAAAAAAAAAAAAGAGTAAAATTTTTTCTGTATTTTCGCCATAGCTTCCTTGCTTCTTTCTGGTTTCCTCTCAAAGTTTCTCAGCACCTCTGACCTACCCTTTCACATCCTTCCTTCCTTAAGGACCCTCACCCCAATTCCCCATATTTAAGCCTTAAATCCCTTATTTCTCAAATTTTATGGTTTGCCCTAACTTTTCCATTTCTCAGCCAATCACCACCAAATCAAAGCCATAAGGTTCATTTCCACCATTCTACATGACTTCAGGTTATCACCAGGACAAAGCTTTGTAAGCTTATTATCCACCTACATACACCAAACAGAGAGTCCAATCTTCATACACTCAAATGTTTGTCCCAACAAATGTGATACAACAAATGTTTGGAAACTTAACTTCACTGCTTGATAAGCCCTGGTGATAACCTCTCAACTACATACACCGAACAGAGAGTCCAATCTTATTATCCAATAATTTTAGCCTAGTACAATCTATAATCACTTGCAGCTCAATTATCACTACAAGAAGTTACAAAATTCTCATATATTGAGAAAACCCTAACCCTAAACCATTATAACAAGACTTATATCGATTAACAAGTTAACCCTAAGAAATAATTGACGAGTCAACCTAGGGAATCTTGACAAGTCAACCTAAGGAAATGTTTGACGTGTCAACTCAAAAACCTTGACAGGTCAACCCCCCCCCCAAAAAAAAATTAAAAAAAATTGGGTTTTTTCTTTGAACCCTACAATAAATGAAAAGTTTACAGTACTTTCCTGATTAGTCACCACCAACCAGTAAGAGAAACACCTTAATTTCATCACACAAATCCTTTTCTCAACCTAATTTGACATTTATATATTTCAGATTGCAAAGCATGTCCACCTATGTTGCTACTTATGCACATGCCTCAAATATGTATCCAAGATCCTAATACAACTATTTGTATAATCAAAAACCCATGTATCAATATCAAAACCCAGTTGTGGATCCTAATCTTGGTTCCAATACAAATGTGTCTTTGACACCTATAAAGATATTAGCATAATAGGTGCAAAATCTCCAACAATAGATATCCAATATGTAGACTAGTGGCATAAGCAAAATGTATATTTCCAAAGACTTATGTCCCTACCCCTTTTACAAGACATTGTATATACCACCCTTTCATCCAAATTTCAAAACACCTAAATTTGATAGATATAAGGAGAAAGGAGACCCAAGAAAACATATTCAACATCGCTTTATGACTTTTATAGAGATTTCTCACAAAGACACTTATCTAATGCACCTCTTTCTACAAATTCTTAGTGGTCCAACCATGGAATGGTTCTCACGTTTGTTATCTAGAATATAGTCATGGAGAGAATTGGTAAAAAAATCATATCAAACTATTCTCATAATATTGTCACAGAACTCATAATCATGGATCTATGTGTAAACACCTAAAAATCCACTTGTCAATTTAAAATATTTTAGTTGATAAAATTCCTGATGACATCACCATTTATTAATTAATTAATTCATTTTTATTGTCATTATCCCTTCTCCTATTTTAATTAAAGACATTTAATTAAAGAACCCTATCCAAAAAATTTAAATCAAGTTTGGATATTTATTCCTCCAAATTATTAATTATTTAATAAATTATGTCTCAAAACCCTTTAAATAAATTAAATATTTATTTAATTCCCAAAAACCCTAGATATCTTCTAGAAAACCCTACACCTATCCTCACTTTCCTAATCACATCCTAAACCTACTTAGAGGGTGATTCCTAACCCTCTTAGTCTAAACCCTCATCCTTTGACTTCTGGTCAAATCCCCTCATTAATGAGCCTTACATGCTCATTAATGACCTCTTACACCTTCATTAATGGATCTTAAAACCTCTTAATTAAGACCTATGTCTCTTCTTCCACCTTGGTCCCCTAGCACACTTCCCTAGTTTTGCTCACACATGTGTGAGCAACCCTTAACCCTTATCCCTTTGACCATACCTCTAACCATACCTCTAACCATACCCCTAACTCTACCCCTAACCCTGACTCTGACCCTAACTCCCCTTTCTAACCCAATCCCCTCCTCAAATCCTATAAATACTCCTAATCCAGGAGCATCCTGGGTGTAAGAGCAATCTTCCATCACCCAAAAATATTTCTGTTTGCTTTTCAATAAGTGCTATCTTGTGCAGAGCTCCTATTCATGGAAACTTACTATTTTTAGTAAGTTAGTCATATGATCTCAGAATGTTCTAATTTCAAAGTTGGAGGTATTGGTGAAGTTATTGAGGTTTTTGGGTACAAAATATTTCAGGTCAATTTTGAAGGTCTTAGAGGCTCCAGATCGTGATTGACCCCGGTTGACTGGTGCTAGCGCGTGTCACGCGCTATAGATCTCGTCATGGCATTTTTGAAAAGTGGTTACAATAGGAAAATAGAGCTATGGTTAAAAATTTATGGCCTCCGGAGGTTGGGTTACCTAAAATCATATTTTGTATTTCTTTTGAGCCAACCCTATTGTAATAATTGTGAAAAATAAATAATTCTATGTCTAGTCGGCCTAAAGGGCTAAATTTCTGGAACCTTCTCAGGCGGTGGAAATTGCCTATATAAGAAAGGTCTATAGTGTTGTCTTAGGCAGTTGGGGATAGTTCTGGGTAGCAGATATGGGTATTGATTCAAGGCTTTGTCCTACAAAATATTGTAAGGGAATACCCATGTGGCTTTGCATATTGTAATTCTAAAATTTTGTAATTCCACATTTGTGGAGATAATAAGAACCAATTTTCTATTCTTGCATATCATTGTTATTTCTCTATTTTTATTATGTGTTTGTGGTATTAAGGGGACCACCCTTCATCAACTCCTCATTCCAAGAGAAATTGACCAATTCACATCATATCATATTAAGCATTGTTATCATATTCATTTCGATGTAGACTTAGCTTAATTTTTAGTATTGTTAGATTTAGTTCATTTTTATGCTTTCTAGCTCACTCTAGCTTATCCTAATGGATTGAATCTAGTTTATTTAGAGAAATACTAACCATTTTCATTCATCTCATATCCATATTTTGGTTAAAATAAAATTTTCATACTCATCCTTAATCTAGAAACCACATCTAGCTTCATTTGGATGCTTGGGACTATAAGGGCAGAGCAGGTTCACCATACCTAATTTTGTGCCATTATGGGGTATCCATGGTTCCTAAATAGATTTGGTGACATTCTCCTTATGTTTTGAGAAGCACACCCACATCCCTATTCTCAGAGAAAATCAAATGGTGACAGGGTGCTCCTGTTTAAGCTCAATCTGAGGTATCTTGCAAATAGTTTTTATATATGTTAGGTATATGCTTCTCTCACTAATTTTTTACTATCTATGCATTTTCTGAATAGGTTAGGTTTGCATTGATCACACTATGTAACATAAAATGGAAAAGTGGAGAACCCTTTGAATCATTCCTATAGTGTTTGAGGAACATAGATAGAAAATCACCATTTCCAATTTTTTAGAAAGATAACATCCAAATATTTATTGAGAATTACCAAACTTCAAAATATCATGTTCTTTTCACTCCCAAATTATAGACACATTTTTTAAAAAGATAGTGAACAAGGTTTAAAAGCTGAAAGAGGACTCGCTATCAAGGGGCAAAACAAAGTCAACAAAGACACCAACGAGACCAACCAGTGTAACCAATATTTTGACAAATATGAATATTACACAATATATCATACATCTACAAGGGTCACCCCCTCTAACATGGTCAACACCAATAATAATGTGCCTCACAATAAAAATCAATCAGCCAATCTGACTAATGTACAACAACATGCACCAAGGAGACAAAATATACAATGGAATTTCACACCTTTCACTAAACCACTTGAGGTTTTCCTAAAATGGTTGATCTAATCTAGCACTATCACATTACCAAAAGTACAACATTATGATCTTGGACCTTTTAATCCATCATGGTATAATGATAATGAGTTTTATGAATATCATCGTACAAAGGGACATAAAATTGCCAACTATTTTTAGCTTAAGCATATTGTCCAACATTTAATCAAAATAGGGGAGATAGAGGTTAAAGATAATCCTAGACAAAAAAATAAATGATCAAACTATCTTTAAAGATCCACTTCATAATTATGAAAAATATAAGGCCTTAGGATTTGGGAAACATAATAATGCTAATATCATTAATCATATTCATCATGAACCTGATCATGCTATCCATGTCATCACTATCAGAGATCAAAATCTTGACTACATGGTTACTACTATAAGATATAAGATTACTATCCAGGGACTTCCTTTTAAGTCATAGATGCCATCAACTAGTTAATACAATAACTTGGACCAATTAAAGAAAACTCTTGCATTAATATCCATATTCAAGTTGTCACGTCTATCCAAATCACAAAGCAATCCATTTAACATAGACAATAATTCATTTTAGGACATGGTAGGGCCTCTTTCCACTATGTACCATGTCATATTCACTAATTATAATTTACCTACCCACAAGCCATTTCACAATGATCAATTCCACCTTGAGGTCTATGTCATTAAGAAGGAAATTAGATGAATCTTAGTAGACAGTGGAGAAGGTCTCAATATTTGTACCCTCAAGTTTATGGAAATATTTTTATTCTTTGAGAGTTTTTTGAAATCTTCCAGGAAGATCATTATTAGAGCCTATGATGACACAAAATACCCTTAAAAAGGTTTCATCACTTTGCCTATCAGAGTTGGCCTCATAACACATGAGATAATTTTCCAAGTCCTTGATCTTGAGCTCGGTTATAATATTATCCTTGGTTAAAATTAGATACATGTCATGTAATTTATACCATCCACCTACCACCAATCCTTGAAGATCCTCGTAATGGGTCATAAATTATAGTCCCAAGTGATAGAAATCATTTCTTATATTATACCAACCTAAAGGGCTTGACTACCAATCAAGTTCCTATAAATCAAGTAACTTCAAATTTGTCACATCCCAATTATGTTGACCCATCTCCTTCTACAAAGCCTCCACTTCATCTTCTCTTCTCACTTCCCTCGCCGATCTCAAGATCAATGTCAAGGACAAAGGTTGTGGGAAGTATACATACATTGATTCCTTTTGTGTGGGAAAAATACCTATCTCACCATGCACATATACAAAATGGAGAAAACCACTAAAATTCAAGAAAAATCTCATAATCATATATGTAAAAACCTACAATCTTTACTAGGTGGGGGGTGACTTAATAAAGAATCCATAAAACAAGATGTTTTAGATTGGCTCTATAAAGATGTTGAACCCCTTTCCATAAAACTTCATGTCCACGAGTATAGGAGAGGCTATACCATAATATGGAAATAGGTATATGATGGACATAGTGGTCTTGGCCAACAAAATAAAGGAGTGGTAGAACCAATACTCCCAAATCCTAATCCAAACAATATAGGCCTAGGGTATTTTTCATAGCCATATGAGTGGTATATGAAGAAACTAGGATGATTGGGATCCTCCTCCTCACCCTTTATTAGTAATAACATTACCTATATGGTATTGAACACACTCTAAATGCTAAGAGGGGGGTGAATCATCATAAACCAAAATAATACCACTTAATTTGTATAGTCACCACATGAAACATTAAGCAAGTAAATAGTAGAACCAACAACACATGAACACTAGATTTATATGTGGAAAACCCAAATAGGGGAAAACCATGGCGAGCACTTATCCATAAAGAATAATTCACTAAGGTATATAATCTAATTATAAAATATGATAGGAGATCACTACTCTGGAACTACAAATAGAGGTTCATTTTCAATACAAAAATGAATACAAATATGTGCTCACTTCTCTGAACTTGCAAACAGAGGCTCACTACCAAAGTAGCAACATACAACACAAAATTATGCACTCAAGACTCACTGTCTCAGGAATAAAGTACATACAACTCTTTAAAAGGATAAAGGGAGATTCTCCCAATAATAGAACTAATCTATGAAACATTTTTAACCTTAGTAGCATGAACTTACTACCTTTTCTTCTCTCCTACTTTTATAGAACTCTTCTCTACTGAAGTCATCTAGATATTATCTGGTTCGCACACTATTAACTTGTTTCACACCTTACATTTTTCCAAACAACAAATTATGCTTATATAAAAGATATATCATTGGATATTACAACAACATCAACCATGTAAGAAAAATATTACAATTTAAGTTACAAGTCATATAATGTAATATAAAAATGCAATAAGGTCCTATGCTAGAAGCATCTGGACCAAAACATAGAATGGACCCAATTGGACAAGAGATAATCATTAAATGCATAGGTCACATATAATACAAACCAATCTAGATAAGAGATAACCATTAAATGCATAATCCAAACCTAAATAAAGAAGCATGATCAACTCTAGGATAGAGAGGGGACCATGAACATGCTACACCTAGTCCAATGCCAAATTTAAAATTATTGTAACAACTTTGCCATCTCAAATGTGTAAAAATATACTAGTTGATGAATCGCCTAAATTTCCAACTATATCCATACCTCCAAAACCCATAATGGGAACTACATGCCATGTTAGAAACACTAGAAAATTCCAATAGTGTAGGTCAAAATTTGTCACAATACATTACTGGACCAAGAAAACAACTGAACAAAACTGCAACATTGGATGACATAGTTTCTCGATCACTAGGAATGATTTCTAGATCACTAGAGAATGCCATAACCAAGACTAAAAACTAAATCTATCTGCATAATTAACAACACACCTTCAACCCTTGTTTTCAATGAAGAAACCTTTTGGAAAGCACAAATTAAACATTGTTAACTACAAGTGTAAAACTATATTTTTCTATTCACAAAACCATAGACATCTGGATATAGAAGTATAATAGCGAAGCACTATTAAACATAGTCTAGAAGTATAATAGCGAAGCACTGTTAAACATAGTCTTCACTTTTTTTCTTCATTGAACTACCTTATGCCCTAACTTATTGCAATGATAGCATCTCCCATGAAAAATAAAACTCCTTTTTAGACTTCTATATTTATTAACTTTGTGTCCTACTTTATGGAAACCAAATATTTTTTTGTTAAAAGGAGAGTACTTGGAATGAATCGGAGAATGTATCTAATTCGTCATCGTCTTTTTGTCATTTGTGTGTATCAAATTCTTTTTATTATTCACTTTCTTCTAGTCAACTAATTTCTTTTGATTTTCTAACTATTTTCGATCTATCATATTCATTTTTCCTTTTACATGCTTCTAGTCTTCTATATCTATTTTATTTTGATGTATCATGTCCTTTTTTTCTTTTTCTTACTTTTTCTCTACCAAATTTCCATCTTATTTTAATCTCTCATGTCCTTTTTATCTTCTTCTTGCTTCTAATCTACCATTTCCATCTAATTCTTGTCTATCATGTCCTTTTTATCCTTTTCTTTCTTCTAGTCTACCATGATCCATTCAACTTCCACTGAATCATCTAATTCAACTTTATTTTCCTCATAATTCAAAGTATACTCCACTTGATTAAGTTCCATTTGAAATTCATCTCCCCATTTTCCATTTTATTGAGTTAGAAAACAAATATTGTCACATTTGTCTTCAATGTAATTGATATTTCTAGCAATTCTATAACCTTTAGCAACCCTTTTACTAGTTTGTTTTCTTATGATAACACAACTATCTCTTTTAAATGTAACTTCGTAGTCTTTCTTACACATTTCACTAACACTTAACAAATTATGTTTCAAACATTCAACATAGTAAACATCATTTGTTCTATGCCTACCATTATTTGAAATGGTTTTAATGCCTTTGATTTGTGCACTTCTTTCTCCTACAAATATAATTGCTCTACCATCATATTCTTTAAACCTAATAAATATTTTCTTGTATCCTTTTCATTTGAACATCCAAAATATATGATCCATGCTCCTGAATAGGGGTAAAATGGAATCACCTCTATTTAATGTAAGGTAATGTATAAATGTATGGGGGAAATATGAGATCCACTCCTAAATCCAAATTTCCAAAGGAGAGATCCAATTTGATCAATGAAAAGGTTAATGCACAATCGAATCAATCTATGGAGAATATGAAAGAGAGGGGAAAACCCTCTATTTCCCTATGGAGAATTGGGCTTGAAATCTTAAATAATCGAAATACAAGTACTAACCTCAAATTAGGGAAAATCTAGAAAATGCCAATTTCTAATGTTTGTGTGTACTTTCAGGCAATTCTACAACCTGTTTCAGACTAGAAATACTGAGACGAAGAAAACCCAAAACTATTTTATCCTTCTGACGATAGGTAGTCTTTGACCCTCATAAAATGTCAAAGGCTAAATTCTTTATTTAAAGGTTGTTTCTAACTTTGTTCGCAGATCTTAGAAGTTCACCAAAAAGGGTATCCAAATCTGATCTCATATCTAAAATTCCATATCCGTACCTATAAGAAAAATGGGGTTTTTGTTTGTATGGGGGGTTTTCCTTGGTCAAAACCCAATTTAGGAATTAACCTTGAAATTGAATTGAAATGTAGTGTGCATAAACAAAGCAATTGAAACAATTCACCTCACTTATGTTGAAGTCCTTGTAGAGGATTCAAATCCTCAAATCCACAATTAGGAATGCTTCAATGGATGTAGAATGAATGTACGATGTCTCAAATCAATGGCATTTGATCTTCAACACCAATCTTGAATTGATCTTTGCATATGAGGAGGCTTGGATGAATGTAGAAGGATGGATCTTTAAGGGGGCTCCAAAGAGATTGAATCCTTCAATGGCTAATAATGGATCTCCTTGATGGATGAATGCTTGAGCACTTGAATGCTTGAAGGCTTGCTTGAATGGTTGAATTTACTTTCTTGCATTTGAGAGCTTGATGGAAAAATAAGATATGAATGATGGATTGTGATAATGAGAGAGGAAGGCCTCCTTTTATAGTGAACTAGGGCACAATCCTCTAGAGGGGCCACCTTGGAGAATTAAATCCCAATTAGGTCCTAACCTTTAGAAAATATACCTAGATTAAATGAAATTAAAGGATTTACCATTCTGAAACCCAAAATGGCCGATCCGGAGGCGGGAAACAAATATCCCTGAAACCCGACACCTAGAAATCAAGGAAATTTGAAATTTGGATAGGGGATCAAGGATGAGATTGTATCTGACCAGGTCAGGGTCTAGGTCGATCCTGACCAGGTCAGGATAGAGGTCAAATTTGACCCCATAAAGTTGACTTTGACCTTATGATCAGAAACCTTAGGATCCTAGCCTAGAATGTTAGGAAATGTAGATATGAAGTGAAAATGAGGGACAAAGGAAAATGGAACAGGGGGAAAAGCTAGATACATGCAAAGACCTGATCAAGGTGCTTAACATTACCCAAAACCACTTACTCAAAGGGCTAAATGCTCTTATCATGAAAGTGCTTCCATTTTAAGATGATACATTAAGCCCCCACTTTAGCAAGAGTATGGACTCAATGCAAACTCTTGGTAAAGGAGATCAGAATGAAATGATAATCTTATCATAATCCAACGGACAAAGAGAAACCTTAAGCCCCCAAGGACTGAAGTCTTCATGGACTCCTAGATCACAATAAGAGAGACATCTCTAGAGAGAGAAAGAAAGGGTGTGATTACTTTGTCCAATGAGAACTTATGTCCCATTATGAACCACACAAGGAAACGATGCAACTGGAAAGATGGAATTGAACCACCTAGTGAATGTGGCTACTCACTAGTCAACCTAGTAAGGATTCACCCTTTGGAATATTCTATTCCATAAGAATAAAACAAAAAAACTAAAGAGATCCAGTCTTAAGGACACGTCTGACCTTAAGGGATCAAAATATATGTATATTTGAAACTGGAGGGATCAAGAGATCCTAAAATCCATGCTTTAAGGATTAGTTACTAATCCAAAAAGGGAGAAAAGGTATTTTGAAAAATATGTGCGTATCAAAAAGTGTGTGTGTGCAATAGGTGAGCAGAGTGTATGCCCCCACATTAAAGTCATTGCTAAAACTTTAACAGGAGTAATGGCTTTAACGAAAACATAAACAACTCCACGGATTATGTTTCCACGTCGAGATGCCCCTAGACAAAGACAAATCAAGGGAAATATCACAGAAACATATAGAGAACACAGAAGGGATCTACCTACTGTGGGGTTAGTATGATCATAAGATTATATATATATATATATATATATATATATATATATATATATATATATATATATATATATATATATATATATATATATATATATATATGATATTATTGCAAATGAATTGACATCAATCCCCAAAGAAAGTAGAACTACAAGCACAAAGGAGGAAAGATCACATAAGATATACGAAGGAGAATCTTTTCAGACCATGACATGGAGACCAAAAATAATCAGTGCTACCATATCTCAAATCCAAGCATATTACACAAGGAAACATTTATGAACAATAGCACAATTACAACATAACATGGAACAATGCTTAGAAGAAAAGATATACATATAGAGGAATTTGAACAATAGTTTTGATTCCTTTATCACCTTGCACCAACTGAGTAACAAGGATTGTATAAAAGAATCTAACAACATTTAGCAAACACATTACGGGAGAAGCATAGTACAGTAGGCAAACACGCAACAAAGCTACCACGAAGGACAAGTTGATCAAGCATGTTGCCTACTCTCCCCATCTCATTGTATATGATTTAGGGAAGGTGGGTAACTCGCAAGAGGGACTAGATCCTGTTAGTCCATTTTCCTGCCAGTGCAAAATCCTTTGAAAATGGCCTCCTCCCTACAAATGTTTCATGGTTTCAGCTCCTGCCCTATGTTCTCCAATGTTTCACCTTGCACCAATCCAAATTGCACATGCTAAATCGCCAAATCCAGAAAGTTATTCAAGTTTTAAAGGCCTGCTAGAAATAATTTCAAAATCTGCCACAGTGTCGAAAACCCACAGTGTTTCTGAAAATCCATGATGTTTTCCATCGGTGTGAAAACCCTCACTATTTTTGGCCTGTGCCTTCTGACTTTTGTGCACTTATCTTTTGGTCTGCATGGAAACTCTGTGTGTTTTTGGTCTTTCGCTATGTCAAACCCTATGTGTTTTTGACGCCGCACTTCTGCCCCGTTTGATGGCATTCCCTAGCTACGCAAGTGCAATGGGTAGTGGGCCCGATATTTCAAAGGGTCTCAAAGTGATTGGTTGTCGCATGATCACATGTCATAAATTTTTGACATGTGACCATGCAACTGGTTGACATCTGGTGCTTGGAGCCCCTTGGCAGATATGTGCGGTGGGACCTGTCTTCTTGGCATTTGGGCAGATTAAAGTTTGGTTTAATCTTGTGGCTATCGTTATACCGTTGATATAACTTGCTTGACCTTTAATGCAGTGGTATAGTGACAACAGTTGATTCTCATAAGGAAGGCAAGTGGGTCCGTTGACACGTATGCACAGTTGGCACTATTCTATTCGTCCATGTATTTGCACAGTGGCTTGTTGTTGGTGGGACCTAGTTTCCAGATGTGTAAGTGGGTCCTGTGTCAGTGTGACTTGGTGGCTGTAGTGAATGGTGGTGTGACATGTGGCAGCAAAGGCAGGCCTGTGTGTGGGTCTAAGCGATTTGGCGGTCCTAATAAATTTTTAGCGGCCTGACAAATTTCCTTCTTGTCGCTAGTTCGTGTAATGTTTGGTGATGCCCTAATTCATTCGGTGATTCAACAAACAATGGTTGCATGATCGCTAAGTTTTTGGTGATGACATAAAGTATTTCACGAACTGGCAAAAGTTCTTCGGTCGCCAGTTCGCCAGATAGGGTGGGGTCAGTGTTTGCGGTGACGTAGGTGACAAGGTGGCAATCTCATGGCTTGTCATGTGTTCACATAGCCTAGTTTTTGGCTATGTGATCATGCGACAACTATTTGGCATCACGGTTGTGGAGTTAAGGCCGGTCCACTGCGTGGGTCTTGCCGGTGTGCTCGGTTTTGATTGGTCGTTGACTTGTGGTGGGGCCGAGGACTTCTCAGGACAGTTTGTGATCGACATTGTGCTATTAAGAAGCCGTAATCACATGATTGCAAAGGTTAGTTTGGTGCCTTGTGATCATGTGACCAAGCACATATATAGGCAGAATTCCTGTGGTGGTTAAGTTGACGATTGGATGACTGCGCAACTAGGGGTAAACAGTTAAGTGGCATAGCCCGTGAAGTATGAAGATCTAACAGTAGGGATATAAAGTTGATCTCGGTTTAAATTTTGGCCACTGATTCACTGCTGAAAATGTAAGGTGACCATTGCTTTTCAAATTCAAACTTTTGAGAGGGTTTCCAGTGATGGAAAGTACCAAAATTGAATGCTTGCGTAGCTAATTTGGTGGGAATGATCTCGCTGGCTGTGCAGTGTGGTCCAGAGTAGCTATGTGGCTAATTTGCAGAGGTTATTTTGTACCTGATGGAGTGTGGTTTTGCGCTTGAGGTGTATTTGTAGGGGGTTGATTAGATTGGTTTTCATGGCAATTCTTAGTTTTATATACTGGCTCGCAGATTTTCATAGTTGCAGATCTGTTTGAGATTTTTTGAATTGCTTGGTTTCCTGCCCTTGCAATAAATTTTGATGTAATTTTGATTGGTGTGGTGGGTGAAACCCTAGCCTTAGCTATCCATAGCTTGTTACAACCTATTATGGGTTTCCAAGGTAGCTAATGGTATAAAGTGTCAACTTTTTGAGTTAGAGTGGGTTCTGAATTTTGTCAATTCCAGGAAGGGTTTTGTCTTGTAGATTTTCTCCTTCTCTCCACATATAGGGTGTTCTTCTTTCCTTGCTGGTTCTGAGAACACAATACATATTGTAAAAAACTTGTTTTATGCATGAGAATTTAATATACTCTTACTGTTACCAAGCTATCTCCATTTGAATTCTAGATTCATTAATCATACATCAAGGGTGTCTAGTTTTTCTATTTACACTACCTATGTGCTTGCAAGTGGAGTTTTCTTCGTAGGGATAACTGGTTTAAGGTTAGTATTCATGTACATATGAGCTGAAATATCAAGGATAGGTTCAAGGTTAGTTGTCTTTGCTTGTCTTCCAGTGGATGCTAGTTAATGTATTGTTTGATTCATAGGTCTTTTCTAAGGGGAGGGTTAAAATCCTTTGAATGGATAATAACATGCTTGAATACATAGGTGGATGTTAAGTTGAGGTTTGGTCATGGTGTGTGATTGATGTCAGGCATCAACACATTGAGCATATTGTTTCGTTATTTCATAGTTGTCTCTTGCAGTAGGGTATTTGACTCTATGGCCCATTGGATAAGGCACTAGTCTATGAGAGACTTAGGGTATCTCAGGGGTCCCTTCAACCCAATGTTAAGTCAATTACCTTTCCCTTTCATGTTGGTGGTAGTAGTAGGAGTTTCTCTCTAGTCTTTAGACTCATTCTATGCAAATAGGGCTGTTTGTATATGAATTGGCTTCATTGGGGTACAGGTTACCTTAAGGGGTTTGAAGGCTACTCCACACTAATCTATCTACAGGCCTTTTATTCACCAAAGGGATGGCATGAGTGTGCAGATAAGGCAATACCCACCTGAGTGAATGTGGAGCTCAAAGAAGGAGGATTTCTCTCTATCCTCATCAATTGGTTTTTTTTTCTTGTCAAGCTTGAGTGCTTAACCTGTGTTTCAAGCCCAACCATTTGATTCAATTTTGGTCCTGCAAGAAAAAGATCCAACATATCCAACATAGTAGGAATGATAGCCAGTTCCAAACAAGGATCCTCTTGAGAATCACAATGTTCGACACTAGGTGTAAGAATTAATTATGATGAAAGCATATTAGGTAAATCAATGTCAATGTCAATGTCAATAGTCTCATATTCATCATTAACATCATCAGTATCATCAAGAGTATCTTCTCCATCCAAATTAATCAAAATATGATCTAAGATATGAATAGAATCATCATAATCATGCACGTTAACATCATTATTAGTAACAACTTCTTCTAACACATCATGCATAAATTTATCCAATGAAGGTGGAGATTTTTGAAGAATAGAATTATGAGCTTTAGCATGAGCACAATGCTTCTTATGATGTTCATTAGTAGATCGATTACATTTTGATTTATTTTAAATAGGTTGAGAACTAGGAGGAACAATCACAAGATCCTTCATAGGTTCTTTAGGAAGATCAATAGGATTATCAACAATAGGAGGAACAATCACATGATCTTTGATAGGTTCTTTCGGAAGAGCGATAGAAGGAACTTGATTAATATAACTATAAGTCATAGTTATATGAGGTATAGAAGGTGTAGACAAAAGATTGTGATTAAGATCCATAGGAGGTATGCTTAATTCAAGAATCTTACGATGTTTATAAGCTTGATATGAAGGAAAAAGATTATCAGGTCGAGGAGGACATGAATTAGGTAATGAAGGCCAAAAGAAATCAAGAGCAGCACAATCTCTAGGCCTAGAAGGTTGATATAAACTATGATTAATCATCTTCACTTCTTCATCATGATTGAATGTAAGACACTTATGGATAGGTGAAGCAACAACATGCATGGAATTCAACCAAGGAAAACCTAGCTTAACTTGAAATTGATCAGAAGTAGGAACAACAACAAAGGTAGTGTTCACAATTTTTCCACAAAGTTCAACCGATAAAGTAATAGAACCAAATGATGGATAAAGAAAACCATTAAAAGTTTTAATCCATACATCAAATGTATCATAAGAATCACATTGTAAGATTTTCATAAAAATATTTTCTTTAGTAATAACATTAACTAAGGATGTAGGATCAACAAGACAACCACGAGTAGGATTTTGAGAAATCTTAGTAGAAATGTAAAGGGGACCATCAGGAGCCTTAATAGACTCAGAGTGATCAAAGGTAATCAAAAGTTCCCAAGGTCATTTATTCTTAGGTTGTTGTCGAGGTTTAGGTTTTGGTCGAGGTTGAATTTGAGATTTAGGTTGAGGTTGAGGTGGAGATATAGATTGACCAACATGCTCCACTTTATTAAAAACATGATTGAGATCATGCATCTTTGAGTCATACATAATTTCCATAGTAGATGGTTGAACAATGGTATTAGTATCATGCATAGGTAAAGGATTCGTAATGATTTGAAGGTTTTTATTAGGAGGAGAGACAAATTTGTTCCCACTACCATCAAGAATATCAAAAGATGAGGCATTAGAGTCAATTAAGTCTTGAACCTTATGTTTTAAAGAATAACATTTCTCAATATCATGACCATTCTGACGATGGTATTGACAAAAAGCATTTTGATCAAAACATTTAGAGGCAATCGTAACAGGTAAAAGAGGTCGAATAGGAGGTAAAGTAATCATATTAGTAGTTAACAACCTATTCATAATAACATGTAAGGGTTTGGAAAGAGGAGTAAATGTATGATTTAATAAAAAATAAGTGGATGTAGAAGTGGCATTGTGAGATGCAACAACAACTTGATCAACAATTGCATTCGCTTGTTTGTTTATCTTGACATAGTTGTTGAATTTTTGAAATTTTTTTGGATTAGGAGCAGCATCACTCTTATCAATTGGAATAGGAGCCATTGGAGTGTTGCTCTCAAATTGACTCACTTGTAATTGATAATGATGAAGAACTACACAAAGTTGTTGAAAAGAGGTAAATTAAGTAAGCAAAATCTTACCTATAATATCCTTTTGCAAATTGTAAATAAACATATGTTGAATATCAATATCAAGAATAGGATAGGAAATCTGAGCATACAAATGCTTAGATCTACCAATAAATTCAATCAATTTTTCTTTAGCACTTTGTTTACAATGCATCAAATTAGTCAAAGACACTTGTGGGCCTATGTTGTTTTGAAATTGTTGAATAAAGGCATTAGCAAGTTTTGGAAAGGAGTCAATAGAATAAGGAGCCAAGGAACAATACCATTGTAAGGCCTTGTCACAGAAATTTCTAGCAAATAGTTTCGCTAAAATCCTATGGTCATGAGCATAATCACTACAAAGGATTTGGAATGTTTTAACATGATGAACAGGATCTCCTTTTCTGTTATAATTCTCAAGATGAGGCATATCGACTCGCTGAGGAACAAGAGTACGAATAATATCCAAGGAAAAAGGACTTCCCATGTCACATGTAGGGATACTAAACTTGTTTTGAGTTAAAGAAGAAAGTTTTTGTTGTTGTAAGGATGATACATTTTGGACCAAACTGATGATTTTTGAATCATTAGAGGAAATAGTAGGAGTAGCAACATTAGACACACTAGGTAAAGTGTAAGAAGCTGCAGGAATAGAAGACACAACTGGAGGAAAACTAGGAACTACAGTTGGAAGCATATTGGAATAAGTAAAAGGAACATTATGATATGAAGGTTGTGATGTAGGAAGGGACATAGGAGGAACACTTATAGGAACAAAGGAGATAGTCACAGTCACCAAAGGAGTATAGTTAGGAATACTAGGTAAAGGATTAGAAGGAGGTTCTACACTAGTGATAGGAGGAAAAAACCTTAAATCTTGAGCTTCTTGAGCTAAAGGTTTAACATTTGAATGCACAAGGTGAGTAATACCATGCAAGAGGTTAACACTTTGATCACTATCATGGAGAACTTTCTTAAGAGCCTCTATAGCTTGAATAGAATCTTGATTATGGTTCTCTTGAATAAGCCAATTACCTATTTTATCAAGTTCAATTGAAAGTTTTTGAACTTGTTCAGGAGGAACTCTTAAAGAGTCATCCTCATCATGAGATGAGTGAGAAGAGTTTTGCTCCATAGTAGGATTGGAATCATGAAGAATCAAATTGTCATCCAGGACCCTAAGGAAAGGAGAGGAAGATTCAGGATCAAAGGCACCCATGAGTCTATGACTTCTTCTAACCAGAATATTATAAGTAGGACTAGTAGTAGTAAAGCTCATAAACCAATGTAATGCAAATGAACTAAACTAAGAACACACAAAGCATGAATATTTTTGTATTTTTGAAATCTAATTAGCATGCAAGATCTAACACAAAAGATAAATCTAATAATAACAAGATAAAAGGAAATCTAACACCACTAAACACAATAGGGCATCCAATTCCACAAAAGAAAGGAGAGTAAGTATGTCAGGTTCACCAAAATGAATAATGAAGGTGAACACACAAGGGAATACAAAGGAAGATCTAACACAATATAGCATCTAAATCCACAAAAGAAAGGAGGGTAAGCGTGTCCGGTTCACAAAAATGAATAGTGAAGGTGAACACACAAGGGAATACAAAGGAAGATCTAACACAATATAGCATCTAAATCCACAAAAGAAAGGAGGGTAAGCGTGTCGGGTTCACCAAAATGAATAGGGGTAAAATGGAATCACCTCTATTTAATGTAATGTAAAGTATAAATGTATGGGGGAAATATGAGATCCACTCCTAAATCCAAATTCCCAAAGGAGAGCTCCAATTTGATCAACCAAAAGGTTAATGCACAGTCGAATCAATCTATGGAGAATATGAAAGAGAGAGAAAAACCCTATATTTCCCTATGGACAATTGTGCTTGAAATCTAAAATAATTTTAATACAAGTACTAACCTCAAATTAGGGAAAATCTAGAAAATACCAATTTTTTATGTCTGTGTGTACTTTCAGGCAATTCTACAACCTGTTTCAGACTGGAAATGCCGAGATGAAGAAAACCCATAATTTTTTTGTCTTTTCAATCTCAGATCCAAATCCAATCTCAGATCCAAAATTTTGCACCTATATCTGCAAGAAAAATGGGGTTTTTGTCTGTGTGGGAGGTTTTCCTTGATCAAACCCCAATTTAGGAATTCACCTTGAAATTGAATTGAAATGTAGTGTGCATAAACAAAGCAATTGAAACAATTCACCTCGCTTATGTTGAAGTCCTTGTAGAGGATTTGAATCCTCAAATCCACAAGTATGAATGCTTCAATGGATTTAGAATGAATGTAGGATGTCTCTAATCAATGGCATTTTAACTTCAACACCAATCTTAAATTGATATTTGCATATGAGGAGGCTTGGATGAATGTAGAAGGATGGATCTTAAAGGGGGCTCCAAAGAGATTGAATCCTTCAAGGGCTAACAATGGATCTCCTTGATGGATGAATGCTTGAACACTTGAATGCTTGAAGGCTTGCTTGAATGCTTGAATTCACTTGCTTGCACTTGAGAGCTTGATGGAAAAAGAAGATATGAATGATGGATTATGATAATGAGAGAGGAAGGCCTCCTTTTATAGTGAACTAGGGCACAATCCTCTAGAGGGGCCACCTTGGAGAATTAAATCCCAATTAGGTCCTAACCTATATAAAATATACCTAGATTTAATGCAATTAAAGGATTTACCATTCTGAAACCCAAAATGGCCGATCCGAACATGGGAAACAAATATCCCCGAAACCCGACAATCAAAAATCCAGGAAATTTGAAATTTGGATAGGGGGTCAAGGATGAGATTGTATCTAACCAGGTCAGGGTCAAGGTTGATCTTGACTAAGTCAGGAGAGAGGTCAACTTTGGCCGCATAAAGTTGACTTTGAACTTATGATCAAAAACCTCAAGATCCTGACCCAGAATGCTAGGAAATGCATATATGAAGTGAAAATCAAGGACAAAGGAAAGAAGAACACGGGGAAAAGCTAGATACATGCAAAGACCTGATCAAGGTGCTTATCATGACCCCAGACCACTTAATCAGAGGGGTAAATTCTCTTATCATGCAAGTGCTTCCATTTTAAGATGATACAACTCCTATCAAAACTTTAGCATACAATTGCAAAATCTTCTCTTCCATTTTCAGAAATAGCTAAAAAAGAGATTCCTCAATTATTTCATTAGTATCTTCATCTTTAGAAACATATTCCTGCATGGAACATAAGCTCTTTATACCTTTTCCTTCAAAATTAAATTTCTTCCTAAAATCACCTTTCCTTTGATTGCCTTTTCTATCATCATCTTTTTTATTCACTAAGATATTCCTTATACTTTCAATCATTAGAAAAATGTCATATCCTTCCATAATTAAATCACTTAAGAGATAACTTACCTTTTTATCTACTAATACTTTTCTTGAATATTCTTGAAAGATATGCCTCAACATCCTCTAACATCTTGCATGACTTAGGTTTAACATCTTCAATAGCTCTGAATGTATTCCCCTTCTTTTCTGTTTCAACTTCTGCAATACTAAATCCAAAAAGTGAACCAATAAGTTGATAGATTGAGCATTCACTCAAATCATTGCTCCCCATTATTGAAGATACCATTAGTATAAACTCATTTGGCAGGGTTAATAAGATATTGAGTCTAACATATATGTCTTTGGATGTCCACCAACAACTATGATTCCACAAGAAGCATCAACATATCTGTAAATGTAGCTTTCAACACTTTCATCTTTTGCCTCTCTAAGGACCTCATAATTATGTTTGATATTCATCAGTCTTGCTTTTTTTCATCTTTAAATGTCCTTGATATACTAGGACTGGCCTATCCCAAATCTCTTTAGCACCTTTCAAACCATTCACCTTTTGAAACATTATGTCACATAAAATATTAAAAATAGTTTTCCTTGCTTTCACATTAGCTTCCTTTTATTTTTCTTCTTTGGTAATCAAGGTTCTTCCAAAAGGAGGATAGAAACTAGTTTGAATCATCTCCTAAAAATAATTTTGTAATGTTTCAAGATATTCTTCCATCTTATCCATCTAATAGAAAAAATTGGTGTCATCAAATACCAAAGACTAAAGTATAACTTATGTGTCACCTCAAATTTGCCTAAATAAATTAATCTTATTCAAGAGGAACCTTCTCTAATACCAATTTTTGAACACACTCTAGATGCTAGGAAGGGGATGAATCAATATAAACCAAAACAACAATACTTAACTTGTATAGTCACCACATGAAACATTAAGAATGTAAAGAGTGTTACGGTTTATATAGATATGAGTAATAAACAATATTAAGATAAGGTGAAAACCATGAATATAGAAAAAGATATAACATAGATATTTAACATGGTTCACCCAATATAGGCTATATGCACCAAATAAATAGTTGTTTGCTTCTTTTATTATCCATCAAAGATAGAATTACAATATCATGAGAATTTTACATTATTGTTAGCATGAATGTTGATGGCATTCCTGTGGAGGAGTATCCTAGTAGTGTTGGTGACATGGTACAATGATTTTGTGTTTCATTTTAATGATAGAATTTCTCATTGATGTCAATATATGTTATTGATGGGTTATTCAGAAGCTTGTAGACAGGTTGTAGAGAATTGTATAGACATAGCACAAAATATTAGCATGTATGAACTTAGATGGATAATCTACATAATGTTTTGGGTCACTAACTATGATCACACATGCTTATGAGATGATCTAATAGAGTTATGGTTGATTTAATGATGACTATTTCTCAGGAGACAAAAACTATGATTTTCAAAGAGTTGATTGCAAAACTTTGTGGATAGAATTCATGATTTTTAAAATCATGATGAGAGAGCATAGGTTCATGTTGGATACTTATTGTAGAGATTATTTCAATCATATGAAGTTTTGATCATACAAGTGATGTCAGCTATGTCATGTGTATTAGCGAAGACTTATTCACAAGATGACTTGGATCATGTTTCAAGTAATTTGATGAGCGAGCTTGACCTATGGATCTCGATGATTAATTGATGTAATTATTGTGTTGTAACATTATAAGACGTGTTATGTGCATCTTCACATGGGTCGATTTCTATTTCTTAAATAGGATTTTTCCTATATAGTCAAACCCATATTTAATTGTTGTAACTTATATACAAGGATTCAAATCCTTAGAAAATAGGTGTGAATTGCGTAACCTAATTGAAAAGGAAAATGTGAGCTTGAGGCTACAGTGTTTACTATTTGAAGAATAGTTGTTGTGCACTTGGGCACAAGGTGGATCTTTCTTGGAAGTGGTTGAATACTAGAAGAAGATTCAAAATAGAATTATCTTAGTCTTGAAGTTGTATGGTTTAGAAAACTTGAGGGTGGCTTTAGCTCTCAAATATTTTGATCTAGTTGATATATTATACACCCCTAATAGGGTTATTACCTCTAGCAGGGTTGGACTCTTAGCAGGGTTGATTCCTTAACTAGGATCACATTGTAAAAGGATACTAACAGGGTTTTCTCCTTTAACCAGGACTCGTCTATTGTAATAATCGGCTCCCAAAAGGGTCAGAACTCTTAACAGGGTTATTATACTCATAAAGAAGATATTTATAGGTACCATCCCCACTAGGTTTTTTCCTTAACATGGTTTTCCTCAAGAACAAATCTTGGTGTTCATGTGTATGTGCATTATTGCTACATTTACTTTTTAGTGTAGTATCTTGTTTTCTTCAATAAGATTGGGATTCAAGTTTAAAGTATTCTATATTGGCATCAACTAATTTATCCACCCCCCCTCAGTTGATTACAACACTTATGTTATAACAATTGGTATGAGAGCTTTGGTCCTCAGTAAGGAAGCTTAACAACTTCAAGTAAAGATCAGGATGGCCTTATTCAGAAAGGAGATTCCTAAGTTTGATCCAGAAAATTTTGACACATGGAAGAAGAGATGAAGAAGTATTTGATGTGCATGGAATTCGAATATCATCTCATTACCTAGATATGAATGATGGATTGTGATAATGAGAGAGGAAGGCCTCCATTTATACTGAACTAGGGCACAACACTTTAGAGGGGCCACCTTGGAGAATTAAATCCCAATTAGGTCCTAACCTTTAGAAAATATATGTAGATTAGATGCAATTAAAGTATTTACCATTCCAAAACTTGAAATGGCCGATCCAGATGTGGGAAACAAATATCCCTAAAACCCGACACCCGAAAATCAAGGAAATTTGAAATTTGCATAGGGGGTCAAGGACGAGATTGTATTTGACCAGGTCAGGGTCAAGGTTGATCCTAACTAGGTCAGGATAGAGGTTGACTTTGACCCCATAAATTTGACTTTGAACTCATGATCAAAAACCTCAAGATCCTAACCCAGAATGCTAGGAAATGCAGATATGAAGTGAAATCAAGGACAAGGAAAGTAGAATAGGAGGAAAATCTAGATACATGCAAAGACCTGATCAAGGTGCTTATCATGACCCTAGACCACTTAATCAGAGGGGTAAATTCCCTTATCATGCAAGTGCTTCCATTTTAAGATGATACAACTCCTATAAAAACTTTAGCATACAATTGCAAAATCTTCTCTTCCATTTTCAGAAATAGCTAAAAAAGAGATTCCTCAATTATTTCATTAGCATCTTCATCTTTAGAAACATATTCCTGCATGGAACATAAGCTCTTTATACCTTTTCCTTCAAAATTAAATTTCTTCCTAAAACCAACTTTCCTTTGATTGCCTTTTCTATCATCATCTTTTTTATTCACTAAGATATTCCTTATACTTTCAATCATTAGAAAAATGTCATATCCTTCCATAATTAAATCACTTAAGAGATAACTTACCTTTTTATCTACTAATACTTTTCTTGAATATTATTGAAATATATGCTTCAACATCCTCTAACATCTTGCATGACTTAGGTTTAACATCTTCAATAGCTCTGAATGTATTGCCCCTCTTTTCTCTTTCAACTTCTGCAATCCTAAATGCAGAAAGTGAACCAATAGGTTGATCGATTGAGAATTCACTCAAATCATTTCTCCCCATTATTGAAGATACCATTAGTATAAACTCCTTTGGTAGGGTTAATAAGATATTGAGTCTAACATATATGTCTTTGGATGTCCACCAACAACTGTGACCTCATAATAAGATATTGAGTCTAACATATCTGGAAATGTAGCTTTGAACACTTTCATCTTTTGCCTCTCTGAGGACCTCATAATTATGTTTGATATTCATCTATCTTGCTTTTTTTTTAATCTTTAAATGTCCTTGATATACTAGGACTGGCCTATCCCAAATCTCTTTAGCACCTTTCAAACCATTCACGTTTCGAAACATTGTGTCATATAAAATACAAAAAATAGTTTTTCTTGCTTTCACATTACCTTCCTTTTATTTTTCTTCTTTGGTAGTCAAGGTTCTTCCAAAAGGAGTATAGAAGCTAGTTTGAATTATCTCCTAAAAATAATTTTGTAATGTTTCAAGATATTCTTCAATCTTATCCATCTAATAGAAAAAATAGGTGTCATCAAATACCAAAGACTAAAGTATAACTTATGTGTCACCTCAAATTTGCCTAAATAAATTAATCTTATTCAAGAGGAACCTTCTCTAATACCAATTTTTCAACACACTCTAGATGCTAAGAAGGGGACGAATCAATATAAATCAAAACAACAATACTTAACTTGTATAGTCACCACATGAAACATTAAGAATGTAAAGAGTGTTAGGGTTTATACAGATATGAATAATAAACAATATTAAGATAAGGCGAAAACCATGAATATAGAAAAAAATATAACATAGATATTTAACATGGCTCACCCAATATAGGCTATATCCACCAAATAAATAGTCGTCCACTTCTTCTATTATCCATCAAAGATAGAATTACAATATCATGAGAATTTTACATTACTATTAGCATGAATGTTGATGGTATTCCTGTGGGGGAGTATCCTAGTAGTGTTGGAGACATGGTAAAATGATTTTTTGTTTCATTTGAATCATAGAGTTTCTCATTGATGTCAACATATGTTACTGATGGGTTATTCAGAAGCTTGTAGATAGGTTGTAGAGAATTGTATAGACATAGTACAAAATATTAGCATGTATGAACTTAGATGGATAATCTACATAATGTTTTGGGTCACTAACTATGATCGTACATGCTTATGAGATGATCTAATAGAGTTATGGTTTATTTAATGATGACTATTTCTTAGGAGATAGAAATTATGATTTTCAAAGAGTTGATTGCAAAACTTTGTGGATAGAATTCATGATTGTTTAAATCATGATGAGAGAACATAGGTTCATGTTGGATACTTATTGTAGAGATTATTTCAATCATATGAAGTTGTGATCGTTCAAGTGATGTCAACTATGTCACATGTATTAGCAAAGACTTATTCACAGGATGACTTGGATCATGTTTCAAGTAATTTGACGAGCGAGCTTGATCTATGGATCTGGATGATTAATTGAGGTAATTATTATGTTGTAACATTGTAAGAGGTGTTGTGTGCATGTTCACATGGGTCCATTTGTATTTTGTAAATAGGATTTATCTTATATAGGCCAACCCATATTAAATTGTTGTAACTTATATACAAGGATTCAAATCCTTAGAAAATAGGTGTGAATTGCGTAACCTAATTGAAGAGGAAATGTGAGCTTGAGGCTGTAGTGTTTACTATTTGAAGAATAGTGGTTGTGCACTTGGGCACAAGGTGGATCTTTCTTGGAAGTGGTTGAATACTAGAAGAATATTCAAAATAGAATTATCTTAGTCTTGAAGTTGTATGGTTTAGAAAACTTGAGGGTGGCTTTAACTCTCAAATCTTTTGATCAAATTGATATATTGTACACCCCTAACAGGGTTTTTACCTCTAGCAGGGTTGGACTCTTAGCAAGGTTGATTCCTTAACTAGGATCACATTGTAAAAGGATACTAACATGGTTTTCTCCTTTAATCAGGACCTGTCTATTGTAATAATCGGTTCCCAAAAGGGTCAAAACTCTTAACAGGGTTATTATACTCATAAAGTAGATATTTATAGGTACCATCCCCACCGGGTTTTTTCCTTAACATGGTTTTCCTCAAGAAAAAATCTTGGTGTTCATGTGTATGTGTGTTATTGCTACATTTACTTTTTAGTTTAGTATCTTATTTTCTTCGATAAGATTTGGATTGAAGTTTAAAGTATTCTATATTGGCATCAACTAATTTATCCCCCCCCCCACTTAGTTGATTAGGACACTTATGTTATAACAATTGGTATAAGAGCTTTGGTCCTCAGTAAGGAAGCTTAACAACTTCAGGTAAATATCAAGATGGCCTTATTCAGAAAGGAGATTCCTAAGTTTGATGTAGAAAATTTTGACACATGGAAGAAGAGATGAAGAATCATCTGATGTGGATGGGTTTGGAATATTGGCTCATTACCTGGAAAGATTTGCCTATCATAAAGGAGGAAGACCTTGAGATACTTTTTACTACTAAAGAAGAAAGGAAAAGGTTTGTGTGTAATTTTGCTGCAAAGGAAGCTTTGGTTAATGCATTATCTGATGGTGAATTTACAAAGGTCAGAGATCTAACAAAAGAAAGTGAGATTTGGAAATGAATAATTGTACTTTATGAAGGAGATGAATACACTAAGTGAGTAAAGTTGTAGAATTAGAGAACAAAGATGGAGATAGTACAAATGAAGGATGGTGAAACAATAAGGATGTATGTTCAGAGAGTATCTGAATGTCTGATTGGAATAAAAAACAATGGAGGTACTTATACAAAAGATGAAGTCATAAAAATAATTTTAACATATGTGACGCCTTCCTAAAATCCCAAGTTCTTGCATTGGAGGATACTATACCACAATAAAAATATTTTACCAGAGAAATGTTAGTGGCTAAGATGACTATATTTGAGACCGTGGAGTTCAAGGATGTACTACCTAAGGTGGAGACAACATTTAAAGCTATTGTTCAAAGACCTGGATCTGTTGGTGCTAGATCTAGAAGAGTGAACAAGCATTGTGAGGATCTTGGAGAATATGGTAAAGAATGGGAAGAGATTCAAAGGCTATACAATCAAGTGGATGAGAAGATCATGGCCCTAATCACCAGGAGAGAAATGAAAGGTGAAGGTAAGTTTTAAGGAAAATTACATTTGAAATGTTTTAACTGCAATAAGGTTGGTCATTTTGCATCTATATGTCCAACTAGCATACCTAAGAATAGGCCTAAATAAGTGAAATACAAGAATGATAAGGAATACTATTATATTAGTGATGGATTTAAAGATTTAGATGATGAATTCAATGATATTTTGTGTTTTGTTTCTATCAAAGAAGAGGATCCTATCCTTGAAGAAAAAATCCTTAGTTTCTCATGTTGATAGGAAAATTGATTGGATAATTGGTAGTGGATGTTCACATCATATGATTGGTGACAAGGATAGATCATTCAAATAAATAAGTTTGATGGAGGAGTTGTAAGGTTTGGTAATAATACTTCTAGAATGATTGTTGGTAAATGATCAATTACTTTAAATGGAAAGACTAAAAATGATGATGTGTTGTTTGTGGATGGGTACGTGTAGGATCATGGTATGCCAAAAAGTGGTGATGTGAAAAAAAACTTATTTTCACTCATCCAAAAGCACACAAATAGATTTGTTGACTTTTTGGTAGGCCTGGGTGTCAGTACACCTGACCAAACCTGAAGGCATTATCAGATATCTGATATTTGCCAGTGAATATAAATCACTGTACCCAGCCGCATTCAACATATTTTCATTGCAAAAATGTTGAAAGCAGCTAGGCTTTCGGATATCCAGTCCCATATCCCCTATCCGATTTTTCCCAAATTGCCCGGGTAAATTTAGCTTTATTTTTTTATTATTTTTATTATTTTTTGTTATTTTTAAATATAAATATATAGTTTTTTATATTAAAATTAGGGTAGCAATGAGTTTTTGTATTTTTTTTTAAAATTCATTGTAATTATCTATTTTTTCCAATGCTATCAGATATGGAATCATAAAACCCTCCTAATGATCCTGCAAACAATCTAGACCCACCTCCCAACACTCCCCCACCTCTAGAAGACCTACCTATCACAAACCCTCATTTTTTATAAGATCTAATAGGAGATCATCTAAATGAACTTAGAGGATTGGAAACTCCATATGTCAATATCCCCACATTGCACCCCATGTTTACGACATTGAAGACAATAATTGAAAACATGGAGAAACTGACACAGCAACATAATGTTGCACTTCTTTGGAACGATTCCATGCATGCCCAGTTTGACGATGGGCTTGATTATGATGAAGTCATGAACCTAAATATAACAAAACATGACATAGCTAATCTTTCTGTGGATCCTAAAACTGGTCTAAAAGTAGACCCTAAAAAAACTAAGTTGTCAATTAAATGGTGCACAAATAGTGCAATATGTGACAACTTTTGGGACCATTGGTGGATGGTTTTTGATAGACCACCTCACAACAATTTGGATGTCCCATTTTATTTTCTTAGAAAGTTGTATGCTAAATTTGTGCTCGGTCACAAGGTGGATTATTAAAGTATGAGACAGAACCAGGGTGTAGGTTTAGGTGCTCCGTAAGATAGGGCATCATCACAATGGGTGAAATCCCACACATATGTCCCCCCTCCCAAGATTTCACCACCTCCCATAGTGCAGGATCCAGACATTATTGTTGAGGCCGACTCATAGACTATTCAAGCCATTCGCACATTGAATGATCCGAAGGTTACGGAAAGAAAAATATTATTGCCTCCTCATCCTGATGCTTCTGGCATTTCCACAAGCTCACATGTTTGTGTGGCCCACACTTGCGTTATATGCAAGAATATTTGCCTTGGTCCCCTGACTGATAGTGATACATATAGTTTCAGCTTCAATGGGGATGACTCTATACAGCACACTATAAGCACTGAAGCAACTCATGGAGATGTGCATCAGGATCCTACAGTGCCACAGACTCCCACTATTATAGTAAGGGTAAACTATTCACTATTACATTATTTTTAAACTTTATTGTTCATATTTTTAGTAGAATTTCCTTATAATAATTTCCCACTTATGTCTTTTTATGTGTTACATTTATGTTCAGTTGATGATAGAGGAGGAGATGGAACAGGTGGAGGGGTCAACACTTTCAGCCATATCATTTGGTCTTGACTCTTCCATGGTACATATGTTTTAATGTACTCATTGGTTTCCTTTTAAATTATGATAATAGTATATGTACATTGTTTTCTAATTTTTATGATCATCTTTTACATACTGATGCAGGTGTCACCAGTTGTCACTGGGGGGCAATGTGAGGGGTTCAGGTCTCAGCTATTGATAAAGGAAAGGTAATTAAGTAATTTAGTTTGTTTATGCATACATGTATACTTGTCAATTGTGCGTACTCATTTTTAATTTATATGGTTTATTTGATAGAGAGTGGCATGTGATGATGTCATGAGACCCTATCGTCATGATAGAGTCATAGGAATATCCATTTGGAGTGATAGCCCCATGGTACGTACATTTCTAAAGTTATTTATGTGCACTTTTCTATCAAGTATATATAATATGGTCAAGTTATGATAATATGAAGTATTTGTTTGACTTTTGTAGGTCACTCCTAATTTGAGGAAGCCAGAATGGTAAGGGTTTGTATCGTTGATAACTCAGCCAACAATCCCTAAAGAAAGGTCAACAGAGGTAAGTTTTAATGTTAATTTAGTTATTTTGTAAACATATATTTGCTACCAAGTTTTTAACATTAAATAGTATAACTCGTAGATCAATCTCATGTTTGTAAACATATATAGGTGGGAGTTGTCATTAGTGGCACTATTCCTACGCTACCTAGAGCATATATTAGGTTTCCTGCCTGCGGGAGGAGACAGAGAGAAGAGGTATATGAGAATTCAATTTTAGTTTAAATTTTATTTATTATTGTTGACTATGATTCTAAATTTTAATCTAACTTGGGGTTTCAGTTTTGTGTTTGAATGCAGGATCCATTAGAGCCGAAGAGTACTTTAAAGAGGCTCCATTTTGATGATCCACTAGTAGAATAGGATGTCCTAAATATATTTGTAGTTGAACTTCTTATTTTGAGATGTCATATGACATATTTTGAGATGGCGTATACCACATTGTATCTAGATAAGTCAACATATAATCATGAGGACAAAATTATTGTTCATTTTGATATATATATCTATATATATATATATATATATATATATATATATATATATGAAACTTGATATTTGATCCAATTTGTTAATTGTGTGTTCATTTATTCATTGTTAGTATGTAAATATGCTTGTGTGTATGTACTCTTGTGTACAATTTATGCTTTAAGTATATTCATGTATATTCAAGTACAATATTCATAGCCTAAATTCACGTGTATGGGCTACGTACATGACTTAAGTGAATTCATGTTGTATGCTTTATAATTATGTGCTACATGTATGCTTCATGACTTAAGAACATTTATGTGTATGCTTTATGTGCTACGTGTGTTCACACATGTAATTCATCATTTGAGGTATATAAGGATATCTATTAAAGTGCTTTCAAAGTTTTTAGACTTACCTTTTACTCCCAATGGCTAAAAGACTTCAAATTAGCCTAATTACATAATCAAACACCCTTTTGGCAATAATCAAACACCCTTTTAGCCATATCAAAACATATTGGTCTTTTGGACAAAATATCAATACTCTGTCTGTACCCCTACAAATACACTAGGAATGACAAAGAAACATGGTCTTGTAGCATCTCAAGGATCACCAATACCTCTCATGAGGTCTGAGTTATGAGGCTTGATAGTTTGCTGAACAATCATGCTTAGTGCAACTTTCAACTGACCCTCACTACAAGTTTTGGCATCGAGGGAGACTAGCAAACAAATTCAAACAAATTTGTATCTCCTAGAACAGAGAGAGGTTATTGTAGATGTTAGAAATTTCATCTTGTAGCATCTCATGGATCTCTGATACCTCTCATGGGGTCTGAGTTATGAGCCTCAAAAGTTCATTGCCCAATCGTGCTTAGTGCACCTTGGGGACACTTTGGTTTGACGTGGTCTCGAACGTTCTGTTGACTCAATGGTCAAAATGAGATTGTGCCTAGTGTTTACCCACCCAATCAGAGATAATGGCGTAGTCCATTTGGTGCTAGGATGAATGGTTTGGAAGTAATCCATTGGTGCAACTTTCAATTGACCCTCACTACAAGTTTTGGCATCGAGCGAGACTGGCGTGCAAACTTCAAACAAATTTGAATCTCCTAGAATGGAGAGAGGTTATAGTAGGCCTCAAAAACACCATCTTGTAGCATCTCATGGATCTTTGATACCTCTCATGGGGTTTGAGTTACGAGCCTCAAAATTTTTCTGCCCAATCATGCTTAGTGCACCTTGGGGACACTTTGGTCCGGCGTGGTCCAGAACGTTCTGCTAACTCAGTGCTTGAAATGGGCTTGTTCCTAGCATTTACCTGCCCAACCAAAGCTAATGGCATAGTTCATTTAGTGCTAGGATGAATGGTTTAGAAGTAATCCATTGGTGCAACTTTCAACTGACCCTCACTGCAAGTTTTGGCATCGAGTGAGACTCGCGTGCCAAATTCAAACAAATTTGAATCTCCCAGAATGGAGAGAGGCTATTGTAGGCTTTGGAAATTTCATCTTGTAGCATCTCATGGATCTCTGATACCTCTCACAGGGTCTGAGTTACAAGGCTCGAAAGTTCGCTGCCCAATCGTACTTAGTGCACCTTGGGGACACTTTGGTTCGGCGCGGTCCGGAACGTTCTGCTAACTCAGTGGTCAAAATGGGGTTGTTCCTAGAATTTAATATCCCAACCAGAGCTAATGGTGTAGTCCATTTGGTGTCAGGATGAATAGTTTGGAAGTAATCCATTGGTGCAACTCTCAACTGACCCTCACTGCAAGTTTGGGCATCGAGCAAGACTCATGTGCCAAATTAAAAAAAAATTGAATCTCCTAGAATGGAGAGAGGTTATTGTAGGCCTAAAAAACATTGTCTTGTAGAATCTCATGGATCTTTGATACCTCTCACGGGGTCTAAGTTACGAGGCTCAAAATTTCACTTCCCAATCATGCTTAGTGCACCTTGGGGACACTTTGGTCTGGTGTGGTCCAGAATGTTCTGCTGACTCAGTGGTCAAAATGGGGTTGTGCCTAGCATTTAATCACCCAACTAGAGCTAATTTAATATTCCATTTGGTGTTGGGATGAACGGTTTGGAAGTAATCCATTGGTCCAACTTTCAACTAACCCTCACTGCAAGTTTTGGCATCGAGCGAGACAGGCGTGCCAAATTCAAACAAATTTGAATCTCCCAAAATGAAGAGAGGTTATTTTAGGCCTTGGAAACACCATCCTATAGCATCTCACAAATCTCTGGTACCTCTCAGGGGGTCTAAGTTATGAGGCTCAAAAGTTTGCTACCCAATTATGCTTAGTGCACCTTGGGGACACTTTGATCTGGCGTGGTCTGAAATGTTTTTCTGACTCAATGGTTGAAATGGGGTTGTGCCTAGAATTTACCTACCCAACCGGAGCTAATGGAATAGTTCATTGAGTTTGGAGACAAACGGTTTGGAAGTAATCCATTGGTGCAACTTTTAACTAACCCTCACTGCAAGTTTTGGCATCAAGCGAGACAGGCGTGCCAAATTCAAACGAATTTGAATCTCCTAGAATGGAGAGAGGTTATTGTAGGCCTCAAAACTTCCATCTTGTAGCATCTCATGGATCTTTGATACCTCTCACAGGGTCTGAATTATGAGGCTCGAAAGTTCACTGCCCATTCGTGCTTCGTGCACCTTGGGGACACTTCGGTCCGGCATGGTCCGGAACATTTTTCTGACTCAATGGTCAAAATGGGGTTGTGCCTAGCATTTAACTACCCAACTAGAGCTAATGGCATAGTCCATTCAGTGCTGGGATAATTGGTTTGGAATTAATCCATTGGTGCAACTTTCAACTGACCCTCACTGCAAGTTTTGGCATCGAGCAAGATAGGCGTGCCAAATTCAAAAAAAATTGAATCTTCAAAAATGGAGAGAGGTTATTGTAGGCCTCAGAACTTCATCCTATAGCATCTCATGGATCTCTGATACCTCTCACAAGGTCCAAGTTATGAGGCTCAAAAGTTCACTGCCCAATCATGCTTCGTGCACCTTGGGGACACTTCGGTCCAGCGTGGTCTGGAACGTTCTGTTGACTCAATGGTCAAAATGGGGTTGTGCCTAGAATTTACCCACCCAACTGGAGCTAATGTCACAATCCATTCAGTGTCGGGATGAATGGTTTGGAAGTAATCCATTGGTGCAACTTTCAACTGACCCTCACTACAAGTTTTGGCATCGAGCGAGACAGGCGTGCCAAATTCAAACAAATTTGAATCTCCCAAAATGGAGAGAGGTTATTATAGACCTTAGAAACACCATCATGTAGTATCTCACAAATCTCTGATACCTCTAACGGGGTCTGAGTTACAAGGCTTGAAAGTTCGCTACCCAATCGTGCTTAGTGCACCTTGGGGACACTTCAGTCCAGCATGGTTCGGAACATTTTCTTGACTCAATGGTCAAAACGGGGTTGTGCCTAACACTTACCCTCCCAGCCCGAGCTAATGGCATAGTCAATTTGGTGCTAGGATACAATCCTTGAACACTATCCCTTCACTAGAGAATTATTATTTTACTTTGCACACATTTGACCAATTTTGACTCAATGACTCCAACTATGACATCATTTGACGATACAAATGTAATGGAATTAAGACAATAGAAATGTAGGGATACAAAATTAAGATGATACAAATTATATTATGACACAACATTCATAGTAAGGAAACACATTTTTTACGCTTTACATGGCATTAAGATGATACAAATGTGAGCTTTTAATATTTGCAAATCAGCCTCATGGGCTCTTTTATATTTCCAATTTTGCATCTAATTTTGAATCAATTTTTTTATATACAAAATTTGGCATCTAAATATGCACATTACATTTGATTGTTATTTTTATATACAAAATTTGGCATCTAAATATGCACATTACATTTGATTATTGTTTTTATATACAAAATTTGGCATCTAACTATGCACATTACATTCAATTGTCAGTTTTATATACAAAATTTAACATCTAAATATGAAAATTACACAACTATATATAAAAAATAAGTGTCCTTTCCGCTCCAATTCCTACATTCGGAAGGCAGAAGAAAAGTTAATAGAGAATATAAGAAGTGCCCTTTTGGCATCTAAATATGCAAATTACAGAACTATATTTTAACTTGAGTTGAACATACCTATTGAAGTGTGCCTGAAGGGTCATCTCTTTGCTTAAGAGTATTCAGTATTGCTTCATGATCAAGAGTACTAATAGTCCAAAGTTCCTTTGTCTTTGGTTTTCCTTGATGTTTCAACAACTTAGCATTGGCTGCTATAACAAGGTGTGAATACATGAGAATGGTTTTGTGCTTCTCATAGTCTTCAAACATAGGAATGTTATTATTTCTAATCATATATTTGTGCAACCATGTTCCCGCAACAACATGTGATCCTATTGAATATGTGAACATATCATCATCTGTCATCGGTTGTGCAAGTTTTTGCTTTCCTCGTACACAACGTGCTAACCTATAATCCGATCTCTCATCATTCCCTTTTGGTGCAACCAATGCAAAAACATGTCTTAGCTGTAGAAGATCTAAAAGATGGTCGTATTCAAGTGAACAATCCATGCCATCATTTATTACAGAGACTGTGAAAGATAAAGGAGTAAGATAATGTGGAACCCATGTATCAACCCACTCACTTGACTCACACTGATCCCAATCACACTAAAGACAACTCGGACAATAACAAGCCAACTCGCATGTCCAAATTGTCCATGTACCAGCATTTGAGCTTCGAAATGAATGCATTTTTGAAGAATCTTTCACAGTTTGACAATCCAACCTATCTCCTATTGTGCCCAACTCAACCAACCAAAAGAATCTGCACACCACTAAATCAAGAGTCCCCCCCTATGACAATGCTGAAGTACACCAATCAACAATAGAATGAGCATCAATGAGTTCTACACCTGAAATCCTCAGTTGCTCCTTAACTAGAGCTCTCTTTACACATGTACCTATTCCATCATGCTCCCCTTTTCCATGACCGGCCTCAAAAGAACTCCAAATATGAGGTACACCTCTCTCTACATGCATTCTACATAACCAATAAAACATATGAGCATTTTTTAATTGACCTCTGCAATTATCTGACCAAATGAGAGGTCTATCCATAGCAATATTATTTTCTCGCACCCACTCAAAATAATTCTCAAAGCAATGTTGGACAAACTCAGATGAGTGCGATCTATCCTCGCTCATATAAAAATGGTACTCTCTAATTATCTTCCAGTCATCTTTTGTACTATCAGGGGAATGTCTATATGTTATGTGCACAAAAATAAAAACCTGGATAGAATTTTAATATTGAGCTTGCAACTCATTTTGGGGTTGCAATGTATAGTTCTCTACAAAGTCAACAACTGATATAATAGTGCCAATCGAGAAAGTGTCCTTACACATCCTGAATTGTTGATCCAACCACTGAGACCTGTGACTATGCCTTACATACTTGTAAAAAATATTCTTCCTAAAATCTGAAATTAAATCAGCTACCTTGCATTCTTTAGTAACCAACTCACATCTAGAGCCTTCACCTCCACTTTTTAATGTATATTTAATGGTTTCATATACCTTTTTGTGGACAATTGTCTTTCCAAAATCCTATTCACAGCCCTCATAAAAACATTCAACAAACTTCACTAGCCCACCACACTCTGAGCACTTGTCATTTAAGCAATCTTTTCTATAAAAGAAACGTCCATGATCTCTAGGACATAAAAAATGATCTAGAAAGTCTCTTGATGATTTTGGAAGAGCACTTGCACCACACTCCTCAAACATTTCACTACTATGCAAAGTAGAATGAATGGATCGTAACAATTCATGGTGCATTGAAAACTCCACATGATATTTGCAACAACAAGTATTTCAAATCTTAAGAGGCACACAAAAAAAAGGCTTCAGGGCTTCAAAAGCTCTTTGTGATATTTGCAATGTTGGATGTGTCTCACAAAATTTTTTGAACAAAATTGTTTGAAACACCTCCAAATAATGTTTGGGATGTGGGGTCCAGTCTCAAATGCCAATTCTCAACTTCAGGACATCCTTCACATTTGGTGACACTCATGAGTTAGATTACCAAAATAGTTGAATTTGATCCTTCACAGCATCGGTAAGCTTCTTATCACAATGTGAAAGTCTCCCACCATAAGCCCATGTATCATTTTGAAGAGGATCATCAAGTCTTTCTCTTCTTGCAAGTTCTCTATCTAAAGTTTTACGATTTAGATTCAAGTCAACACAAGTTTGTCTCATCAAACGAGCCTTTCTCAAATGATAACTTACCAAAGAGGTTGTAATAACCCTCCTAGAAGCTCTCTTATCTTTTTCCTTGGTAGTCTTCCCAATGGAATTGAGAGAACTAAAAAGATTTCTCACAATAATAGCATTTCGCTCCTTTTTCTTGTTCACACTAATCTTCAATTTGACTAGTATACGTCTCATCTTCTGCATCTTTAACAATTGCACAAACATTTGACATTGCTCAACCAACGTCTTGTGCCTAAAAAATTGATCAAAAAGTTTTCAAACCCACAACCAAACGGTTCTTTCTGATCTCTTGCCATCGAAATTGCTCATTATGTTCTCATCAATTTCAAGTAACCATTTAGTTCTTCTTGAAGGTCTCAATTTTGAAGTTTGTCTTTCTTCCTATGAAGGGACTTCATTTCTCATATAATTTGGAGATGTGTAACATTGATTTGGTTCTTCTACACCATTATCATTGTCAATTCCTCCATATTCAATTGGTGGATTATCATTGGCAATGTCCACACTTCCATTGGCCACATCTACATGTTCATTTTCAAAACCTACATTTTCATCTTAAAAACCTAAATTCTCATTTTGAAAACCTATATTTTCATCTTCAAATTCATGTTCTTCACTTGAAACCACATTCAAAGGTGGGTCTATGCTGACATCTTCATTCATATTTAACATTCCTTGTCTCTTATTCCAATGGGCAACCCTATCCATTTCTCTATACACTTCAACATCTTCATTTGTCAGTCTCCTCTTCCATTTATGCTTTCGATGACTACCACTCCCCATAGTTAGACCAAAAAGTAGATGCAAATACCTTTGTTAATAGAGAAAATCTATCCCAAAAAAGATGAAATACCTTTGGTAATTGAGAAAATCACCCCACAAAAAGATGAAATACCTTTGCTAATATAGAAAATCACCCCCCAAAAAGATGAAATACCCTTGGTAATTGAGAAAATCACCCCAAAAAAAGATGAAATACCTTTGGTAATAGAGAAAATCACCCCAAAAAGTGGTTTTTTGTCTTCTCGCTACAACTCGAATCCCGTAATTTAGGAAAACCACATGACTCTCTAGAGGGACCCAGAGAATCTTGTTATTTTTTAACACTAGTGAAAAGAATCAGATATCCAATATCTTACTCTTTCTCACTCTCACTCTCCTCTCTCTCCCTCTATCTCTCTCTCATTGAGAGAGAGAGAGAGAGAGATCTCACTTACCTTTCTCTCTCCTCTCTCCTCTCTTTCTCTCTATCACCTAGAGAGAGAGAGGGGAGAGAAAGAGATACTGAGAGAGGAGAGAAAGAGATGAGAGAGACAAGAGAGAGGAGAGAGAGAGAGGAGAGAGGATGAACCCTTAGGACACACTTGAGCATTCAAATGTGTCGAAAGGGGTCATGAGGACTTCCTAGGGGTCCTAGTACACCTTATCACGCATCAGGACCCCTCAAAAGTCCCCATGACCCCTTTTAACACATTTGAATGCTCAAGTGTGTCCTAAGGGATCATAGGACCCCTTAGGACACACTTGAGCATTCTAATGTCTCAAAAGGTATCATGGGGACATCCTAGGGGTCCCAACACATGATAAGGCATACTAGAATCCCTAGGAAGTCCTCATGACCCCTTTCGACACATTAGAATGCTCAAGAGTGTCCTAAGGGGTTGTAGGACCCCTTAGGACACACTTGAGTGTTATAATGTGTTGAAAGGGGTCATGGGGACTTCCTAGGGGTCCTAACGCATGATAAGGCATACTAGGACCCCTAGGAAGTCCTCATGACCCCATTTGACACATTAGAACCCTCAAGTGTCTCCTACGGGGTCGTAGGACCACTTAGGACACACTTGAAGTTCTAATGTGTCGAATGGGGTCCTGAGGACTTCCTAGGGGTCCTAACGCATGATAAGGCATACTAGGACCCCTAGGAAGTCCTCATGAACCCTTTCAACACATTTGAATGCTCAAGTGTGTCCTAAGGTGTTGTAGGACCTCTTAGGACACACTTGAGTGTTCTAATGTGTCGAATGGGGTCATGGGGAATTACTACAGGTCCTAATGCATGATAAGGTATACTAGGACCCCTAGGAAGTCCTCATGACCCCTTTGGACACATTTGAATGCTCAAGAGTGTCCTTAGGGATTGTAGGACCCCTTAGGACACACTTGAGCATTCTAATGTGTCGAATGGGGTCATGGGGACTTCCTAGGGGTCCTAACGCATGATAAGGTGTACTAGGACCCCTAGGAAGTCCTCATGACCACTTTCGACACATTTGAAAGCTCAAGTGTGTCCTAAGGGGTTGTAGGACCCCTTAGGACATAGTTGAGTTTTCTAATGTGTCGAAAGGGGTCATGGGGACTTCCTAGGGGTCCTAACACATGATTAGGCATTGTAGGACAACTAGGAAGTCCTCATGACCCCTTTCAACACATTTGAATGCTCAAGTGTGTCCTAAGGGGTCATAGGACCCCTTAGGACACATTTGAATGCTCAAGTGTGTCCTAAGGGGTCGTAGGACCCCTTAGGACACACTTGAGCATTCTAAAGTGTTCAAAGGGATCATGGGGACTTCCTAGGGGTCCTAACACATGATAAGGCATACTAGGACCTGTAGGAAGTCCTCATGACATGTTTCAACACATTTGAATTCTCAAGTGTGTCCCAAGGGGTCGTAGGACTCCTTAGGACACACTTGAGGGTTCTAATGTGTTGAATGGGGTCACAATGACTTCCTAGGTGTCCTAACGCATGATAAGGCATACTAGGACCCCTAGGAAGTCCTCATGACAGCTTTTGACACATTTGAATGCTCAAGTATGTCCTAAGGGGTCATAGGACCCATTAGGACACACTTGAGGGTTGTAATGTGTCGAAAGGGGTCATGGGGACTTCCTAGGGGTCCTAACATGTGAAAAGGCATACTAGGGCCCCTAGGAAGTCCTCATCAACCCTTTCGAGACATTTGAATGCTCAACTATGTCTTAAGGGGTCGGAGGACCCCTTAGGACACACTTGAGGGTTGTAATGTGTCAAAAGGGGTCATTGGGTCTTCCTAGGGGTCCTAATGCATGATAAGGCATACTAGGAGCCCTAGGAAGTCCTCATGACCCCTTTTGACACATTTGAATGGTCAAGTGTGTCCTAATGGGTCATAGGACCCCTTTGGACACACTTGAGGGTTCTAATGTTTTGAATGGGGTCATGAGGACTTTCTAGGGGTCCTAGTATGCCTTATCGCACGTTAGGACCCCTAGGAAGTTCCCATGACCCCATTCGACACATTAGAACCCTCAAGTGTGTTCTAAGGGGTCCTACAACCCCTTAGGACACACTTTAGCATTCAAATGTGTCAAAAGGGATCATGAGGACTTCCTCCTATTATCCCTTATCACATGTTAGGACCCCTAGAAAGTCCCCATGATCCCATTCGACACATTACAACCCTCAAGTGTGTCCTAAGGGGTCCTATGACCCCTTAGGACACACTTGAGGGTTGTAATGTGTCGAATGGGGTCATGGGGACTTCCTAGGGGTCCTAACACGTGATAAGGTGTACTAGGACCCCTAGGAAGTCCTCATGACTAGTTTCGACACATTTGAATGCTCAAGTGTGTCCTAAGTGATCCTACGACCCCTTAGGACACACTTGAGAATTCTAGTGTGCTGAAAGGGGTCATGAGGACTTCCTATGGGTCCTAACCCCTTAGGACATACTTGAGCATTCTAATGTGTCAAAAGGGGTCATGGGGACTTCCTAGGGGTCCTAACGCATGAAAAGGCATACTAGGACCCATAAGAAGTCGTCATGATCCCTTTTGACACATTTGAAGTCTCGAGTGTATCCTAAGGGGTCGTAGGACCCCTTAGGACACACTTGAGTGTTCTAATTTGTTGAAAGGGGTCATGGGGACTTCCTAGGGGTCCTAACATTTGATAAGGCATACTAGGACCCCTACAAAATCCTCATGACCCCTTTCAACACATTTGAATGCTCAAGTGTGTCCTAAGGGGTCGTAGGACCTCTTAGGACACACTTGAGTGTTCTAATGTGTTGAAAGGGGTCATGAGGACTTCCTAGGGGTCTTAGTATGCCTTATCATGCGTTAGGACCCATAGGAAGTCCTTATGACCCCTTTCGACACATTTGACTGCAAAAGTGTGTCTTAAGGACCCCTTTGGAAACACTTGAGCATTCTAATGTGTCTAAAGGGGTCACAGGGACTTCCTAGGGGTCCTAATGCATGATAAGGTGTACTAGGACCCCTAGGAAGTCCTCATGACCCCTTTCGACACATTTGAATGCTCAAGTGTGTCCTAAGGGGTTGTAAGACCCCTTAGGAAACACTTGAGAATTCTAATGTGTCGAAAGGGGTCATGGGGACTTCCTAGGGGTCCTAATGTGTGATAAGGTGTACTAGGACCCCGAAGAAGTCCTCATGACCCCTTTCGACACATTAGAACACTCAAGTGTGTCCTAAGGGGTCGTAGGACCCCATAGAACACACTTGAGCATTCTAATGTGTCGAAAGGGGTCATGGAGACTTCCTAGGGGTCCTAACACGTGATAAGGCATACTATGACCCCACGAAAGTTCCCATGACCCCTTTTGACACATTTGAATTCTCAAGTGTGTCCTAAGGGGTTGTTGGACCCCTTAGGAAACACGTGAGCATTCTAGTGTGTCGAAAGGGGTCAGGTGGACTTCTTAGGGGTCCTAACACATGATAAGGCATACTAGGACCCCTAGGAAGTCCTCATGACCCCTTTCAGCACATTTGAATGCTCAAGTGTGTCCTAAGAGATCGTAGGACCTGTTCGGACACACTTGAGCATTCTAATGTGTCAAAAGTTGTCATGGGGACTTTCTAGGGTTCCTAACACATGATAAGGCATATTAGGACCCCTAGGAAGTCCTCATGACCCCTTTTGACACATTTGAATGCTCAAGTGTGTTCTAAGGGGTCATGGGGACTTCGTAGGGAATTAGGACCCCTAGGAAGTCCCCATGACCCCTAGGAAGTCCTCATGACCCCTTAGGACATAGTTGAGTGTTCTAATGTGTTGAAAGGGGTCATGAGGACTTCCTAGGGGTCCTAACATGTGAATACTAGGACCCCTAGGAAGTCCTCATGACCCCTTTCGACACATTTGAATGCTCAAGTGTGTCCTAAGGGGTCATAGGACCTCTTAGGACACACTTGAGGTTTATAATAAGTCAAAAGGGGTCATGAGGACTTCCTAGGGGTCCTAACACATGATAAGGCATACTAGGACCCCTAGGAAGTCCTCATGACCCCTTTTGACACATTGGAATGCTCAAGTGTGTCCTAAAGAGTCTTAGGACCCCTAAGGACACACTTGAGCATTCAAATGTGTCAAAAGGGGTCATGGGGACTTCCTAGGTGTCCTAGTACCCCTTATCACACATTAGGACCCCTAGGAAGCCCTCTCTCTCTCTCTCTCTCACACACACACACACACACACACACACAAACACACACACACATCTAGAGCCTTCACCTTGACATTTTAATGTATATTTAAAGGTTTCATATACCTTTTTGTGGACAATGTACCTTAAATTTTCTTACATCAATTTTTATGCCACTGTTAGTTTCTAGAACAGATGATGAGCGTATGGTGGTTCTTCAACTATGTGAAATTTATTTTCAAGAGTTAAAAAATGAATTCTTTGTATTCAATCGAGGAGAAGTCCATTGACATCTACTTATTCAGTAAAGTCAGACTACCGAAATTACAAGGAGTTTATAGAAAATCCTGTGCTAGATATTTTCAAGAGGATTTGGGTTAAAACTGTCTGTCCTCAAATCATCTATGTAGGTATTTTTTTGAAATCATTTTGTATTTGAAATAATATAATACATACTAATATAAATATTTATATGATAATATTTATGATATGCTATTATTGTTTAATATTAATATTTAAAATGAAATTAGTATTAACATAACAAAAATATAATTTAATATCAAACTTGAATTAATATTAATATAAAAAGAATACAACTTAATTTATAACATAATTAATATTACTATTAAAAAATAACATTTATTATGAAACTTGAATTTGGGAAAAGTGTGGTATTTGAAATTTCAAAATAGGCTGGCTTTATCGGATATCCGATATTATCGAATATCCGATTAGGCTTGGTATTTGCTTCGGCATTACCCAACATGGGCGGTCAAACCTTTAGGCATGTTTTAGGAGATAGTTCTTGATACTGAGATTTCGACCATGTAGCTGATGACTTTTTTTTCACCCGAAATTGATGAAATGAAAAGGGTTTCTTAAAGATATTATCAGCTTTCCATCAATATAATTGCTATCAAATTTTGAGTTCTATAAGTAATTATTACTTATTTTTCAATTGAGTTATCTTTAAAGTCGTAACTGACATACTAATTGAAAAACAACTATAAATTTCAAACCATTTAACCTTTTTGAAATCTGAAACATGCGTCACATTCTATGCTTCGGCTACTATAAGGAAAAAAAAGTTTTGAATTTGGTAAAATTTTGAATTAGTTAAGGTGGTGAGACATGAGAGTTTTTTTATTCTAAAAAAGTTGTAGGAGAAAATTCATAATTAATTATTTATTTGACCAGAAATTACAAAATAATATGCGTCACATCCAGGCATGAGTCTACTACTTATATCTAGAATCTTGGGAAAATATATCATCATTTGATTGTGATTAAGGTGGTCAAACATACATGTACTTTTTATCTTTTCCCTAAAATTTTCATAGTACTGCATTGAAATCTAAATTTTGAACAAGTAGACAAAAAAAATTTCAAACAAGGGCTAGTAGTTTAGAAACTACATTCAATTTCCTACAGATTCTATTGTTACAACTTTTTCAGATAAGGTTCATAAGATGTTCAACCTTTTACGTCAAGTTGACTAACCCTAATTTTCTAATTTTTCATTGCCACTTAAGGCCATAGTTTGGTATACCATGATCCTGCACATACCTAGATAGCTTAAAACATAACTTGTTGATTGTTGGATAGCTTGTGAGTAAGGGGTATCATTTGGAATTCAAGGATGGTCATTTCTCTATTAGAGGAGCTAATGGAGAGTTGATCACATCTAGTACTAAGACCAGAGGTAATATATTTTAGTTGAACTCTATTGAGGTTAGTTATTTTATTGCAAATATTGATGACAGTTGGTTATAGCATAGAAGGTTTTTTTATATGAATTTTGATGATATGGTAAAATATTCTAACAATAATGCTATCAAATATCTACCAAAGTTTGTGAAACCTGCTAACACTACATGTAGAGAATGTGTTTTGGGAAGCAGACAAGAACCAATTTTGCAAGCAAAGGATATTCAAGAAATGGAAAGTTGGATCTGATTCATACAGAGCTTTGTGGACCTACTCAGACTAGGTCATATTTTGAAGCAAATAATTTATCATATTCACTGATGATTACTCTAGAATGATGTGGGTTGGATTTCTTAGAGAAAAATTAGAAGAATTTGAGACTTTTAAGTTTTATAAGGAAAAGTTGAGAATGACATAGGCTTGAAGATAAAGTGTTTAAGATTAGAAAGAGGTGGAGAACTCACATCACATGAATTCAATACCTTTTGTGATAAGTGTGGTATTATGAGATAGACTTCTGCACCAAGGATACCACAACAAAAGCTGAAAGAAGAATAGTCCTCGATGCGGCAAGAACCATGTTGATAGAAAGAAAAGTTCTACATATGCATTAGAGAGATGCAGTCAATACAATAGTATACATAATGAATAGAGTACAAATCAGAGAAGGTACATGTAAGACACCATTTGAGCTATGGTATGGTAAGACACATACTATTAATTATTTCATAATTTTTGGAATTAAATGCTATATTAAGAGAGATGAATGCATAGGAAAATTTGATGCCACAAGTGATCAAGGTATATTCCTTGTCTACTTTTCTTGAAGTAAAGATTATAGATGTTAAAATATGAGAACTAGGAAACTAATTTAAAGTGCTAATGTGAGTGTGGATGAAAATTTTTAAGCTAGAGAAAGGTATTATGACTTTAACCCCTATGAGATTTATTTTTGAGAATATGAATAAAAATTAGGAAAATATGCAGACAATGGAGAATGAGAATGAAAGGAATGAAGCATCTCAGGATGTTTTGATAATTGACAATGGCATAAGTGTGGAGTTGAGAGAGCAGACCACACCCAAATATGTTCTAATAAATTTCCCTAAGGTTTAGATCATTGGTGATAGTAGTAACATAACTTAAACAAGATTATAGAACAAAGAAGAGAGGTCACAAACTACAAATTCCATCTTCCTAATCTCACAAGTAGAACCACAATCCATAGATGAGGCATGCAAAGATGAATCATGGATCAAAGCCAAGAAGGAAGAACTAGAAAAAATTTAGAAGAACAACACTTGGGAATTGGTTCCAAGACCTAAAGATAAAAATTTGATTGGTACTAAGTGGGTATTTAGAAACAAGATGAATGAAGAAGGAGTTGTTGTTAGAAACAAGGCCAGGTTGGTGTGTAAAGGGTATTCACAGCAAGAAGGAATTGATTTTGATGAAACCTTTTCACTTGTTGCTAGCATTGAGGTAGTAAGATTATCCTTAGCTTATAATGCTTATAAGGATGTAAAAATATATCAGATGGATGTGAAATAAGATTTTCTTAATAGAGACTTGGAAGAAGAAGTATAAATTGAGCAACCTGATGGATTTTGTTTATCAAGAAATGAAGATCTAGATTGCAGATTGAAGAAGGCTCTCTATGGATTGAAACAAGCACCAAGAGCTTGGTATGCAAGACTGGATAAGTATCTAATTCATTTGGGATTGAAGAAAGGTAATGCTGAAAATAATTTGTAATTAAGAATTATTAAAGAAGATATATTAATTTTTGAAGTTTTTGTTGATGATATTATCTTTGGAGGAAATGATGAAATGCGTAACAAGTTTGTAGATGAGATGAGAAGTGAATTTGAAATTTATATGATTGGGGAGATGAAATTATTCCATAGATTGTAGATTAGTCAAAGTAAAGAAGGGATATTCATATCTCAAACCAAATATATTAAAGAACTATTGAAAAAGTTTGGCATGGATGATAGTAAACCTATTGGAACTCCTATAGTAACTGGGACAAAGCTATCCTTAGAGGATGAAGAAAAGAATGTACCACAGACAACATATAGATCAATGATAGGAGGTCTTCAGTATCTAACACATATTAGACCTAATATTACTACTGTAGTTGGAATTGTTGCAAGATTTCAAGCAGATCCTAAAGAATCTCACCTTATGGTAGTAAAAAGGATATTCAAATATATAAATGATACAGTTGAGTTTGGTCTATGGTATGATAGATCATAGGACTTTACATTTCATGATTTCACTGATGCTGATTGGGCAAGAAATGTAGATGATAGAAAGAGTACAATTGGAGGAGCATTCTTCCAAGGTAAAAGGTTGATTTCTTGGCTTAGCAAAAAGTAGGACTACATTGCTCAGTCTACAATGGAATCAAAATATATTGCAATAGAAATCAATTGTACACAAATCATATGGATGAAACAAATATTAAAAGATATTGGAGTATGTCTTGAAGATTCAGTAACTATCCATTGTGACAACACTAGCATGCTAAATATGTCAAAGAATCATGTTATACATTCAAAGACAAAACATATAGCAATAAAGTATCATTTCTTGAGAGATGAGGTAAGAGAGAAAGAAGTGTAGGTAGAATATATAAATACAAAGGAGAAAGTAGAAGAAATTTTTACAGAACCTCTACAGAAGAATACATTTGAGTATTTGAGAGGTATGCTAGGGGTTATGAACCAGCCTTCTCTTGAATAATTAATGCAAAAATTGCATTAGTCCAGAAACATCAGAGCCCTATTTCATTATTTGGACTGAATTCTTGATGCTTCTCCTATGGGGGAGTATCTGTATATGAACTGGGTCACTAAGTAGTAAGGACTCTTGGAGACCAAGTAACACCCTTCGACATTGGTGTTAATGGGGGAGAGAATAACACATGAAAAATAGTATGAGAGGATCATCCCTTGGGAGAGAAATGTTTAGATTGATGAAGAGGATTTGAAAATATGTTGATGCATGGGGAGAGTAAGAGATGCAATAGAGGCATGTTGGTATTTATGGAACTTAGAAGTTTTTCATCTATGTTACCGTCAATGCCAAAGGGGGAGATTTTTAGCATGAATATCGATGGTATTCTTATGGGGGAGTATCCTAGTAGTGCTAGAGACATGTTATAGTGATTGTGTGTTGCATTCATGACATATTTTGGCATTTATGTCAACATATGTTACTGACTTGTTATTCAGAAGCTTGCAGATAGGTTGCAAAGATTTGTACAGATCCATTACAAACAATTAGCACATGCGAACATAGATGGATAATCTACATAATGTCTTGGGTCACTCACTATGATCGCACATGCTTATGAGCTGATCTGATAGAGTTATGGTTGATTTACTGATGACTATTTCTCAGGAGACAAAAACTATGATTTTCACATAGTTGATTGTAGAACTTTGTGGATAACATTCATGATTGTTTAAATCATGATAAGAGAACATAGGTTCATGTTGGACACTTACTAGAGAGATTATTGTGATCATGTGAAGTTCTGACCGTATTAGTGATGTCAGCTATGGCATGTGTATTAGCAAAGACTTATTTGGAGGATGACTTGGAATACGTTTCAATTAATTTGATGAGAGAGATTGATCTATCGATTTGGATGGTTAATTGATGTAATTATTATGTTGTAGCATTGTAAGAGGTGTTGTGTGCATCTTCGCATGGGTCCATATTTATTTTGTAAATAGGATTTATCCTACATAGGTTGACCCTGATTTAATTTTTGTAACCTATATATAAGGATTGAATTCCTTGGAAAATAGGAATGAAATGCACACGTGAATTGTAGAGGAAAATGTGAGCTTGAGGCTATATTGGTTATTGTTTGAAGAATAATGGTTATACACTTGGAAATGAGGTGGAGCTTTCTTGGTAGTGGTTGAATATTGGAAGCAGTTTCAAAATAGAATTATCTTAGTCTTGAAGTTGTAAGGTTTGGAAAACCCGAGGTTGGCTTTAAATCTCAAATTTTTAGATCAATTTGATATATTGGACACTCCTAACAAGGTTATTTCCTCTAGCAGGGTTTGACTCCTAGCGGAGTTGATTCCTTAACTGGGATCACATTGTAAAAGGCTCCTAACAAGGTCTATCCTTTAACCAAGACCTGCCTATTGTAATAATCATCTCCTAACATGGTCAATACTCTTAACATGGCTATTATACTCATAGTGTAGATATTTGTGGGTACCACCCCCACTGGGGTTTTTCCCTTAACAGGGTTTTCCTCAAGAACAAATCTTGGTGTCCATGTGAATGTTTCTTATTGCTACATTTACTTTTAAATTTAGTATCTTGTTTTCTACAATAAGATTGGGATTGAAGTTTAAATTATTCTATATTGGCACCAACATATTCACCCCCATCTCAGTTGATTAAGACATTTCTATTCTAACAATTACATCACCACTTATTTATAGGCCTTTTAAGTGGTTTATAAATGTCAGTTAACAAATTAACCCTAAAAATTCTTGACACATTAACCTAGGCAAATGCTTGATGATTTAACCCTATAAATTATTATGAGTGTAGAATATAGTATGATTAGTCACCAGATACCAACAATCTCTCACTTGGAGACTTATCCTATGGAAACACCACTACGCCTAAAGCTCCTACTGGATTGACACACATGGAATTGATTGTTTCTCATTTCCACTATTATCATGCTTGAAGACCAATAGAAACTGATCAGGAAGTCTGTTTCTCTCAAGTTACTACCTTTGTCAACATATCTACAAGATTTTTTCTAATATGTATCTTCTCTAACTTTAATTATCCATCCTCTAAAACTAAGAACATGAAATGATATTGGCGCTAGATATTTTTGGTCTTAGACTGAAGGGATGAGTTCTTTGCAAGGTGAATTACACTCTTACTATCACTGTAAAAATGTGCTAATCTCTTATGTCTTTCCCAATTCCTCCATAAGTCTTTATTACAAAATCATCTCCATACTAGCCTCTATAGCAGAAATATATTCTTCTTCTATGGTTGAAAGTACTATAACCTTTTGTAATTTAGAAATATAGATGGCTATTGTGTCACCTATGATTAAAAAAATACTCTATAGTGCTCCTCCAACTATCAATATCTCCTATTAAACTTGAATCAACATAGCCTTGTAAAGTGGAATGGGAGCCTCCAAAATAAATCCTAAGTTGTTGTACCTCTCAAATACCTAGGAATCCACTTTACTACATTCCAATTCGTTTTTCCAAGATTTTTTATACACCTTCTCACAAATCCCACTCCATGTTTAATATTTGGCCTTGTACACACCATGACATATATCACATTGCCAACTACTTAAGAGTATGGAACCTTAGACATGTACTCCATCTCTTTTGGAAAATTGGGGCTCATCTCTTTCAATAATTTAAAATGACTAGGAAAAGGTGTAATAATTAGTTTTTCATCTTGCATCTTGCATTTTTTCAATACCTTTTCTATGTACAAACACTATAAGATAATGTCAATGTTTGATTTTTTATGTCCTGAGTTATTCTCATACAAAGGATTTGTTTTACTGCACCCATATCCTTCATAGAAATCAATTGCACTAATTTTTTTAAGGTCATTTATATATTATATATTAGACCCAAAAAAAAGCATGTGATCAACATATAATAATAGGATAATATAGCTACTATTATCCAATCTCTTAAAATAAACACAATGATCATAATGACATCTGTTGTAACCTTATTGAGCTATAAACTATCAAATTTTAAATACCATTTTTGGGAGGCTTGTTTCAGCCCACACAAGCTCTTCTTCAACCTTCCCACTAAATATTCCTTATCTTTAACCTCATATCCTTGTGGTTGCTCCATATAAATATCTTTCTCCAAATCTCCATGGAGAAAAGTTGTCTTGAGATCTAATTATTCCAGATGCAAATCTTTTGTGGCCACAAGACTTACAATAGTTTGAATTGAAGTCATTTTAATAATAGGATAAAATATCTCATCAAAATCAATACATTTATTCTGTGAAAAAACTTTTGACCACAAATCTAGTCTTGTATCTTTTATTTCCTCCACGTTCTTCATTTATCTTGTAAACCCATTTGTTGGGAAATGATATTTTACCTCTAAGAAAAGGGTTGTAGGACATAATAATACGACCAAAATAAACCTAAATAGAATAATCTGGTCACAATAAACAAAATATCTTAGGGTCATCATAACCTAGGCCAAAATAACCCATGGTCAATATAAGCCATGTACAAAATATCCCTGTAAAAATATAGAGAAAGGAAAAAAAAATTTATAAATTACATGTATGTTGCTAAAAAAAATTATTATTCAAATTTTCAATTAAACTGTCAAATTATGAGAAATACTTCTTATATAAGATAAAATGTTATGGTTTTCATAACCATCAACCAATCTTTTTTGTCTTTATTGAGTTCATGGTATTTTTTCCTGCATGGTTGCCTAGTGTATCCAACTATACATTTCTCTATTTTATTATCTTGGAAACCCTATTCTTTTTTCAATGATTTGATAAATTTCCAAACTAAGTTGTGGAATGCTTGAAGTAATTCACTAAATCCTTTATGTTATCCCTTAATAGTATTATAATTTTTCGAAAGCTCATCTTGAATAGATGAATATAAATTCCACATTGTGACTGGAAACTTGTGTGATTGTCTATTGCCATTTCTAGTTAGTATACCAATCCACGTGTCTTCAAAATAATCAATTATGGGTTATAGAGTCTCCTCATGTTTTATATAATAAGGAGATTATAGAAGTTTTTCATTGATGAACTACAACTGATTGAATATCTAACAAATTGAAGAAATGGTGATTAGAGATCACTGAGCTACTGAAATGATATGTAAGATGATTAAATTAGTCAATATGTTGTTATTGATGTCAACTAGTTTTGACAGTACTTATTATGATAGTTACAAATATCTAAACATCTATTGAAGGAATAAAAGATGAAGAACTAAAATATCTACATGAGAAAAAGATGGATATGATAGATAAGGCTAAGGTAAACATTGGGTAACTTATTGATGACTCTATGGCTTTATATTGTTGACTTGAGCATGTTACATGAATGTATTATGAAGAAGAGATTTGAATTTGAACAAGTCAATGTGATCGGTAATTGAAGATTTCTGTATACGCCCAGCCAGTGCAGTGTATATGGAGTAACAGTATAACCAAGCTAGTTATCACTGACGTATTTCTATATTGACCAAGTATGGATGAAAACATTAAATGATAAGAACATCTGATTGAATTTGATGAGCTAGAAATTTTTATGATTTTGAGGTTAAGGATAAAGTTAGTTATGATATCCACGACTGAAAAAATTTAGAGATGATCTAAAGGATGAGATTGAAACTTGTTATGGACATATTTGTCGAGGAAAAAGCTATCAAGTAGAAAATGAACCTAAATTGAATGATGAGCAGAGAAGAGATCAAGTGCTAGCAAGATTTGTTAGAAGACCCAATCCAAAGAATCAAATCATTGGAGATAAGAAGGCTTGCATCATGACCCAAAGTAAATTAAGATAAAACATATTCTTAGTTTGTGAGTTTGAACCTAGGAATGTTAGGGATGCACTTGAAAATGAGGAATGGATCAATCCTATGAATGAGGAAATTGAACAGATTGAGAAGAATAAGACATGGATATTAGTACCTAGACCAAAAGATATAAATATAATTGGTACTAAGTGGATTTTCAGGAACAAGTTAAATGAAAATGGTGAGGTCACTAAGAATAAGGCAAGACTTGTATGCAAAGGATATGCACAAGAAGAAGGCATTGATTATGGTGAAACCTATGAACCTGTTTCTAGACTTGAAGGAGTTCGTATACTACTTGCATATGGTACACATAAGGGATTCAACGTATATCAAATGGATGTGAAATCAGCTTTTCTAAATGGAATTCTTGAGGAGGAGGTCTACATAGAACAACTAGAAGGTTTTGTTGATCCGAATCATAAGAACATGGTATGTAGACTGCATAAAGCTTTGTATGGACTAAAGCAAGCACCGAGGGCATGATATGAAAGACTACATGCTTATCTTATCAATATTGGCTTTGTAAGAACTAGTGAAAACAATAATTTGTACATAAAAGGAGAATATAATGATGATATTTTGATTGCTAAAATATTTGTCAATGATATAATATTTGGTGGACAAGATCTGATTTGTAAATCTTTTGCTGATGAAATGAGAAAGGAATTTGAGATGTCAATGTTTGGAGAGATTAAATTATTTTCAGGTTTGCAAATTATACAATAGAATGATGGGATTTTCATCACTCAATCAAAATACATTAAAGAAGTGTTAAAACTTTTGGCATGGAAGATGCAAAACTGGTAGGAACACTGATGATAACTGGATGTAAGTTGACAAAGGATGATGAATCTACAAAAGTAAATCAGACACTATACCGATCTATGATTGGAAAACTATTGTATATTGTACACAGTAGGCCTGATATTGCACATGTTGTTGGGATTGTGGCAAGATTTTATGCCAATCCTAAAGATTCACATATGGTTGGAGTTAAAATAATTTTGAGATACTTGAAGAAGACAAAAGACTGTGGTTTATGGTACACAATGGAAGGAAAATTTGAACTCCAAGTTTACACCGATGCAGATTGGCCTGGAAACATATTTGACTGGAAGAGAACAATTGATGGAGCATTCTTATTAGGAGAAAGGCTTGTGACTTGGATACACAAGAAAAAAGCATGTATTTCTCAGTCTACTACTGAAGCAAAGTATATTGTTGTTTCTGCAAATTGTTCAAATATTTCTTGGATTAAACAAGTGTTGGAAGGAATGAATGAAGTAATCACTGACCCGGTGATTATATATTGTGACAACACTAGTGCTATAAATATTTCCAAAAATCTTGTGATGCATTCAAAAATAAAACATATATCTATTAAATATCACTACTTAAGGGAACAAGTTCAAGAGAAGCAAGTGAAACTGGAATTTGTAACATCTAAAGTACAACTTGTTGATATCTTTACCAAACCCTTACCGAAGGACACATTTGATTAATCAAGGACTAGACTTGGGGTCCATCCCCTATCTATCGCTCACTGAGGTGATTAGTAGGTTGCATCAAGCTATACTTATCAACTTATCAGAAGATCATTTATGTTGATGCACATAGCTCACACTTTAGTTTTTCTAAAGTTGTGAAAGATTGTAGGAGATGGGATAGAAATTTGTTTATCAGTACACTAAAGGTACTTGATATGAACCAAACAATAGAGGATTACTTGGCTGCTGAAGAGTTGTATGCTTATTTTCTTTGGCATTATTGTCAAAGGGAGAGGAAATGAATATGAAAAATTAGTTAGTGAGAACACAAAAAGAGAGAGAGACTTCATATTGGAATATCTATTGCTGAGAAAAAACAGAATCTGAGAACTAAAAAATATCAAATCCATAGGGAAAGTCTACATGTAATGTTGATTTGTTTTGTAGTGATTAAACATATAAAATATCAAGCTAGGGAGAGCTTATAGAGATACACCATTTAATTACATAGTTGTAGAATACATGTTTGGTATGTGTATGGCATATTTTCATATTTCTTGTGTTGCCATCAATGCCAAAGGGAGAGATTGATGAGCTACAACTAATTGCATATCTGATAAACTAAAGAAACAGTGATTAGAGATCACTGAGCTACTGAAATGATATGTAAGATGATTAAATCAGTAAGTATGTTGCCATTGATGTCAATTAGTTTTGACGGTAGTTATCATGATAGTTACAAACATATGAACATTTGTTGAAGGAATAAAAGATGAAGAACTAAGATATCTACATGAGAAAAAGATGGATATGACAGATAAGGATAAGGTAAACATTAGGTAACTTATTGATGAGTCTATGGCTTTATATTGTTGTCTTGAGCATGTTACATGAATCTATTATGAAGAAGAAATTTGAATTTGAACAAGTCAATGTGGTCAGTAATTGAAGATTTTTGTATACACCAAGCTAGTGCAGTGTATACCAAGTAACAGTATAATCGAGCTAGTTATCAGCGACGCATTTCTATATTGACCAAGTATGGATGAAAACATTAAATGCTAAGAACAACTGATTGAATTTCATGAGATAGAAATTGTAATGATTTCAAGGTTAAGGATAAAGTTAGTTATGAGATCCATGGCTGAAAAAATTCAGAGATGATCTAAAGGATGAGATTGAAACATGTTATAGACGCATCTGCCGAGGAAGGTTTCAGCAGCAAAAGGGACGAAGGAGATTAAGAGGCAAAATCTGATGGTTGATATGAAAATGGTTTACTTTTCTATATTAGAGATATGAGTTTCATTATGGAAACATGCTGGACAAAAGGAGGCTGCAGATATTTCTCGTGAGATTGTATTCATGCATTCTTGATCAAACTGGTTATTGAAAGAAATGAGCTGCAGACATTACCGAGTGTCAAAGAACTATTTACCAAGTGAAGTAAGTTGAGAAATATTGAGGAAGTTAATTGATTAATGATCAAAGGATTTTATGAGATTAGCATAGATCTGAATATTTGCAATTGACTTGTATTTGAATCAGATCAATATTGTATGAGTTTAACCATTGATTCAGAAAATATCTTAACTGAGTGGACTTAATAGTCTTATTGTACTACCCTATGACATTCATTAAATGTAAAGTGTTATCTTTTTGGCCCCATAGTGAATGCTGGTCAAAAGTTAATTGTTATTGATAAATTCTCTAACTAGGTCACACCTAACAGTGTGCATTTTAACCTTTAATAGGGTTGGCTCTTTACCAAGCTCACTTCAAAAGAGTGAATTATTTTGGGTTACCGATCCCAGGTGGTTTTTCCCTTAGCAGGGTCTCCATGTTAAATCATTGTGTTATGTGTTATTTTTTAAGATTTTTTTTCTATCATACTTTACATACTGCATAGTTGATTTAGTCAGTAATCACAATTTGGATAAGTACTCATAATCGATAAAGTGCATAGACATATTGATATTTTATGTTACCGAGCTGCATAATTTGTTGAGATTGTTTTGTAAGGTACATCTATGTGTTTGGGACTCTAGGATAACTGAGCTAAATGATTCAACCCCCCCCCCCCCCCCCCCCCCTTCTCATTTATTTTAACAATTTCTATTTGAGCATATTGGTTGCTTGGAATTAATTTTTAAGGACTTGAGAAGAAAGATCACAAGATGTATAAGAGGGAAGTGTCGAAGATGAGAAAAGATAAATTCACCACATGGAAAAGTTGAATGAGGCTTCACATATCTAGAATCACAGAATCTTCTATACCTTTACTTGACAATGGATACATACAACCGAATTGTGAGGCCTCACCCCGACCCGTCATAGCATCTTTCCTTTCCTACATTTTGATACAGTGATACACTTGTTGATCTATTTTGGATTGAGACTCGAGATACGATATTTTGATGGTGATTATTATATTATGTATGTGTGGATGTGAATCTAGAGTACATCATGATTTTGATTATGCATGGTTGTTAGAGTAAATTATTCATGTTAGATTTGATTACTGCACATGATGATTATGTATGTATGTATGATGTTCAAATATTATTGAATGGGAAATTGTGATTTGAAGTGAGCTATACATATTGGGTTATGATACTAAATAGGAAATTGAATATGTATATTTCATGCAATGTTATCATCTTGAACTATTGATGCTCGATGTGAAGTGTGCAGGTATGAGAACCATGGGAATTATCAGAGAAACAAGGTTAAACACATGTTAACTAAGTAAGCCAAGGCTTAGTTCCAATATGGGATTACAAAGCCTCGTCGTAACGTGCACTTGTATAAATGTGAATTGTCATGTGTGTTAGTAGTTAGCTTCATGTGGTTATTCATGGTATTATATGTGTTGTGCTATCGTTAGTGTCACTTGACACTTGTAATTTGCTCACTTAAATTCACTTTATTTTCAGTCACTTCTAGAGACCAATAAGAGGTTCCAGGGGTCATTTTTGACATCATTTAAGTATCTTAATGTTAGGGGTATGGGTTAGGAAGGTTTTGAGCATATCCTAAATTCCCTAGAGACTTTGGTAACCTTTTTTTGGACCCATTTACCCTTACCTTCGAGATTAGATGGATCATGACCCTTACCCAGCTTCACCTTGCCTTCCAATCAAGCATTAATCATGGGGGGACAAGGAAGACCAAGTAGACCTTAGAATCAAGTCTGCATTTATGTTTGGTGGGTGGGTAGAATTTTTGGAGCCCTTTTTAGAGGCCCTTGCTAGAATTGGAGGGTGTTCACCCACTCTCTAATTTTAGAGACTTTAGGGTTTTGGAGGAGGAAGAAAAGTGGATAGCTCATCTCAAGTATCAATTGCCATCACACTTGTGAAGATAGTTCTTTCATTTCCATGGAGGTTTTCTTGTTTATGCTGAATAGATTAGTTGTGTTCTTTCTCTTGCATGTGTTTGGAGTGTATACTTGTTGTGCTATTGCATTGTATGGGAAGGGAATTTGATGTTGAAATTTATTTGTTTCCTTTGTTTTTCTTGAATGAGGGTGTTTATGTGTATGGGAGTGAGGCATTACTCACCTCTTGGAGAAGAGGAAGAAGTGGCCTTGGGTGAAGGGGTTAGTTGGGCTCTCCATGAGGTGAGAGTCTCTTCTCTTGGAGAAGAGGGAAAACTTCATGGTGTATGGGCACCATGAAGCCATTTGCATTCTTTGTATCATGAAGATATTGATAATCATTATTGTGCATGTAAGATGGAATTGTAGCCTTGAAAGGGCAATGAGATATTCTTGTTGAGGAATTTGTGAAAGCAATGGCATTCTCCCCTTGGAAAAGCCCACCTTCACCCTTCTTCAATGAGCTTGCAAAGTTCATATGTTTAACCTTGGAGGGAGTAATTTGTTGTTGTTTCATGTGTGCAAAATTGTGAGCATTTTGTTGATTGTGTACCCCGGTTATCCTTGGTTCTCCAAGCTTGGGGGTGGTCTCTTAAGAGACCTAGGTTGGGTGGTGAGCACCCATGGTTCTCTCTCTCTTTTTTTATTGCAGGTTTGGAAGCCAAGATTCTTGTGGAAAAAGCTTGAAGAGATCCCCTCCTTGATATATTGTAGTAAACTTCCATGGTTCTTGCATTGGTGATCTTGTAGAAGATCCTCCCCTTGTTGCAAAATGTAAAATTGTTCCTACTATTGGTTTCATATGAAGTGAAGTTGTTATGTTTATGGTTGTATTTCATTGAATATCTCCTCCAAATTGTATTGTATAAAAGGAATGTAAATGCTCCTTCCTCATAGTAATTGTGTAATGAATTTGATATGATGTCTATAATGAAAATGCATCTCTTTTTATCATGTCTATTGGTATTTGTTTCTTAAGTTAATGGAGTTCATCTTCATGAAATAATATTCAAAAGTTGATAAGAATGCTATATGATAATTTAATGTCTTCCAAAGAATAGCTTAAGAATGGATATACTAAGCTGTCTACTATAGTTGAAGAATAGACTTAGTTATATAATCAAACTCAAAAGAATCCTAATGCTATGCCATCTCTCATTAGATGTAATAAGAAAAAAAAATGGTTCTATTGCATAATTGAATCTATTGAAAACTTATACAATAATACCTTATTCATCAATTTCCATAGTATATTAATCATTATACATATGTACTCAATAGTTCTAAGGAAACAAATAAGAGAGAATGAAGAAAAAAAACTAGGTTCTCAAAAAGTCATTCCCAGAATTTTAGAGAGCATTTTGCTCTCTGGAAAATGTATGAAGACTTCAATATTCTCAAATTTACACAGAGAATATTCCTTTTAGTTAATTAGACATTAACCAAAATTAACTTAAACTAAAACATCTCCTAAAACAACTATTAATCTAAAGTCTTCCTCCATGTAATGTTTTAAAATTTATCATGCCTTAAAGGCCCCTTCAAATCACCTTCCACTTGCTAGTGGACCCACTCCAAAGCCTTCTCCATATGTAGGTGAATGAGTGGGAAATAAAATAAGTTTAAATTGATATCAAACTCAGCCCCTACGTAGGTAAAAAGGGGCACTTCTAAATGATACCAACTTATGATTAATGCATAATCTCTTGGTATTGACAATAGCATGATTATTCACTCCACTTGCAAGACTTTCCTATTCCCAAGCACACCTACCTCTGACATGTCATCATGACACATGTCTATGTCAACAACAAAAAAAAAGAAGCACTCTTCCCTTTCTATGCGTACCTCCTTCTTGACCATCCTTTTTGGGAAGCTAAACTACCTTTTTATTAATGTAATTGCCTTTTGGACCAATCCCCATCTACCCTTATCTTGGTAGATGCAAAAATTTGCATGTAAGAAGGGGGTGCCACCATAATTTTGACCCCCTTGCCTTGGTTTATGCCCCATTGACTTAATTCATGGCTAGGATATTAAGAAGGATAGTTTAGGGGTAAGTAGGTGGCAAGTTGTGGATAGTAACCTCTAGGTTTAGTTAAGATGAGTCCATTGGTAGAATTAATGGATGACATGGCCTTTGGAAGTAAATTTTATTTATTTAATTGATTATGTGTTTTGTTCTTATGGCATCTCCCTTTTTCTATATTAGCATATGTGTATATTTAGAGGTTGAATGGTGATAGTTGTAGAAGTCTTGGGGTGGTAGGTTTTAGTGTTAGGAAGGATACCTTAGAATGTCATTAAGTGTTTTATATTTCTATTGATTAATCTTATCATTTATTTTTACTCACTAATTCCTAATTATATTATTAACCTCAGTTAACACTAGGTTAGTAGGGTATTAGGGTCTTATAGATTAGAAGTTAATTCTGATTGTGATTATGGATCATGGGTTCATGTATAATGTTATTGGATTAAAATATTAAGTTAATGTTCTATTTTGTTCATTTAGATTATCGGTGTAAACAATACTAGCTTTAGTAAACATTAGAAATTTAGTTAATTAGTGAAATTATCCTTTAGATGGTTGGTTCTCTATTGTTATTGAACCAATTAGATAATGAGGAGATGACTACTCTCAACATGTAGAGCAATTGTTTCAACTATAAGTTCACAAGTAAAAAGGTTTGGTGAACTGCAAGATTAGAACATGCTCGATGTATGACAATAATCCATTTAGCCAACAATTATAGTTAGTGATATTTATGCCCTAGACCTAGCTAGAGTGAAATCAAATTAACATTCTTTAACTGAATTGAAATGTATCTAGAATCATCATCTCATCAGATAGCTTTGCGAGTGTAACCTCACACCCTAGGGTTCTGCTGTGAACCTGATTCAAGCAACCTGAGTTATAACTTGAGCTTAGACTCCTTTCGGCATATGAACAAACTGATACTTACTGCTAACGCTACCTTACTTTTCCCTTCAAAAAAAAAGTTGTTGCATTTTTAGTTGGATATATTTGGGCATGACATTTGGTATCAAAGTAGGGTTTTCAGCATTGGAACCTTTAGACCCATTACGTTTCAACTTATCTAACTTAACCTATTGTGTAGGATGCTTTTTGTCACATGAGCTGGCTGAAGAGGCCGAGGTCGTAGAGCTGCACGAGTCAGTGCAGAATAGGAAGGTGGACCACCACCATCACCTCCACCACCACCACCTCCTCCACCACTGGACCCTAATCAAGCTATCATGAACGCCCTTCAGAATTTGATTGGGGTAATTCAATAGAGGTTACCACTTGTAGATCATCAGCAGGAGCAATAGGCTTCTGAGAGAGGAGCAGAGATTCCAAGGGGAGGTGGAGTAGCTGGCAGAGAGAGGAGTAGGAGTCCTCCACCCAGGGGTGCCGAGGGCCATGGTGATCACGAGGGTTAGTCAGTTCATCATGGGATACGAGATAGAGGTAGACCCCCTAGAGATGTTGGGGATGAGATTCAGGAGTTAATACAAGTCCAGCCACCCTTATTTTTGGGATCCACTGATGGGTCAGTAGCAGAGGCCTAGTTACAAAGTTTACAGTGATGCTTTGGATTGCACCCTTACGGGAGTAATCTAAAGGCACAAGTTGTAGTTCATCTCCTATGGGATAAGGCCTCCATTTGGTGGTAGCAGGAGGAGTCCATTGGAGGAGTGGCTATTGACACACTCACTTGGGAGTCTTTTGTAGCCCGATTTCGAGAGAGGTATCTCTCCGAGCATTTCAAATAGAGACAGATAGAGGAGTTCCATGATCTCCAGCAGAGAGGCCTCACAGTGGCCCAATATGAGAGTCAATTTCTCAAGCTCCTTCCATATGTAGATTATATGAAGGATGAGAAACTATGTATCCATCATTTCATTAAGGGACTTAATATGTCTCTCCAGGAGATAGTACGTCTAGCTTTTCCTCCCACATTCAGAGATACAATTGAGATGACAATTGTAGCTGAGGATTTTTGCACTAGACGGGAGTCTCGGGATCGATCTCAGCACCAAAACCCTTCATCCCAGCAATCAGGATAGTAGAAATCCACTTGGAAAGGGAAACAAAACCATTCAGCAGGATCCTTTAAGGGTCAACAGTCTCAGCAGTAGGGATCTCAGTAGGATTCTAGACAAAGACATTCACAGGGTTATCAGGGCTCTAAGCCCAAATAGTGGCAGTCTCAGGGCCCTAGACAGGATCAGAGGACACAGACCCCTCAGGCACAGCCAGCTAGGACTCAACAATCCTCTAGGGGTGGATATAGTGGTTCCAGTAGAACTAGAGGGTCACAACAGCCTAGGACACAGGGAGTACAGATGCAGACCCGAGGACCATGTTACACTTGTGGTGGTATGGGTCATCTTGCAAGAGAGTGCCCATAGGGATAGTTAGCCAGTGGTCAGAGAGGAGCTACCTCAGAGCCTACAGTCGGAGATATGGGTAGATCCCATAGAGTTTTTGCAGTGGTAGATAACCACCAGGCTGAGCACCAGGCCACAGGTATGATTTAGGGTGTCAGTGTTTCTATCTTGTTTGATTCAAGAGCCACAGACTCCTTTATATCTCCATATGTAGTGGAGCATTGCGGGTTGGTGGCAGTTAGATAGGATGTCAGTTGGGAGGTCGAGTTAGCCTCAGGAGCTATGGTGTCTATTAGTTCCTTAGTTCACAGTTGTTAGATTCAGATGGGAGACTTAATCATGATGTCTGATCTCTGCATCACCCCTCTAGGTTCTTATGATGTAGTCCTTGGCATGGATTGGCTATATGCCTGTAGCGCCAAGATGGATTGTCAATAAAAGAGGGTTGAGTGCGTTGATGATCATGGTACTTCTATAGTGATATTTGGAGTACATAGACCTATATCCCTTCGCATGATTTCTGCTATGCAGCTTAGGCGGTGTGTGCGGAAGGGGTGTCAATTATTTTCCATCACCATTAGTGATAGAGAGGAGGATTTAGAGGGGGAGCCTTCGCTCTAGGATTATCCTATTCTTCAAGAGTTTACAAATGTATTTCCTACCAAGTTGCCTGGTATGCCTCCACCTAGGGTAGTTGATTTTCATATAGACCTTGTACCAGGAGCCGAGCCTGTATCTAGAGCACCTTATAGGATGACCACACATGAGCTCAATGATCTCAAGATTCAGCTAGAAGAGCTCTTGGAGAAAGGGCATATTCGACCTAGTGTATCACCTTGGGGTGCACCAGTGATTTTTGTGAAGAAGAAGGATGGATCACTTAGATTGTGCATTGATTATTGGCAATTGAATAAAGTAACAATTAAGAGTCGATACCCACTCCCCAGGATCGATGATTTATTTGATCAGTTGCAGGGTGCCCGAGTATTCTCAAAGATAGATCTGAAGTCAGGGTACCATCAGTTGCAGATTATGGAGAGTGATATCCACAAGACTGCTTTTCGTACAAGGTATGGTCACTATGAGTTCACAGTGGTGCCATTTGGCCTCACGAATGCTCTAGCCATGTTCATGAGCCTCATGAATGGAGTATTTCGTACATTCTTGGATAAGTTTGTGGTAGTATTCCTTGATGATATTCTGATATATTCTCATAATGAGGAGGAGCATGAGGAGCATCTGAGACAAGTTTTGCAACATTTGAGAGAGAATCAGTTATATGGGAGCTTGTCAAAATGTGCATTCTTTAGATCTGAGGTACATTATCTTGGTCATGTTATATCCGGTGATGGGATCTTTATAGACCCATCGAAGATTAGAGCCATTATGGATTAGCCAGCACCCACCAGCGTCACCGAGGTTAGGAGTTTCATGGGCTTAGCAGGCTATTACAGGTGCTTTATGGCAGGTTTTTCTAGGATAGCGCATCCCATTACTTCCCTTCAGAGAAAGGGGAAAAAGTATGTATGGACAGAGTAGTGTGAGAGGGCTTTTCAAGAGCTCAAGAGAGCTCTCACTAGTGCTCCAATTTTAGCAGTGCCAGATCCTTCAGCAGACTTTGTTGTGTGCACTGATGCATCTTTGGATGGTTTAGGAGTGGTTCTTATGTAGGATGGGCATCCTATAGCTTTCGAGTCAAGGAAGCTAAAGACCCATGAGCTCAATTATCCTACTCATGATCTAGAGCTTGTAGTAGTAGTTCATGCCTTGGTGAGATGGTGACATTTTCTTCTAGGTCACCGATTTGAGCTCCATTCAGATCACTAGAGCCTTCAGTACATCTTTTCATAGCCCAATCTTAATGCTAGGTAGAGGAGATTGATGGAGTTTTTGTGTGAGTACGATTTTGATGTTCATTACATCAAGGGGAAAGAGAATGTTGTTGCAGATGCCTTCAGTAGGAGGCGGCACGAGCTCTCCTCTATGATTTCTAGTATAGATTTGAGGGAGCGCATTTTGCATCACTTGCCAGAGGATGGATTCTATGTAGAGGTTTGTCAGATTGTTCATGCTCAGAGGTCCCTTGAGGGGAGATTTGCAAAGTATTCTTTAGAGTCTGATGGACTCCTACGTCATAGAGGACGCATCTATGTACCCTCTTCGAGAGACTTGCGAGAGTTTATTGTACTTGAGGCACATAGAGCACCTTATGCAGCTCACCCAGGAGTTAAGAAGCTGCATGCTGATCTGAGACAGTTGTATCATTGGCCAGGCATGAGATTGCAGATTGCCAGTATAGTTGCTAAATGCCTAGACTGTCAGAGAGTTAAGGTGGAGCATAGTCATCCAGGTGGGCTCCTACAACCACATGAGATTTCCCAGTGGAAGTGGGATACTATATCCATGGACTTCATTTTTGGTCTTCCTATGTCTTCTCGCCGCCATGATGCCATCTTGGTGATAGTTGACACATTGACCAAGGTTGCCCACTTTTCACCCATGTGTACTACATTCATAGCACGAGATGTAGCTTAGGTATTTTTACAGGATATTTTCAGACTCCATGACATTCCCCATAAGATCATCTCTGATAGAGACTCCTTGTTCACATCAGCTTTTTGGAGAGAGCTACAGGCAGCATTGGGCACTAGGCTCAATTTTAGTACAACATATCACCCTCAGATAGATGGACAAACAGAGAGGGTTAATTAGGTGTTAGAGGATATGTTACGTATGTATGTGATGGACCATTAGGTCAAGTAGGAGGAATACCTACATCTGGTAGATTTTGCCTATAATAATGGGCATCATTTGTCTATTGGTATGCCACCATATCAGGCCTTATATGGTAGACCCTGCAGGACACCACTGAGTTGGGATAGGATCAAGGATAGGATATGGATTGGACCTTAGTTGGTCAAGGATATGGAGAAGTAGGTGGTCTTGATTAGAAAGTGCCTTAGAGAGGCCCAGGATCGATAGAAGAAGTATGCTGATGCAAAGAGGGTAGACCACGAGTATATGGTTGGTGAGAGGGTCTTCTTGAGAGTGTGACCGCATAACAGTCCAATCCACTTTGGAAAGGGCTCTAAGTTAGCACCTCATTTTGTTGGACCTTTTGAGATATTGGAGAGGATAGGACCAGTTGCCTACCATTTAGCATTGCCACCTAGCCTGTCACGCATCCACAATGTGTTTCATGTATCTGTGTTACGAAAATATATTTATGATGAGTCTCATATTATAGAGTGGGATGCCTTACAGGTGGAGTCGGACAGACAGATAGCCTTGGATTCCATTCACATTTTGGGCCGACGGACCCTAGCACTTCGAGGCACAGAGCTGGACCAGGTTAGGGTCCAGTGGGATTGTTATGATGAGGTCACAACTTCATGGGAGGATGCAGCACAGATGAGATCATAGTACCCATACCTTTTTGATGAACTCCAGGAGGAAGTTCATGCCTAGGGGGGGAGGATGTGAGGCCTCACCCTGACCCGTCATAGCACCTTTCCTTTTCTGCATTTTGATACAGTGATACACTTGTTGATCTATTTTGGATTGAGACTCGAGATATGATATTTTGATGGTGATTATTATATTATGTATGTGTGGATGTGAATCTAGAGTACATCATGATTTTGATTATGCATGGTTGTTAGAGTAAATTATTCATGTTAGATTTGATTACTGCACATGATGATTATGTATGTATGTATGATGTTCGAATATTATTGAATGGGAAATTGTGATTTGAATTGATCTATACATATTGGGTTATGATACTAAATAGGATATTGAATATGTATATTTCATGCAATGTTATCATCTTGAACTACTGATGCTCGATGTGAAGTGTGCAGGTATGAGAACCATGGGAATTATCAGAGAACCAAGGTTAAACGCATGTTAACTAAGTAAGCCAAGGCTTAGTTCCAATATGGGATTACAAAGCCTCGTCATAATGTGCACTTGTGTAAATGTGAATTTTCATGTGTGTTAGTAGTTAGCTTCATGTGGTTATTCATGGTATTATATGTGTTGTTTTATCGTTAGTGTCACTTGACACTTGTAATGTGCTCACTTAAATTCACTTTATTTTCAGTCACTTCTAGAGACCAATAAGAGGTTCCAGGGGTCATTTTTGACATCATTTAAGTATCTTAATGTTAGGGGTATGGGTTAGGAAGGTTTTGAGCATATCCTAAATTCCCTAGAGACTTTGGTAACCCTTTTTTGGACCCATTTACCCTTACCTTCGAGATTAGATGGATCATAACCCTTACCCAACTTCACCTTGCCTTCCAATCAAGCATTAATCATGGGGGGACAAGGAAGACCAAGTAGACCATAGAGTCAAGTCTACATTTATGTTTGGTGGGTGGATAGAATTTTTGGAGCCCTTTTTAGAGGCCCTTGCTAGAATTGGAGGGTGTTCACCCACTCTCTAATTTTAGAGACTTTAGGGTTTTGGAGGAGGAAGAAAAGTGGATAGCCCATCTCAACTATCAATTTCCATCACACTTGTGAAGGTAGGTCTTTCATTTCCATGGAGGTTTTCTTGTTTATGCTCAATAGATTAGTTGTGTTCTTGCTCTTGCATGTGTTTGGAGTGTATACTTGTTGTGCTATTGCATTGTATGGGAAGGGAATTTGATGTTGAAATTTATTTGTTTCCTTTGTTTTGCTTGAATGAGGGTGTTTATGTGTATGGGAGTGAGGCATTACTCACCTCTTGGGGAAGAGGAAGAAGTGGCCTTGGGTGAAGGGGTTAGTTGGGCTCTCCATGAGGTGAGAGTCTCTTCTCTTGGAGAAGAGGGAAAAATTCATGGTGTATGGGCACCATGAAGCCATTTGCATTCTTTGTATCATGAAGATATTGATAAGTATTATTGTGCATGTAAGATGGAATTGTAGCCTTGAAAGGGCAATGAGATATTCTTGTTGAGGAATTTGTGAAAGCAATGGCATTCTCCCCTTGGAAAAGCCCACCTTCACCCTTCTTCAATGAGCTTGCAAAGTTCATATGTGTAACCTTGGACGGAGTAATTTGTTGTTGTTTCATGTGTGCAAAATTGTGAGCATTTTGTTGATTGTGTCCCCCGTTTATCCTTGGTTCTCCAAGCTTGGGGGTGGTCTCTTAAGAGACCTAGGTTGGGTGGTGAGCACCCATGGTTCTCTCTCTCTCTTTTTATTGTAGGTTTGGAAGCCAAGATTCTTGTGGAAAAAGCTTGAAGAGATCCCCTCCTTGATATCTTGTAGTAAACTTTCATGGTTCTTGCATTGGTGATCTTGTAGAAGATCCTCCCCTTGTTGCAAAATGTAAAATTGTTCCTACTATTGGTTTCATATGAAGTGAAGTTGTTATGTTTATGGTTGTATTTCATTGAATATCTCCTCCAAATTATATTGTATAAAAGGAATGTTAATGCTCCTTCCTCATAGTAATTGTGTAATGAATTTGATATGATGTCTATAATGAAAATGCATCTCTTTTTATCATGTCTATTAGTATTTGTTTCTTAAGTTAATGGAGTTCATCTTCATGAAATAATATTCAAAAGTTGATAAGAATGCTATATGATAATTCAATGTCTTCCAAAGAATAGCTTAAGAATGGATATACTAAGCTGTCTACTATAGTTGAAGAATAGACTTAGTTATATAATCAAACTCAAAAGAATCCTAATGCTATGCCATCTCTCATTAGATGTAATAAGAAAAAAAAATATGGTTCTATTGCATAATTGAATCTATTGAAAACTTATACAATAATACCTTATTCATCAATTTCCATAGTATATTAATCATTATACATATGTACTCAATAGTTCTAAGGAAACAAATAAGAGAGAATGAAGAAAAAAAACTAGGTTCTCAAAAAGTCATTCCTAGAATTTTAGAGAGCATTTTGCTCTCTGGAAAATGTATGAAGACTTCAATATTCTCAAATTTACACAAAGAATATTCCTTTTAGTTAATTAGACATTAACCAAAATTAACTTAAACTAAAACATCTCCTAAAACAACTATTAATCTAAAGTCTTCCTCCATGTAATGTTTTAAAAATTATCATGCCTTAAAGGCCCCTTCAAATCACCTTCCACTTGCTAGTGGACCCCACTCCAAATCCTTCTCCATACGTAGGTGAATGAGTGGGAAATAAAATAAGTTTAAATTGATATCAAACTCAGCCCCTACGTAGGTAAAAAAGGGCACTTCTAAATGATACCAACTTACGATTAATGCATAATCTCTTGGTATTGACAACAGCATGATTATTCACTCCACTTGCAAGATTTTCCTATTCCCAAGCGCACCTACCTCTAACATGTCATCATGAAACATGTCTATGTCAACAAAACAAAAAAAAAGCACTCTTCCCTTTCTATGCGTACCTCCTTCTTGACCATCCTTTTTGGGAAGCTAAACTACCTTTTTATTAATGTAATTGCCTTTGGGACCAATCCCCATCTACCCTTATCTTGGTAGATGCAAAAATCTGCATGTAAGAAGGGGGTCCCACGATAATTTTGACTCCCTTGCCTTGGTTTACGCCCCATTGACTTAATTCATGGCTAGGATATTAAGAAGGATAGTTTAGGGGTAAGTAGGTGGCAAGTTGTGGATAGTAACCTCTAGGTTTAGTTAAGATGAGTCCATTGGTAGAATTAATGGATGACATGGCCTTTGGAAGTAAATTTTATTTATTTAATTGATTATGTGTTTTGTTGTTATGGCATCTCCCTTTTTCTATATTAGCATATGTGTATATTTAGAGGTTGAAGGGTGATAGTTGTAGAAGTCTTGGGGTGGTAGGTTTTAGTGTTAGGAAGGATACCTTAGAATGTCATTAAGTGTTTTATATTTCTATTGTTTAATCTTATCATTTATTTTTACTCACTAATTCCTAATTATATTATTAACCTCAGTTAACACTAGGTTAGTAGGGTATTAGGGTCTTATAGATTAGAAGTTAATTCCGATTGTGATTATGGATCATGGGTTCATGTATAATGTTATTGGATTAAAATATTAAGTTAATGTTCTATTTTGTTCATTTAGATTATCGGTGTAAACAATACTAGCTTTAGTAAACATTAGAAATTTAGTTAATTAGTGAAATGATCCTTTAGATGGTTGGTTCTCTATTGTTATTGAACCAATTAGATAATGAGGAGATGACTACTCTCAACATGTAGAACAATTGTTTGAACTATAAGTTCACAAGTAAAAAGGTTTGGTGAACTGCAAGATTAGAACATGCTCGATGTATGACAATAATCCATTTAGCCAACAATTATAGTTAGCGATATTTATGCCCTGGACCTAGCTAGAGTGAAATCAACTTAACATTCTTTAACTGAATTGAAATGTATCTAGAATCATCATCTCATTAGATATCTTTGCGAGTGTAACCTCACACCTTAGGGTTCCGCCATGAACCTGATTCGAGCAACCTGAGTTATAACTTGAGCTTAGACTCCTTTCGGCATATGAACAAACTGATACTTACCGCCAATGCTACCTTACTTTTCCCTTCAAAAAAAAAGTTGTTGCATTTTTGGTTGGATATTTTTGGGCATGACATGAATGTTGGACCTTTGACTCTTGATTAGCTGAGAGATAGACATGAACACAATATTACTATGATAGGGATTGTTGCTGCTCTAACTAATGTTGAATTTGAGGATGTCAAGGATTGTACTAAAATGAAGAAAATGTGGGATAAAATTGCTCTAGTTTATGGTGGTGATGTGAATGTGATGATAGCCAAAGTTGAAAGCTTGACAAGTAGATTTGATGACATGAAAATCAAAGGAGAGAACATCACACAATACTCAAACTAAATCAAAGAGGTATTCAATGCTATCCAAGGAGAAAGAGGTATTTTTTCTGAAGATACTATGGTAATTAAGATACTAAGAACCTTGTTGCATGTCTATGCAATCAGAATATCTGCTATTCATGAAATGAGGTCTGCACCTAATAGCACTCTTACTCTTGATAGTCTGATTAGAAAGTTAACAATGTTTGAGGTGAATAATTTTGATAACAGTGTTGTACTGAGTGTTGAGTCTTCTATTATGTCATCTCTTAAGATTGGTAAATCTAGCAGTAAGCATAATATAAAGAATGAAAGTGACAGTAATACTAAAGATGAGTTTGATGAGCTTGAAGCACTTATGGCCCAGAGACTACAAAAAGGTAAAGGAAGATATAAGGGAAAGTTACATTTAGCTTGTTTTAATTGTAAAGAGGTTGGCCATATTGCTGCTAGATGTTCTAATAGGAAAGAGGAAGATAAAGACCAATCTGGTGATGGAAAGTTTGGCAAAAGGAATAATAGAGAAAACTGACACTACAACAGAGACAACCGAGATTACAAAGATAAAGACAAGAAGGCATGTTACCTTGTTGGAGAAGATGACACCAACATTGACATTGATTATGATATTGAAGTAGTATTTGTTGCAATGAAAGATGATTTAGAAGAGGAGGAAAGGTATGTAGAAACAACACTTATTTCTAAATTTAGTAAGAATGATACTTGGATCATTGATAGTGGCTGTACACATCACATGACTGGTGATAAAGATAAGTTTGATCATCTTGAGCATTATAATGGAGGATCAGTGAAAATGGGAAATGATACACCTTGTATGGTGAAAGGAAAAGGGTCTATCTTATTGAATGATATAATTAGATGTGATAATGCATACTAGGTAAAAGGACTTAACTATAATTTTTTGAGTGTAGCACAACTGAATAACTCAGGTCAGTAAGTTGCATTTGAAAGAAAGAAGGTCAAAATATATGATGAAAATGGAAAGCTTGTTGGTACTAGAGGACAATCAAAAGGTAATTTATTCTATCTTAACAATCCTGAAACTTCTTGTTTACTGGTGAAAAATGAAGATGCATGGTTATGGCATAATAGGTTATGTCATGTAAACTTTGATAACATGATTAAGATCAGTAGAAAGAGAAAAGGTAGAGGACTTCTGAGTCTAACCAAACCTAATCATGTTATGTGCCATCAATGTCAGAAAGGAAAGATGACCAGATCTAGTTTTAAAAGTAAGGACTATTCATCTAAAGATATTTTGGAGTTGGTACACATTGACCTATGTGGTCCTCTAAGAACTCAAAGCTACTATGGTGATAAATACTTTATTTTATTTGTTGATGACTATTCTAGGTTGATGACATTAATATTCTTGAAAGAAAAATTTGAGGCATTCAAACTGTTTAAATGGTATAAGGATAAAGTTGAAAAATAAACCAGAAAAGAACAGAAATGCTTAAGGTCTGATAGAGGAGGTGAGTTTGTTTTTGGTGAATTCACTAATTTCTGTAATGAGCATGGAATCAAAAGGTAGGTTTCTGCACCTAGGACACTGCAACCGAATGGAATTGCTGAAAGGAGGAACCAGTCTATTGTTGATTGTGCTAGAACATTAATGAATGAGAAAAATGTTGCACAAATGTACTCAAGAGAGACAATTAGCACAATAGTTTACACCCTGAACCGAGTTCAACTTAAGAAAGACAGAAACAAGACACCTTACGAGTTATGGTTTGGATACACAGTGAGTGTAAGTTACTTCAGAATCTTTGGTAGTAAGTGTTATATTCTAAAAGATGATAGGAATGGTAAATTTGACTCTAAAGGTGATGAAGGAATATTTTTAGGATATTCTACTAAGAGTAAAGCTTATAAATGCTTGAACAAGGTTACTAATAAAATGATAGAAAGTGTTAATGTACAAGTTGATGATTTTGTTAAAAAGAATGTTGAAGAAAGCATAAAGGAACCGAAAGAATATGGTAGGTTTACTTATATTGAAGATCTAGATTATCTACTGAATCCACAGGCTAAGTGTACCAAGCATCAATAAAATGCTACTGAGAATCAGCAAATGCACACTGAGAATCAGGAAGAAGCTATCAAGTAGTAAAATGAACCTAAACTGAATGATGAGCAAAGAAGAGATCAAGTGCTAGCAAGATTTGTTAGAAGACCCCATCCAGAGAATCAAATCATTGGAGATAAGAAGGCTTGCATCATGACCCAAAGTAAGTTAAGACAAAACACATTCTCAGTTTGTGAGTTTTTACCTAGGAATGTTAGGGATGCACTTGAAAATGAGGAATGGATCAATGCTATGGATGAGTAAATTGAATAGATTGAGAAGAATAAGACATGGATATTAGTACCTAGACCAAAAGATATAAATATTATTGGTACTAAGTGGATTTTAGGAACAAGTTAAATGAAAATGGTGAGGTCACTAAGAATAAGGTAAGACTTGTATGCAAAGGATATGCACAAGAAGAAGGTATTGATTATGGTGAAACCTTTGCACCTGTTGCTAGACTTGAAGGAGTCTATATACTACTTGCATATGGTACACATAAGGGATTCAAAGTATATCAAATGGATGTGAAATCAGCTTTTCTCAATTGAATTCTTGAGGAGGAGGTCTACATAGAACAACTAGAAGGTTTTGTTGATCCGAATCATAAGAACATGGTATGTAGATTGCACAAAGCTTTGTATGGACTGAAGCAAGCACTAAGGGCATGATATGAAAGACTACATGCTTATCTTATCAGTATTGGCTTTGTAAGAAGTAGTGAAAACTATAATTTGTACATGAAAGGAGAATATAATGATAATATTTTGATTGCGAAAATATTTGTCGATGATATAATCTTTTGTGGACAAGATCTGATTTGTAAATATTTTGCTAATGAAATGAGAAAGGAATTTGAGATGTCAATGTTTGGAGAGATTAAATTCTTTCTAGGTTTGCAGATTATACAACAGAATGATGGGATTTTCATCACTCAATCAAAATACATTAAAGAAGTGTTAAAAGTTTTGGCATGGAAGATGCAAAACTAGTAGGAACACCGATGATAACTAGATGTAAGTTGGCAAAGGATTATGAATCTATAGAAGTAAATTAGACACTATATTGATCTATGATTGGAAAACTGATGTATGTTGTACACAGGAGGCTTGATATTGCACATGTAGTTGGGATTGTGGCAAGATTTTCTACCAATCCTAAAGATTCACATATGGTTGCAATTAAAATAATTTTGATATACTTGAAGAAGACAAAAGACTATGGTTTATGCTACACAATCGAAGGAAAATTTGAACTCCAAGTTTACACCAATGCAAATTCGACTGGAAACATATTTGATCAAAAGAAAACAATCGATGGAGCATTCTTATTAGGAGGAAGGCTTGTGACTTGGATACTCAAGAAAAAAACATGTATTTCTCAGTCTACTACTGAAGCAAAGTATATTGTTGTTTCTGTAAATTGTTCAAATATTGCTTGGATTAAACAAGTGTTGGAAGGAATGAATGAGGTAATCACTGACCCGGTGATTATATATTGTGACAAGACTAGTGCTATAAATATTTCCAAAAATCCTATGATGCATTCAAAAACAAAACATGTATCTATTAAATATCACTACTTAAGGGAACAAGTTCAAGAGAAGCAGGTGAAACTAGAATTTGTAATTTCTAAAGTACAACTTGTTGATATTTGTATCAAATCCATAGGGAAAGTCTACATGTAATGTTGATTTGTTTTGTAGTGATTAAACATATAAAATATCAAGCTAGGGAGAGCTTACCGAGATACAACATTTACTTACATAGTTGTAGAATACATGTTTGGTATGCGTATGGCATATTTTCATATTTCTTGTGTTTCCATCAATGCCAAAGGGAGAGATTGATGAGCTACAACTGATTACATATCTGATAAACTGAAGAAACAGTGATTAGAGATCACCGAGCTACTGAAATGATATGTAAGATTATTAAATCAATCAATATGTTGTCATTGATGTCAATTAGTTTTGACAGTAGTTATCATGATAGTTACAAACATATGAACATCTGTTGAAGGAAGAAAAGATGAAGAATTAAGATATCTACATGAGAAAAAGATGGATATGACAGATAAGGATAAGGTAAACATTGGTTAACTTATTGATGAGTCTATGGCTTTATATTATTGTCTTGAGCATGTTACATGAATCTATTATGAAGAAGAGATTTGAATTTGAACAAGTCAATGTGGTTGGTAATTGAAGATTTTTGTATACACCGAGCCAGTGCATTGTATACCAAGTAACAGTATAATCGAGCTAGTTATCAGCAACGCATTTCTATATTGACCGAGTATGGATGAAAACATTAAATTGTTAAGAACAACCGATTGAATTTCATGAGCTGGAAATTGTAATGATTTCAAGGTTAAGGATAAAGTTAGCTATGAGATCCATGGCTGAAAAAATTCAAAGATGATCTAAAGGATGAGATTGAAATGTGTTATAGACGCATCTGCCAAGGAAGGTTTCGGCAGCAAAAGGGATGAAGGTGATTAAGAGGCAAAATCTGATGGTTGATATGAAAATGATTTACTTGTCTATATAAGAGATATGAGTTTCATTATTGAAACATGCTGAAAAAAAGGAGATTGCAGAGATTTCACGTGAAGATTGCATTGATGCATTCCTGATCAAACTGGTTATTGAAAGAACCGAGCTGCAGACATTACTGAGCATCAGAGAACTATTTACCAAGTGAAGTAAGTTGATAAATATTGAAGAAGTGAATTGATTAATGATAAGAGGATTTTATGAGCTTACCACAGATCTGAATATTTGCAATTGAGTTGTATTTGAATCAGATCAGTACTGTATCAATTTAACCATTGATTCAAAAAATCTCTTAACCGAGTGGACTTAATAGTCTTATTGTACTACCCTATGACATTCACTAAATGCAAAGTGTTATCTTGTTGATCCCATAGTGAATGTTGATCAAAAGTTAACTATTAGTGATAAATCCTCTTACCAGGTCACACCTAATAGTGTGCATTGTAACCTTTAAGAGGGTTGGCTCTTTACCGAGCTCACTTCAGAAGAGTGAATTATTTTGGGTTACCGGTCCCAGGTGGTTTTTCCCTTAGCAGGGTCTCCACGTTAAATCATTGTGTTATGTGTTATTTTTTATGATTGTTTTTCTATCATACTTTATATACTACATAGTTGATTTAGTCAGTAATCACAGTTTGGATAATTACTGGTAATCAGTAAAGTGGATAGACATAATGATATTTTATGTTACCAAACTGCATAATTTGTTGAAATTGTTTTGTAAGGTACATCTTTGTGTTTGGGACTGTAGGATAACTAATCTAACTGATTCACCCCCCCTCTCAGTTATTCTAACATTTCATTTGCATCAATTACATTTATCTAAAGCACGAAAGCTATCTAACAAGTTTCTTGATCCCTTATACAAATACTTCATCAGTGTTGTAATGTGTTTGTAGATCTTCTTCATTATGTAATCTTGAGTCAAGCACACTAGGTGACCCCACAATAGTGGATTACACTTTTTCACACATGTTACTTTTTGTTGAAATAATATTTTTTTAAGAAAACATGATGATTTAATCCTTGAGAGGTCTCATTTGGAGGAATTAATTAAAAATGGTTAGATCAAAACCTCTTAGATCAAAAAATCTTTGATGTAACCTCTCTAATCCTCATTCATACCTGCACTAGAGTCTCCTTCGCACCTATTAAAATGTTGACAAAAAATCACTTTGAATTCATCTCTTGGAAGATGAAACCAATTCATTTGACAAACCTATCTATGTAGTATGGTAGCACTCAAAAAAATCTTTCAAATAATTATAATGTTAATATATATTATTTTTATTATGACTTCATATTTTTAGTTTTACTAAACATAGATATTTCATTGTATGCCAACCTCTATGTTTGACACTTACGAAAAAATAGCAAATAAGAGAAAAAAATTCTAGAAATTATCTATGCACTAGGTAATGAATTCCTCTTTCTATAAAATAAAAAAATTAAAATTGGACAAATACACAAGTTACAAGTTACGAAATGAACATATGTTAAAATTATGATTTTAAGTCAACCTCAAACATTGAAAAAATATGAAATACAGAGGATATTGTTATAAAACCAATTGAAATCATTAGAAATGGATGTTACAAAACTAAATTTGAAATAATTACATTGATATCTGTATTAGAAATAAAGTTATACTTTACAAAGTGAGTGTTACTCCTTAAAAATGTTGTTTACAACAACATACTAGTTTTCAAGGGAGATAGAAAAATAGATTCAAATCAATTCTAAATTTTTTAAAAATATATATTTAGAATCTAAAGAGAAAATCCTGAAAGAATCTAATTTAATTCATCTTCAAATTTGTAACAACTTAGTGACAATATGCGTCCGAATGTGAAGTTTTTTTTATAGAATGTACATTTCAGTGTCAAAGTAGGCAAAAAAGTGTAACCCGGTATTGTGGGACCACCCTATCATGTCTTCTATTTCATTCAATTTGTGTTTGACAATGATCATTATAAGTTTTGGAACATGATTATATTTTGTACTGCTAATCACATCACCAGATTTTGTTTGTATCACAGTATAACACCAACTTGAACATTTACTCATAAAATATTTTGCACAATGTCATATCATTTTATTGATGTCTTGTCAATGACACAAAAATGTGCAACCATTTAAAATAAGTAATTTCTTTTTTTTGGACTTGTTAAAAACTAAAGAGGCATTGTATATATTAAAAATTATGAAGAATGTGTCGGTTCCCAAAAAGTATATTGATATTTATACACTCTTTTAAAAAACCCTAGAAGAATTTAAAATAATGTTCAAAAAAATATATTACAAAATACCTTCTTTATCAATTTGGATTTATCCTCTTCTTATCACTCTACACACTCTTACTTCTCCCCTTCTTAATTTCTTAATTTCTCTTAATTCTACCACTTTATGTATCTTCTTAATGCCTTTTTACATATATCTTTTCATAATAACTCTACATTAGCTTATTCCCATGAAATTGTATTTATTTTTATAATTATTTACATTTTTATAGGTTATTTAAGCATATTAAAAGCATTTTAAGGCTATTTTAGGGGTATATAATGGGTATATGGTCTAAAAATGACCTAAATAGCCTCTATGGTGCCTCACAATCCTTTTTTTATCTTAAAAATTAATGTTCTAATAAATTTTATATCATTTATAGTTTACTAGCTTGACCTATAATGATGATGAGTTATTATGTCCATGGGTTATTTTGAGCACGAGTTATTCTGTCCATGGTTAATTATGACCCTAGGTTATCATGTCCTTGGGTTTTTATGTTGGATTTATTGTGTCCAGGGTTATTTTGGCTAGTTTATTATGTCTGGATACCCAAGAAAATCCACTAACTCCCAAGTTTGATTTTGTAGCAAGGAATCCATCTCCTCTTTCATTCCTTACTCCCAATTTTTCCTAGTTTCAACCTATATTTCTTCTGCATTACTTTCTTGCTCACCAGAATCAATCAATAATACATAATATAATGAAGGAGAGTATCTTTTAGGAGGCCTACTTATCTTGGAAGAGGTTCTTATTGGAGTTTGAGGAACCTGATGTGGTTCTTGTTGAACTAAAAAAATTCTAGCATTGTTGGGACTACATTTATTGGGATTTCATCAAGCACCTTTGTGTTCCTCTTCTTTCCTCTTTCCATCTTCTTGGGATTTCATCAAGCATCTTTGTGTTACTGGGATGCATTCTTTTTGTTCCTCTTCTTGCTTCTTTCCTTGCATTTGATCCTTGTACATGAATTTTTCATTCAATATGACATCTCTACTCCTAATGATTTTATGATTCTCAAAATCCCATAAATGATAACCAAAATCATTAATGTCATACCTAATAAAAGTACAAGTTTCTTATATTTTTCCCCAAGATTTGATTGATTTTATATATCAATATGGACAAATGCTTCACAACTAATTATTTTTAGAAATGAGTAGTTTAACTTTTTGTCTATCAATGCCTCCTCTAGATACCACCATCCAAAGAACTTGAAGGCCCTTTATTTATCAAGTGAACAATAGTATCTACAACATGTACCCAAAACTAAAAAGGAAAACATGCATGCAATATCATGCTACTTTCATGCTTCATGATAGTTTTGTTCATCCTTTCAAACATACCATTTTCTTGTGGGGTTCTAGGAACATTCTTTTATCTATGAATCCAATGGTATGAATAATAACTATCAAACTCTCTACTACAATACTCACCTCCATTATCTGATCTGAGATACTCTAGGTTATTTCCTGTCTCATTCTCAACTAAAGCTTTCCATTTCTTAAAAACTTCAAATAGATCAAATTTTTTGGGCATGAAATAAACCCAAGCTTTCCTAGTTGTAACATCAATAAAAGTAACATAATAATAAGAATCACCAAGAGATGGTATTTTGGTTGGTCCCCATACATTAGAATGCACAAGTTCTACTAACTTTTTACCTTTTTTTCCCTTCCCAACTGTAGAAAATATGACCCTCTTTTATTTTCCATCAATACATTTTTCACAAAAAATTAAATCAACGTGTTTCAAATCTGACAATAAATCCTTTAAATGGAGAAGCTTCATCCCCTTATCACTCATGTGCCAAAGTTGATTGTGCCATAGAGTTGTATCCATTCTAGTGGAAGTTAGAGAGATAAAATAATTAATATTACCACTACATAAATATAATGTACCTACCTTTGCCCCTTTTTCTAATACTAGTGAACCTTTAGTACCCTTCCATGAATTTATTGGATATTGCTAATGCATGGAGTAGTGATTGATACATTTAATATGTTAAATCACTATGTTACTAAATGGGCATTCATACTATTGTCATTTTTGGTTTGTCACTGATGTCAATATATGTTTCTATGAAGAGTACGGGCTGATTATGACAGTGTATGGACACTGTACAGATATTTTAGAATGTGCGAAGATAGATGAGAGTACAAGAATATGTTGTGATCTTATATCCAAGATCACATAATGTAATGTTGCATATTGAATGAGTTACAAATTTTTTGGTGAAGACTGGTTACTGGAAAGTGACAGTGGAAGATGATAGAGTGAGTCTTTGTATTTTTGGTATATCTTATAGAAGATATGTATTAGGTTCATGTGAGCTTAAGAGATGAAAGACAAGGCACTGATGGATGTTCGTTGGTTAGTGCAAGGTATAGAATGTTGGATGACATCATCTGTGGTATGTGATCTAGAGAAGACTTACTTGGGAGCTGACTTCAGAGGGGTAGTGTGCATTTTGTTTGGCCAATGTAAACTAAGGATGTCAGTCCTTAATTATTGTAATGGAATCATTGTATACTTTTTTTAGATACCGTGTGTATCTTAGCAAGAATATATGTAAATAGGAAAGCCTAATGGGTCGACCTAATCATGTAGAATGTAATAGGGTATATATGTAAGATCTTTTCTTTGGAAAAGATATGGTGAGAATATATGTGATGTAAATGGAACTGGAAGAGTTGTGAGCTTGTGTTTGTGAGATGTAGAGTAGAGAATTACTGGTGAACTTCATTAGAAATGATCAAGGAAAGATAGTTGCTGATGAACAATTCAAAAGATTATGTAGGACTCCATATACACTTATTGCGAATAGTGAGTTCTGAAGGTGGATTTAACCTTCTTTAGGTAGTGAACCTAGGCACTGAGCACACCCTTCTTTTGTGACTCCTAATAGGGTTTGTCCTCTAACAAGGACTGTGTACTGTAATGTTTCAATAAGCTCCTAACAGGCCTAAATCTTCTAACAAGCATACTATCCTCTCAGTACATTATTTGTGGGTGCTAATTCCCACCAAGGTTTTCACCTTTAATAGAGTTTCCCCAAAACCAAAATAGTGTATTGTTGTGTTTGCATTCATTGTGTTCACTAGATCTAATATTACAGCTATTCAAAGTTTAAAGTTTAATAATCTTTCACACAACTGATTCACCCCCCCCCCCCCCCCGTCTTAGTTGTGTTATGGACTATTATTCCTAACAATTGGTATCAAAGCTACTGGTCCTTAGAGAGATAGTTTAACATCTTGAGGTTATCTAGTAGATGGCATTCTATAGGAAGGATAGTCCAAAATTTTCTCCTAAAAACTTTGACAGTTGGAAGAACAATACCTGAAATCATTTGTTTTGTTTAGGCATTGACTATTGGTTGATTACAAAGAATATGGTAGCTATGAAATCTGAGAATGACTTACCATCAACTACTAAAGAGGGGAAGAAGTTATTTTCACTTAACATGGTCATGAGGGAATCATTGATGAACGCACTCTCTAAAGGAGAATTTACCGAAGTTAAAGACTTGGATTCGGCATACCAGATTTGGCAAAGATTAGAAGCACTATATGAAGGAGACAAGTAGACCAAGAAAGAGAAGTTACAGAACTAGAAAATAAAGATGGAGAATCTACAAATGAATGAGGATGAAAGAATTAGGGCTTATATCCAAAGGGTTATAGAAGTTGTAGTTGGAATTAGAAACTATGGAGGCACTTATGATGAAGAAGTTGTTGTGAAGATCCCTAGATCATTGACACCTACTTACAAGTTTAAGGCTATATATATTCAAGAAACTATACCTTTGACTCTAAACTTTAGCAGAGAGAAGTTGATTGAAAAGCTAACTACCTTTGAAGTTGCTGAATTGGGAGATTTTCTACCTAAAGTTGAATCTACATTTAAAGCATCTGCACACAAGAAGATAATGTTTGCACTTCCAAGCACCAACAGTGAGAACCTAAAAGAAGAGCTCGGTGAATATGTTGAGGAATGGGAATAGATACAAGTAGAAGAAATAAAGATGGATGAACTTGTTGCTCTAATTGCTAGAAGAGAAAAGAGAGGTTACAAGGGAAAATTTGAAGGCAAATTACCTTTCAAATTTTTTTCATGCAATAAGGTAGAACATTTTGTTAGCACATGCAAAAAATTTCATGGCTCTAGCTCTCTTCCCCTGGTCTCTGCAATGTTTTTCATGTTTCCAACTAAAACCCTTGGCAAATTTTTTTTTAAAAATCTAGCCATTGGCTCCTTAAATTTAAAATTGCCCTGGCCCTATTTTATTTTCATGTTACCTTTTCACGGGTCACTTAAAACCTTATATTCTGCATGTGCTATTTAAATGGGTTCACTTTATGTCATGCAGTTAGGTTCTTCATCTGTCGGTGGGTCCCCTTTAATCTTTCCTAAGTTCCTAGTGCCCAGTGGTTTTAATTTTCCTAGGTCATGATCTTTAATTCTTCCTAATGTTTTGGCTTTGTATTTTCCTGGGCTCAGCTCTCTGACACCATCTCCATCCGATGGTGGGCGTATCTTCTCATGAGATGTGTCAAAGGCTTGTGAACTTAAGATGGTCATTGATTCATTTCCATGACGTAACCCTTTCAATGCAGGTGGGTCCACTGCCAGGTAGGCTCACATGGCGGTCTATCATTCGTCAAAATATCCTATAAAGCATGGTGGGCCCAGTATCTCAATCAGATGATTCTTGATCGATGGTTGGTGTGTAAGTGCATAGAATCTTTTGAGCCTTTCAGATCTTGTGCCAGCCATCCAATCTTCCTGGTGGTATAATGTTCTTGGTGGGTCCAAAATAACATGTAGGCACAATTGGTGCCTCTTCATTGGTTGTGTTAGTGGGACCGTTTGCCAAGTATATCCAAATTGTTTAAATTCTATTGGTCCATGGGTAAACAACTCAGCATGTGTCAATGGGATCTAGTTTTTGGATGTGTCAGTGGGTCCTGATCCTGTCAGTGAATCAACGGACAACGTATAATCTTATGGGTTTTGTCAGAGGCTTAAGATCTTGCGATGGCCATTCATTTTGTTTCTTGTTAGTGGTTTGTCAGAAATGAGGGAAGATTCTCTATCCGACGGTGGGTGTGAAATCTAATAGAATCTCAGATGGGTATGTGAACTTGCGACGGTCGTCGATCTTCCTGATGTGGGCCCAGTGAAAGTTTCTCAGTCTTTTGGCAGTTGAGTTAAGATTTAAAAGCTCGTGAAGCATGAAGATCAGATGGTCATGAGTTAAAGTGAACCTGATTTCAAATATCGACAGCCAATTTGCTGAAAGCACCATAAAGTAGCCGTTTGATTTCAAATTTGAATTTGCAGAGGGTTTCCAGCGACAGGAAGTACCATAATTTATGGTTTTAATAGCTGATTTCGATTGGTTTGGTGGTGCTTGCTGTTGCAGTGTGGTCCAGGGTGTTAAGTGATCATCTATAGGGTTTTTAATGTGTGGTTTTGTGCTCAAGGTGTGCTGTAGGGTTGGCATTTAGGCATTGTTCATAATTCTCAGTACCTTCGCAGAGAATTTTTCATGATTGAGGATCATTCCAGGATTTTCTTTCTCTTGGTTACCTGGGTTTCCACCCCTGTAATAACTTTTTGACTATTTCCAGTTGGTTGGGTGGTTGAAACCCTAACCCTAAGTCATCTGTAGCTTGTTGCATTCTCTTTGAGAATTCCAAGATGACTAGGGAGTATAAGTTACAAAATTTTGACTGAGTAGGGGTTCCAAACTTTCTTTGGTCCCAGCTAGTTGTTGATAGTGTTATACTAATAGAGGAGTGGGATTTTGGGTATTTCCTACCTTTGTGTTGTTTTGATTGTATATTGATCCTGAATATGTTAATGAAAATACTATTGATTTTCAATCTTGCATTTGTGTATGTCTTCTTGTTTTGGTTCTAAGCTCATATATGTTAATGTCATAAAGTGTGTTAGCATATGGTAAACAAAGAGTATTGTGAAGTCATCTCTGAGTTCCTAACAAAGTTAGGATTAAAGTCTTTTGGCTGGGTTCAATGAGTTTACATCCAAGTAAGAATTTGATGTCCTTGTGTTTGAGGGAGAGGGGTAATAGGCAAAGCACTTATCCTGAGCCCAAGAGTGTTTGATTCAAGATTTTTAGTTGATGTATGTAATTGGGTGACTCTTTGCCCTAGGTTAAGGCACTGGTTCATCCTCTGGAGGCATTTCATTGTCATCAACCACACACACAAACATTCAAATGATAAAATCTTAAAGTAGTTAGTAAAGAGTATATAGTTGTATATCATTTAGTTATTCCTTGCAAGAAGTGAATCAAGGGTACACCCACCTGAGCAATAAGGCTCAAAGTGTAGGAGGATCTGTCTTGATCCTTGTTAATTGATCCTCTTCCTTGTAGACTTTAGAGTGGTGATAGAGTCAAAGTTATATTAAAGTTATCCATCAAAGTATAAATCTACAAGTTGAAGATCAAAGGGAACTCCCAACAAAATGGTGACTCTACTGGGGAGAACAACAATGAAGCAATATATCTGTTAGGACTTCTATTTGGGACTACATTGTAAAGATAGATGTAAAGGTTGTAAGTGCACTCTTGTTTTCCTGTTGTATTCAGTTAAAAAGATTTCCCATCTAGGTGGGTGGTGACTCAAAAATGTTAGAACTAGTGCTATATATTATAAATCATGGACAAGAGGAGGACTACTAGGTCCTTTTTCAGAAAGAATCCAGAGGTCACTCTAGAGAAATTGCCTAGACAAGAGAAGAAGAGTTGGATTAGAAGGAATGGTGAGTCTACTAGTTCTCCCATGAGAGAACAAAGAAATACTAGAGGTAGAGCACCACATGTTTCCTCAAGTGAGGATGGTTCACAAGATAGAGTTTCTAGATCAGATGGTGGTCGCTCTGAAGATAGATTTTATTATACCCCAGAGGTTGTATTTTAGGACAAAGGTCCATTGCCTACAAGTCAAGATGAAAAAACTAGAGAGATGGGTTTGGAGATTGATTTAGATCTTGATGAAGATAATTTTAGAAGAGAACCCATGAGACCTAGGCAAGTGCACTTCTCATATCAAAATCTTTCTGATATGGATGTGTCATTAGGTTCTGATGACATTATGGTAGATCCTGATGATTTAAATGCATTAAGATTACAGTTGGCAGAGCAGGATGCCATACATAAGAGGTTACAAGAGGAGAGAGAGGCTGAAAAGGTAAATGATCTAATAGAAAGATAGTCTCTCCTTAGAAAGATTAATGAAATGAAGAGAGAAACAAGATTCTTGCTTCTGCTCCCAAAACTTTGCAGGATGATGTCTTTGGTGATCTTGATGCCTTGAGGAGTGAGCAAGAGCGCTTATTGCAAGATCAGGAATTTGATAAAGAGGGCCCTGTGGTTAGACAAGTGCAAAGTTATGTTCCTTTGCCTAAAGATAAAGATGGGCATGAGATCACTAGGCCTGATGTTGCTGCTGGTGAGAAAGGAAGGAAAAAGATGGTGGGACATCAGATAAGTAAATCATTGACAATACCCAGGGTCCCACCACCCAATTTAAATAAGGACACAGAAATGGAGAGAAGAAGAAAAGAAGATGAGGACCTTGCAAGAGAATTAGAGAAGGCTAAAATTGAAGCTTCCATTGCAAAAAGAAGAAGAAAGATCCAGTTCTTGAAGGCTTCATCACCTAATGCTCATGGCCCATCTACTACTGAACTAGGTATGCCATCTATGACTACTACTATTCCACTTAGTAATGCTACTAGTTCATTTCCTTCTTCATCTGCTAGGATAGGTGTTGATCCTAGGCAGCAGTCAAATGCACAAATAAATGTAGATGCTAATGTTGATCCTAGGGTTAACACTAGTTCAAGTTTTCAAAGAAGACCTATGCAACTAGAAGGCTATAGGTAAATTTGTTTTGATGGAATTCTTGGCTACCCAAATGCTTTTCCAAATGATATTAGAGATAAGGTACCTAAGTTTTCTAGTAATAATGCTATTAGATGTGAGGAGCATCTTAGGTTATTTGTTGATATGCTTAATGATTATGAGATAGAGCATCAGGATGTGGTCATGAAATTATTTGTTCAATCTCTAATGCAGGATGCTAGAGATTGGTTTAAGAGACTTCCTGACAAATGTATCGATACTTGGGATTTTTGAGAGATGTTTTAATGAGAAGTATGGTGATAGGCCTAATGCTAGTTTCATGTTGAATGAATTCAATTCCATAAGGAAAAATTAGAATGAATCTATAGCTGAATTCAACATGAGATTTCAGAAGGGTATGCATAAGTTGTTCCAAGTTATGCAGTTAGATGACAATGTCTGTCTGACCACATATTTCAATGCATTTGATGGAAAAATGGGATATTTGTTGAGGGACAAAGAACCAAGAACTCTTAGGGATGCTTTTAGGATTGCTGTCAATATTGAGAACAATATGAAAATATCAAGAAAATTGGGGGAAAAGAGAGATGACCCAAAGTTGTTTGGGGACAAGAAATACAAAAAGGAAAATGATAAGAATGTTGGAGCTAGGAGGTGGGAGGAAGATAAATTGGATAAGGTGCTTAATGCATTGAAGGATTTGAAGGCACCTACAAATAGGAACATCAGTGCTCATACCATTGAGAGGCCTCAGTTCAAAAACAATTTCAATAAGCAGAATAGATTGCAGAACTACCCCTACAACACCCAATGGAAGGATGGCAAGCCTATTGTCCCTGCTGTAAGAGGAAACAATGATAGAGGTGTCCCTAACCCTCTACAAAAGGCTTCAATAAATGTCATGGAGGACATACCTTGGTGTGTTGCATGCCAGTCCCCTCATTATGCAGAGCATTGTGTGGTTGCACATTCTATGGCTGCAAATCAAGATTGTGACAATGAGGAGATAGATCAAGAAGAAGATCAAGATGATGTTGGATGCAACATGGATTATTCATATCTAGGATATGAAGATGATTTTGGTTTTGATGAAGAGGCAGATGTAAATGTAAAGAGACACAATCAGGCCCTTTTTCATCAAGAAGTTTTTTCTGATAGTGAAGACATTGATAGGAAGACATGTAATATGAACTCTTCTTCTGAGCTAGTAAATTTAAGAAGGCCTTCTAGAGAAGAGATGGATAGGATTACTACAGAAATGATTGCCTAAGTGAAAACTAGAGGCATGGTGGCAAGGAATATAAATGATAAAGCTACAGGAATGTTTATAAAGAGTACCAACTCTGGAGAACCTAATGAGAACAAATCAAACGGTGATGACATGGTGAAATTCAAGAATGTAAAAGGTTAGAATTGTGAGCCTAAGGGAGTTGGAATTGAAAAGATTTCTAGTGAGATTGAGAGGCTAGTTAACACAATGGCTAAGATTGAAAAAATGAGGGTGGCCAATACACCTAATATATCATATAAGCAAAAGGATATTAAGGCAGTGCAGATTGAGATTCCTTCTTCTCCTCCTGTTGATATGTTATTTGTATTGTCCCAAATTACAGTTAAGGTTCCATTGTCAAAATTGTTGAGGATCCCTGAACACATAGATAGAGCTATTGCATGGGTAGGTAATGTTCATAAAAATGATGTTGCATGCAATGGATCTCAGGATATGGCTTTGAAAGGTGTTGCTGCTTAGGGAATTATGTCTCAAATTCCTCCAATATGCTTGGATAGTTCTATCTATGCCAGCATTGAAAATATTGATCCATTCTTTTTAAGTGTTCTTGTGAATGGAATGAAGTTGAGAAATTGTATGATTGATAGTGGTGCCTCTAATACTGTCATGCCTTTCAAAATCATGGAGAAGTTGGGCCTTAAAGTTGATACAATGCAAGGTAGATGTTGTGCAATGGATCAAAGGGAGGTACCAGCTATTAGGGCTATCAATGCAATGTCATATAGGCTGGTAGCATATCCAGAGAAAGAGTTAACAATGACTATTTTGGTGGTGGATATCCCTCCTCATTATGGGATGCTGCTATCTAGAAGGTGGAGTGCTGCCATGGGTGGAAGTTTACAGTGTGATCTGTCCTATGCCACTTTCAAGATTGAAGATTAGTTTGTCAAGATTGAACGAGAGCCAAGAGTATGCCACATGATTGAGAGAAATATTGATAATGAAACTACATGTTTTGTGGATACTGATATTAATGCTTTTAGGACAGAGATCCTTGTATTTGAAGAGGAACCTATTTTGTCACCTATCTCTATTGAGGTAAGTGCTAATTCTATGAAGGGTGATTTGTGGGTAATGTACTTTGATGGTGCAAATTGCAAAGATGGTGCGGGAGTAGGTATTTTACTTATTTCTCCTAATGGAAATACCTACAAATTTTCTTTCACATTGAATTTCTTTTGTACCAACAATATAGAAGAATATGAGGCTTTGTTGTTAGGATTGAGGTTGGGAAAAAAGCATGGTATTGAGTGTTTAAGTTTTGTTGGTGATTCTAAGTTGCTGGTGTCCCAAGTCAGGTCAGTATATGCTTCCAAGAACAAGATGTTGAAACAATATAGGAATACAGTTTGGGATTTGAATGAACATTTTGATCCCTTCAATATTGAGTGGAAGGATAGGAGTAACAATAAGATGGCTGACTTGTTATCCAATATTGCAATCAATCCCAATGATATTACATTTTCTGGTATCTCTAAAGTTGAAATTCAGGCTAGGCCTAGCATACTAGATAATATTGAGAATTGGCAAGTTTTTGATGATGATAATGATATCTTGAAGTTTATGGGTTGTGAGGATTAGTATCATGGTCAGGAATTTGATTGTTCAGCCTTGGTTGAGTCAGTAGAAGGAAGGAAGGTTGTCTTTGCCAATGAGGTCATTCAACTTAAAACTAACAAGGTGCCCAAGGGGCTTGTTGTTTTGGAGACTATCTTTGATAACCAGGATAGAGTTCAAAATAATATCAAAAGAGAAGATCATGCTGATCTAGAGGAGATAAATCTTGGAACACATGAGGCACCTAAGAAGGTATACATTGGTAGACATATATCTCAAGAGGTAAAGAAATCTTTGATTGAATTATTGAGAAAATTTAGGCATGTTTTTGCATGGTCATATGATGACCTTAAGGTTTATAGAGAAGATTTGTTTTAGCATATTATTCCATTGAAAGAAGATGCTAAACCTTTCCAGCAAAAAAAAAGGTCTATTAATCCCACTTTGGCACCCAAGATGCAAGAAGAGTTAATGAAGATGGGAGATGCTGGAATTATCAAGCCTATGAGGCATTCTTCTTGGTTGTCAAACCTTGTTACTGTGAGAAAAATGAATGGTGACATTAGGCTTTGTGTGGACTTCAGGAATCTGAACATCAGCTCATTAAAGGATAATTATTGTCTGCCCAATATGGAAGCTATGTTGTAGAGAGTAACCAGATCAAAATTGATATCTATGATGGATGGTTTCTCTAGCTACAATCAGGTCATTGTCAAGGAATCAGAGCAATTCAAGATAGCTTTCACAACACCTTGGGGGACATATGTTTATGTGAGAATGCCTTTTGGCCTCACAAATGCTAGTGCTACTTTCCAGAGGGCAATGGATGTTTTCTTTTTAGATTTCATAAATGATTTCCTTGTTGTATATCAAGATGATTTAATTGCCTACTCCAAGAAGGAAGAAGACCATTGTATTCATTTAGAAAAAATATTTGTGAGGGCCTTGGAATTTTGCATTTCTTTGAACCTAAGGAAATGTGCTTTTGGCGTCATTGAAGGTAAGTTGCTTGGCCACTTAGTTGGGAAGCAAGGAGTCAGAATTGACCCTGAGAGGGTAGCAACCATTGATAAAATTCAGAGACCAAAAAATGTTAAAGGAATTCAGTCCTTCTTTGGTTAGGTCAATTTCTTAAGGAGGTTTGTGACAAATTTTGTAGAGGTTACTAGACCTATTTCTAAGATGTTAAAGAAGGGATCTGCAATCAATTGGGAGGGTGAGCCTGATGAGGCTTTCAAAAATATCAAGTAGGCTATCAAAGATGCACCAGTGCTTAAGGCACCTGATTATAATGTCCCAATGCATATCATTTCCTTTGCATCTTTTCACACTATTGCTGTAGTTTTGTTACAAAAGAATAAGGATGGTTTTGAGTAGCCTATTGCATTTTTCAGTAAATCTTTGCAGGCTACAGAATTGAAGTATGACATAAATGAAAAATAGGCTTATGCACTTGTGAAGGCAATCAAGGCTTTTAGGTGTTACTTGATGGGAGCAGCTATGATTGCTTTTGCGCCAAGTGTAGCTGTGAAGGATATTTTCTCACAGCAAGAGGTGTTTGGAAGAAGATGTAGATGGATCAATAGGATCCAAGAATTCAATGTTGAGGTCCAGATTACTAAGTTGGTTAGAGGACAAGGATTGGCAAAATTGATGGCCCAATCCAATCTTGATGCAAATCAGGTAAATCATTCTAAAATTGATTACACATGTGATATGGATGATTGTATCTAGTATCAGGATATCATTTATTACTTGAGAATTATGAGATGTCCAAATAATATGAATAATAATCAGAAAAGGACATTAAAATTACAGGCCATCAAGTATGCAATTGTGAAGTGTAAATTGTATAGGAATAATTTGAATTGCATACTTTTGAAATGTGTAGATGAAGATCAGGCTAACAAGTTGTTGAAAGAAATGCATGAGGGAGTTTGTGGTGGGCATTATATGGGTAAAACAACTAGTCATAAGATCTTGAGAGTAGGATTCTGGTGGCCCATAATCTTCAAGGATGCAGAACTGTAGGTGAGGAGGTGTGATGCTTGTCAAAGGTTCTCTAGTAAGCTTAAATTTTTGGGAAATGTGCCATTAAAACCAGTAGAAGTTTAGGCTCCTTTCCAACAATGGGGAATTGATTTCATAGGGGAGATACCAAACAAGTCAAGTGGAGGACACTCATGGATCTTAGTTGCCACTGATTACTTTACAAAGTGGGTAGAAGCTATACCTACAAGAAATGCAACTAGTAAGGTGGTAATTGATTTTATGATGAATAATATTGTTACAAGGTTTGGGTGCCCTGAGAGAATAGTAAGTGATAATGCCATGTGCTTCAAGTCTGCTGAATATAAGGACTTTTGCAAAGGTTTGGGAATTCAGATTTCTAATTCCTCACCTTATCATCCACAAGGAAATGGTCAGGCAGAATCTACTAATAAGAGTTTGATTAAAATATTAAAGAGAATTCTTGAAAAGAATAAGAGGGCATGGAATTCAAAGCTACCATTAGCTCTATGGGCTGATACAGTAACTATGAAGAGGGCAATTGGTTGTGTACCATTTGACCTAGTATATGGAATTCATGCAAGAATGCCTTATAATAACTTATTGGAAATGTATAAATTTGTTCATCTATATGATGATGACATAGATGATGAGATGTAGTTGAGAATTGAGGACCTCATTAGGTTGGATGAGACTAGAAGAGAATCAGTTGCAATGAATGCCAAATTGCAGTTGTAGGTTAAGAATTTATATGATAAGAAGACTCTTGACAGAAAGTTTGAACCTGGTGATTTGGTGTTAGTTTGGAATGCCAGACTGGAGGATAAGGGGAAACATGGTAAATTTGATCCCATCTAGCTAGGGCCATATCTAATTCATGAGAAATAGGGCCAAGATTCATACATTATCAATGAATTAAATGGTGATATTCAAGAATTGCCAGTTCATGGACAATTCTTGAAGAAATAATTCAATTGAGGTATTCTATTTTCCATGAACAGTAGTTAGGTTTGTACATTTTATAAATTCTGTAAATAAGCTGCTTGCCCCTGCCCTGTTTTGTCCTAGTCTATCAATTTTTGGTCCTGTTGCCTGTTCTGCCTTGCTTGTTCCCTGTTGTCTACAATTTTTCCAGTGGGATGGTCTACTTTAAACGAGTGATTCTAAGTCCTTGCTATGCCTGCAAGAGGCATACATCCCTAGACAGAGCCACTGTTAGCATGTGCAAAAAATTTTACAGCTCTAGCTCTCTTCCCCTAGTCTCTGCAATGTTTTTCATGTTTTCGGCTAAAACCCTTGCCAAATTTTTTTAAAAAAATCTAGCCGTTGAGTCCTTAAATTTAAAATTGCCTTGGCCCTATTTTATTTTTACGTTAACTTTTCATGAGTCACTTAAAACCTTATATTTTGCATGTGCTATTTAAATGGGTTCACTTTATGTCATGCGGTTAGGTTCTTCATGTGTCGGCAGGTCCCCTTTAATCTTTCCTAAGTTCCCAGCACCCAGTGGTTTTAATTTTTCTAGGTCATGAGCTTTAATTCTTCCTAATGTTTCAGCTTTGTATTTTCCTAGGCTTGGCTCTCTGACACCATCTCCATCTGATGATGGGTGTATCTTCTCATGAGATGTGTCAGAGGCTTGTGAACTTAAGATGACCATTGATTTATTTCCATGACATAACTCTTTCAATGTAGGTGGGTCCACTGCCAGGTAGGCTCATGTGGTGGTCTATCATTTGTTGAAATATCCTATAAAGCACAGCAGGCTAGGTATCTCAATCAGATGATTCCTTATCGATGGTTGGCATGTAAGTGCATAGAATCTTGTGAGCCTTTCAGATCTTGTGCTAGCTACCCGATCTTCTTGGCGGTATAATGTTCTTGGTGGGTCCAAAATAACACGTAGGCACAATTGGTACCTCTTCATTGGTTGTGTCAGTGGGGCCATTTGCTAGGTATATCTGAATTGTTTAAATTCTACTGGTCCATGGGTAAACAACTCAGCATGTGTCAATGGGACCTAGTTTCCAGATGTGTCAGTGGGTTCTGATCCTGTTAGTGAATCGATGAACAACGTATAATCTTATGGGTTTTGTCAGAGGCTTAAGATCTTGTGACGGTTGTTGATTTTGTGTCTTGTTAGTGGGTTGTCAGAGATGAGGGAAGATTCTCTATCTAACGGTGGGCATGAAATCTGATAGAATCTCGGATGGGTATGCGAACTTGCAACAGTTGTCGATCTTCTTGATGCAGGCCCGGTCAAAGTTTCTCTATCTTTTGGTGGTTGAGTTAAGATTTAAAAGCCTACCAAGCATGAAGATCGGATGGTCATGACTTAAAGTGAACCTGATTTGAAATATCGACAGCCAATTTGCTGAAAGCACCATAAAGTAGCCGTTTGATTTCAAATTTGAATTTGCAGAGGGTTTCCAGTAATAGGAAGTACCAGAATTTATGGTTTTAACAGTTGATTTCAATTGGTTTAGTGGTGCTTGCTGTTACAGTGTGGTTTAGGGTGTTAAGTGATCATCTGCATGGTTTGTAATGTGCGGTTTTGTGCTCAAGGCATGTTGCAGGGTTGACATTTAGGCATTGTTCATAACTCTTAGTACCTTCGCAGAGAATTTTTCATGATGGAGGATCATTCCAGGATTTTCTTTCTCCTGGTTGCTTGGGTTTCCACCCTTGTAATAACTTTTTGACAATTTCCAGTTGGTTGGGTGGTTGAAACCCTAACCCTAAGTCATTCGTAGCTTGTTGCATTCTCTTTGAGAATTCCAAGATGACTAGGGAGTATAAGTTACAAAATTTTGACTGAGTAGGGGTTCCAAACTTTCTTTGGTCCCAGCTGGTTGTTGATAGTGTTATATTGATAGAGGAGTGGGATTTTGGGTATTTCCTATCTTTGTGTTGTTTTGATTGTATATTGATCCTGAATATGTTAATGAAAATACTATTGAGTTCCAATCTTGCATTTGTGTATGTCTTCTTGTTTCGGTTCTAAACTCATATATGTGAATGTCACAAAGTGTGTTAGCATATGGTAAACAAAGAGTATTGTGAAGTCATCTTTGGGTTGCTAACAAAGTTAAGATTAAAGTATTTTGGGTGGGTTCAGTGAGTTTCAACCAAGTAAGAATATGATGTCCTTGTGTTTGAGGGAGAGGGGTAATAGGCAAAGCACTTATCCTGAGCCCAAGAGTGATTGATTCAATATTTTCAGTTGACATATGTAATTGGGTGACTCTTTGCCCTAGGTTAAGGCACTGGTTCATCCTCTGGAGGCATTTCATTGTCATCAACCACACACACAAACATTCAAATGATAAAATCTTAAAGCAGTTAGTAAAGAGTATATAGTTGTATATCATTTAGTGATTCCTTTCAAGAAGTGAATCAAGGGTACACCTACTTGAGCAATAAGACTCAAAGTGTAGGAGGATCTTTCTTGATCCTTGTTAATTGGCCCTCTTCCTTGTAGACTTTGGAGTGGTGATAGAGTCAAAGTTATATTAAAGTTATCCATCAAAGTATAAATCTACAAGTTGAAGATCAAAGGGAACTCCCAACACATTTTACATCTAGATGTCCTACAAGAGTTCCTAAGTACAAGCCTACATTTTTCAAATCTAAGTATTCAATGGATAAGGAAGTTTTATTGCTAATGAAGGAATTTCTGATCATGATGATTTAGATTATGAGGAGATTGGATTTTTTTTTATTAAAGATGAACCATTACATGAGGAAAAGGCTTTTGGTATCTCATGTTGATAAGAAATTTGAATGGATCATAGACAATGGTTGTTCACATCATATGACTGGAGATAAAAGCAAGTTTGTTAAATTAGTAAATTATGAGGATGGTGTTGTGAGGTTTGGAGATAATCTTCCTAAACCTATCATAGGAGTAGGATATATTACTCTGGATGGAAAAACTAATACTTATAATGTACTACTTGTTGATGGACTTATGTATAACTTATTGAGTGTTGGACAATTGATGGACAAAGAGTTCTAGTTACAATTCAATGATGGTAAATGTTTTATCAAAAGTAAGGTAGGAAAGTTGATTGCAACCTGTACTAAATCTAGAGGTAATGTATTTGACTTAAATACATCTAGAGCCTCTTGTTTTTTTGCAAAGGTAGATGACAGTTGGTAATTGTAAAGAAAGTTTTGTCATGTTAACTTTGACAATATTGTGAAGGCATGTTTGACTAAAGTAGTAAGAGATCTACCAAAGATTGTGAAACCATCTAACACTCTATGTAGAGAATGTGTTATGGGAAAATAGACTAGAAGTAGTTACAAAAGTAAAACATATACATCAAAAGAAAAGTTGGATCTAGTACATATAGACCTATGGGGACCTACAAGGACAAAATCATACTATGGTGAAAGATATTTCATACTTTTTGTTCATGACTTTTCTAGAATGATGTGGGTTACTTACTTGAAAGAGAAATCAAAAGGATTTGATAAATTCAAGGTATTCAAGGAAAAAGTAGAGAATGAATCAGGTTTACAGATAAAATGTTTAAGATCAAATAGAGGTGGAGAGTTTAATTCAGACTTATTCAATTCATACTATGAAGAGCATGGAATACAAAGACAAATATCTTCTCCTAGGACTCCACAATAGAATGGCCAAATAGTAGAGCAAAGAAACAAGACTATACTTGATGTTGCTAGGACAATGTTGCTTGAAGGGAATGTATCTCATGTGCATTGGAGAGAGGAAGTTGGGATAGCGGTGTACACATTGAATGGAGTTCAAATTAGAGAAGGTACAAATAAGAACCCTTATGAATTATGGTTTAATCATACTCCTACTCTAAAATATTTCAGAATATTTGGTAGTAAATTCTATATCAAGAGAGATGATGAAATAGGGAAGTTTGATGCTAGAAGTGATGAGGGAATTTTTATTGGCTATTCTACTAAGAGAAAGGCTTACAAATGTTTCAATCTAAGATTAAGAAAAATGATTGAAAGTAACAATGTGAAGATAGATGAAAGGTTTCAGATACAAGAGAGAATGTATGAATGTAATCAGGTTACAAAGATCAAAGAGGCTGTTGTTACAGAAGAAGAAGAAATTACTGAGACTAAATGTGAAAATAAGGTTTGTGATAATCACACAGATACGAATACTGAGGTTCCTAAAACTCTGAGGTATGTAAAGAACAATCATCTTGAAAATCAAATTATTGGTAATACAAATCAAGGAGCATTGACTAGATCAAAGGTTAGAGAAGAAATTTGTTTGATTTCTCAAGTTGAACCAAATAATATAGATGAAGCTTGTAGAGATGAATCTTGGATAAATGCTATGAAAGAAGAGTTAGATCAGATAAAGAAGAACAACACTTGGGAATTGGTTCCTAGACCCAAGAACAAAAATGTGATAGGAACTAAATGGGTTTTCATAAATAAAAAGAATAAATAAGAAGTTGTAGTAAGAAACAAAGAAAGACTGGTATGTAAAGGCTATTCACAACAAGAAGGTATAGACTTTGAAGAGACATTTTCTCTTGTTGCTAGAATAGAACCTGCAAGATTATTCTTGGCTTATGCTGCACATAAGAACTTCAAAGTGTATCAGATGGATGTGAAATCTACATTCCTAAATAAGGATCTTGAAGAAGAAGTGTATACAGAACAACCTGATGGATTTCCTTTATGCAAAGATGGAGACATGGTATTCAAGTTGAAGAAAGCTCTATATGGGGTTGTAGCAAGCTCCAAGGGCTTGGTATGCAAGGTTAGATTTGAGTACTTACTTCGGCTTGGATTTAGAAAAGGTAATCCTGACAGTAATTTGTACTTAAGAACTAGTGAAGATGAGGTTTTGATAATATAAGTCTTTGTTGATGATATTATCTTTGGAGGAAATGATGACCTTTGTGAGAAATTTTCTAAGGAAATGGAAAATGAATTTGAGATATCCATGATTGGCGAAATGAAATTCTTTCTAATAGGTCTACTAGTTTCTTGTCAATACACATAAGATAACTCATATAAGATACCACACTCACATAGGTCTATTGGTCTCTTCTCAATACACATAAGATAAGCTACATGAATCATTCCTACAGCCATGTCATCTTCCCTTGAACTACCACAAAATTTAGTTGTTAGGATCTTGCAAAGGTACCTAACATCATCTTGCTTAATCTTACTTATCACAATTCCTCTACCATTATAACTAGATTCAGTGTTATCTAAAACAATCTTCCTCATGTTCTTTTCATTTAGTGGAATCTCTCCAATTTTTGATAATCTAGTAACTTCATGAATTAGGTCCACAGTTATATCAATAACTCTATCCTCCATCCAGAATTTCCCATTGTGGATTCTACTTAAAATGATCTTGGTACATTCCTCATCATTGAATTCATACTTCATGGAATATTTGATAATTTCATTGTTCTCTAGGTGCTCATAAGCTGGTTTAACTGACATGTCTTGATTGTACAATTTCCTATAATCATCACGAAAATCTACATCTCCCAAAGTTTCAAACTTACAACCTAAATATCCTTTAACATTCTCAATGTGCAATACTCCATCTGGTATGGATGATAATGCTAGACTGTCATCAATTTCAGTTGGTTCTACTAGTTCTTTCTTAATCTTTGGTCTATTCTTATCCTTAACATTATGAACCATAGAAATATCCATCTTATCAACTGATTAAAGATCAAAAAATACCTCAACTTTGCAAATCTAGGGTTTCGATATGATCATTGCTGCAAACTGCTTCCAAACTTCTTCAAATCATCCTCAACTCACTTTTCTTCTTTCAAATCACTTTTCAATTACTTTGTAATTGTAATGAATTTGATTTCAACCTTATAACACTTCACATTAACTCGGTCTGACATCACATTCATTCATTTTGCCGCTAAAACCTCTAAAAGTTGATTCTGAAAACCTGCAATCATAAAACTTTTTGCGACCTCGCAAAACACAATATTTTCTTTTGCGCACTTAACCATAGCATTAGTACAACATAATAAACCTATATCTAACTACACAAAACTTAACTCATTCAAATTCCTAATCTACACTAATCCTAAGTCCTAAACTACAGAAATTTACATAATTTAAGTACTTAAAGAAGGGTCAGGTAAAGATTCATCCTTACCATCGGTTACATTACCTTCCTGACTACTTTAAGTGCTGACTATACCTCCTTGATCTGTGCCTTTGTCAAATTTTACTTCATCTTTATTGCTATAGCAACCTTTCTCTTTGTTTCCTGCATTTTCATTCCTTCTTGCATTGTTCCTAGTGTTAGGGTTATGATGATAACCTCCATTGTTCATTCTACAAAATCTTGCTGAGTGTCCAAATTTGTTGCATATCTGACAAATGATTCCATTGTTTCCAAATCTCTGTCCTTGCTAGTTAATCTGTGACCTACAATTTCTAGCAACGTGTCCTACTTTGTTGCATCTAAAACATACTACCACTTTTCTTTGATTCATTTCTTCAATAGATTTCTTATCTGCATTGTTAGTATTCCCAATCATTCTATCATAATTATTTAAAATTACTTTAGGTCTTCTACATTCGTTAGCTCTATGTCCAAAACTATGACAATTATAACAATGTCCATTAAAAGGTTTAAATTACTTACCTGTGCAATCTCTCTTCATGTGCCCAATAGTATTACAAGCAAAACATCTACCTTTGAATTCTCTTTGCATACCTTTAGATGATTCTTCCTATTTTGATTCTTCTTTCTTTGATTCTTCTTTCTCTCTAGGTGGTTCTTCTTTAGGTAGATCTTCCAATGTGTTCTCATCCAGCTTTATTTCCTCCACACTTTCAGATGTCTTCAGATCTAGCTTCTTACTTTCATGGTTTGTTCTAAACATACTATATCCAAATCCAGTCCTATCAAAGAATGGTTCTTCAAAAGAAATTTGTTTTTCAGTCTTATCACTTTTTGAATATAGCCTTTCAAGTTGTTGTTTAGATTGAGTTAATTCACCTTTCACAATTTTATTATACTTCTCAAGTTCCACATACTGCATTTTTACTTTTTCAGATTCAGATGTTTCCTTTTCAAGTCTTGACCTCAGATCTCCATTCTCAATTTTCAATTTTTCATTATCAGATCTCAAATTTCCATCTTTCATACTAAGTTTCAGATTTACTATCTTCAACTCATGCTTAAGGATCTCATTTTCTTTTTCTAATTCATCACAATCTTCAACAAGCATATCGGATTTCTTTTCATATTTCAGATCTTCAATCTTACCTTTTAATTTTTCAATAGCATTCTTTGCATCTTCATATTTTCTTCTTAAGGAGTTTCTTTCATCAGTAAGCATATCAATCTGTTCAAGAGCTTCTTCAAGATTCTTCTAAAGTTGATCCATATCCATAGAGATCTTACTCAAGCTGCTAAGCTTTCCTTGAATGTTCCTTTTCTGAGTAACTGTGCTCTGCTACCAATTGCTAGAAATAGGAAATACTGAGAGGGGAGGGGGGGGTGAATCAGTATTTCACAAACTTTTTCTTTTGCCCACTTATGGATATAACAGATTACTTTAGTGCATAAAAAGATTATCAAGTTGATTAACAAACATAATAGTAAATAGAAAGAACTCATAACATATCATATGTTCTCGAGGAAACCCTGGCCAAGGGAAAACCCCGGTGGGGATGGTACCCACAAAGATCACTAATCAAAAGTATCCTGTTAGGGATATTGGACCCTGTTAGGAGTCAATTTACAGTATATAGTAGATATGTCCTAGTTAAAGGACTTTAGGCCTTGTTAGAAGCCTTAACCCTGTTAGGAGTTAGATTACAAAACCTGATCACCAGCTGAGCTCACTGCCCAAATAGGTAATACAAAATGTTTCTAACTGTAATATGGTACTGCTTACAACTTCACATCAATAGCCTTTTCTTCTATCACAATATACAACTATCACAAGTTATCTTTTCTTTCTTTTTACATATCACACTTGTATTTCATTACATTTCAAGTATGCCTAATATATGAGTTATTAAAGCTAATAAATTTACATGGTCAGCTTCCAAAATCTTTATCCAAGGGTAAACATCTAGGATGTCATCCCTTCATAATGTTAAGTTATTATTTTGACAAGCAAAAATAATCCCTTAACTCTTTCGCTAATACTGTCTCCAAAACTGTTATGTCTGCAAAAACTATCTTCGATAAACTTTAAATAACTTTTTTCGTACTAATCCAAACTTTATGCACACTAAGATGGGGTATCCTCATAATCTATAGAAGCTTCATTTATTTTTGCAAACAAAAATATTGCTCCAGTGGATGTCGCCAACTAAATCTTCACCGGGTGCTCTATCAGGATCACTGTATCCAAACGTAGACAATTTCTTTCTTCAACTTGCCATACTTGCATTCCAGATTCTGTGCTCTTAATAGAGATAATATGTTGCCATAATGACAACATATATGCATCCACATTAGCCAAATTGCCAACAATCTCCCCATTTGTCATTGGTGGCAACATATGGGAAAATTGGCTAAGTGTGCAAACAAAACTTCAAAAAAACACTTATACAAAATTTTGTGGCCAAAAGTTATACAATATGTATAAAATATCATACTCCATAGAATAGCTCCCCCTATGAGTATCCTTCCTCAACATATATTCAATTTTCTGCTCTCTCCCCCTTTGACAACAATGACAAAGATAGGGTGTACAAAAACTTCAAAAACTTTATACCTTATTATCAGTTATTGCAAAGTTGGTAGGCTTGCAACACAATCACCAAAATCTAACTTCCAAGATTCAAAATATTTCTCCCATATCATCCTGATGGATTCAACAACATTGAGTAGAGTACTCAATCTGTATGCTGCTGTCTGACAAGCTTGCAGGGAATTGAAGCTAAACTTCTGAAATGATGTCTTTGCTGAAAGACACTGCTCAATTTGATCTTCAACAATTGATATCTTGATTGATACATGCTCTCTCAAGATGTTAACCCTAATCATCTTTATGTTCTTCTTCTCTGCTAACATTTTGATTTCATCTTTCAATTTCCTTATGTTCTTCTCTACAGAACTTATCTTGACATTAAGGCTTGTCAAGGTGTTTGTCTCAACTGTAATAGCATCTAACTTCTCTTTGATCTTCTTATCCTCTTCAACTGTTAGAATTTTTGATTTAGTGCATTGTATGTACAAATTCTTTCCTTTCTCAAAATGTCTCCTCAAATTCTTTATGCATACATCTAAACTACCAATATCATTTTGAATATTTACACTTAAGGTTTGTTGCATTTCTGCTTCAAAGTCTTCCTGAACTTTTATTTTAGCAATATTCTTCAAGTTAGAAAATTCAGAGTCAACAGAATTCATTACTGATTGAGCTTTCTCAAGTGGATCTGATTCAGATACCTTAGTGTTGATCACACTCTCAATTTTCTCTGTCAAAACTCTAACTTTGCCTTCAAGGTCTTTCACCTTCTTATTCTTTCCAATAATTTTATTCAGAGATGTAATGAACTCAAGCTGATCATCATCTTCAAATTATTTTCCAAGGTCTTCAAACATTGAACCATATGCCTCTTCTTACTGTCAGGTGCACTAATGTCTTCAACTGGTTTAGAAGGTTCACTAGAGGTAGTGGCCTCTGTCAAAATTTGTTTGCCTTTAACTGACTGCACTGCTGGAACTGATTCTGATACAGTTGGTGCTTCCTCTGCCTCTGTATTCTTCTCTGATTCTATGACTGTTTCTTGCTCTCCCAAAGCCAAATTGTCAATAATGTTTCCTAGATCATGAAATGCTGCATCATTTGATTCTAGAGTCACTTTGGTGCCTTCAATATCCATTGATTATTTGCCAATATTGATATGTGAAGAAGATGGGACTTCTTCAATACCAACTTTCTCTACATGCAGTTCCTCTGATTGCTTCTACTGAGGGTCTGATTCAACATGCTTTTCTACAACTATATCTACAAGAACTTGCATTACTGCTTGCTCTGTCTCTTTCTATACTTCCTCCTTTTTGCCTCCCATTTTAAGGATTGTTCTTCTCTTAGTTCTCAATAAAGTTCCAAGAGACTTCAAGAATCTCTTCAAATGATCTTCATCCTTAACTTCATAGAACTGTCTGATTACATGTTCTCTCATCTTTATGTCCTCTTCTTGTGCTCTTTGTTTTCTATTCACAAGCCTGTTATACAAATCTTCTGGGATCTTACCATGGATAGTGCTAAGTTTCTTATCTGCCACAATCATGTGTCTAACCATTGCATTTTCAAAGTTCAATCTGTCAAATGATCCATATAGATCATAGAATTTATTCAACTCAGTGCAGTCTCCATGCTTCAATATATCTTCATTAACTCTTTCAATTCTTGGTTTCCAAGTTTTCTTCTTGACTAAAACTACATCATCATCTTTAATTACTGCTACATTTCTGGGTATGGGTGGTACAACCACTTTATGTCTCTTGCTGGGTCCTATTGCACTCACTTTTACTCTTCTTCTAGGAATAGGAGAAAAAGATTTATCTCCTTCATCTTTTTTAGGTACTTCAACTTTTACCTTTACTGCAATAGGATCAACAAGATCTGCACTTGATGTCTCAGGTGAAATTACAAGATTTTCACTTTTCTTTAAGGCTTCTACAGTCTTCTTAGCTATGTCAAACTCATGACTTGACATACCAGATTCTTTCAATATTTTCTTCATAGTAGATTCAACTCTCTTACTAGATTTATTCTTTTCTCTCAAATTTATTGCAGAGTTGAAATTCTCTTCATAGGTTCCAAACCTATTTGCATGACCATCCAACTCACACTTTAACAATCTATTCACATATCCTACTATTTTTGCTTCAGATATTTCATAGCCAAGAGGGTCTATGAATTCCATTCCTGGCTCAACTGCTTCAATGTAGGTGAAATCAGTGTCAACCATAAAACAAATGTCATCTCTATGCTTTTCAACTAAGGATTGAGGAATCCTTGATTTGTTCTTAACAATATTCTGAAAAGTCTTCAATACAAGCTTCACACTGTCATTAACTTTATAAAAAAGGTGCTTCATGTAAACTGAGTTTATTCTTTCCATTGTGTTCACATTGTCACTCCAATCAAATGTGTAAGGAAATCTTCTCAAAATATGGAAAAACATATAGGTTATCAGAGATGAAAACCTAAACTGTGTGTACTTAGCCTTCTTAATCTTTTCTAAGTTCTCAAATAGCTAAATTTTCAAGATTTCACATAGGTCTACTGGTTTCTTCTCAATACACATAAGATAAGCTACATGAATCATTCCTACAGCCATGTCATCTTCCCTTGAACTACCACAAAATTTAGTTGTTAGGATCTTGCAAAGGTACCTAACATCATCTTGCTTAATCTTACTTATCACAATTCCTCTACCATTATAACTAGATCCAGTGTTATCTAAAACAATCTTCCTCATGTTCTTTTCATTCAGTGGAATCTCTCCAACTTTTGATAATCTAGCACCTTCATGAATTAGGTAAGCAGTTATATCAATAACTCTATCCTCCATCCAGAATTTCCCATTGTGGATTCTACTTAAAATGATCTTGGTACATTCCTCATCATTGAATTCATACTTCATGGAATATTTGATAATTTCATTTTTCTCTAGGTGCTCATAAGCTGGTTTAATTGAAATGTCTTGATTGTACAATTTCCTGTAATCATCACTAAAATCTGCATCTCCCAAAGTTTCAAACTTACAACCTAAATATCCTTTAACATTCTCAATGTGCAATACTCTGTCTAGTACGGATGATAATGCTAGACTGTCATCAATTTCAGTTGGTTCTACTGGTTCTTTCTTAATCTTTGGTCTATTCTTATCCTTAACATTATGAACCATACAAATATCCATCTTATCAACTGATTAAAGATCAAAAAATACCTCAACTTTGCAAATCTAATGTTTCAGTATGATCGTCACTGCAAACTGCTTCCAAACTTCTTCAAATCATCCTCAACTTGCTTTTCTTCTTTCAAATCACTTTTCAATCACTTTTTAATCATAATGACTTTGATTTTGACCTTATAACACTTCACATTAAATCGATCTGACATCGCATTCATTCATTTTGCCGCTAAAACCTCAAAAAGATGATTCTGCAAACCTGCAATCATAAAACTTTCTATGACCTCACAAAACACAATATTTTCTTTTGCTCACTTAATCATAGCATTAGTAAAACATAATAAACCTATATCTAACTGCGCAAAACTTAACTCATTCAAATTCCTAATCTACACTAATCCTAAGTCCTAAACTACAGAAACTTACATAATTTAAGTACTTAAAGAAGGGTCAGGTAAAGATTCATCCTTACCATCGGTTACATTACCTTCCTGACTACTTTCAGTGCTGACTATACCTCCTTGATCTGTGCCTTTGTCAAATTTTACTTCATCTTTATTGCTACAGCAACCTTTCTCTTTGTTTCCTGCATTTTCATTCCTTCTTGCATTGTTCCTAGGGTTAGGGTTATGCTGATAACCTCCATTGTTCATTCTACAAAATCTTGTTGAGTGTCCAAACTTGTTGCATATCTGACAAATGATTCCATTGTTTCCAAATCTCTATCCTTGTTGGTTAATCTGTGACCTACAATTTCTAGCAATGTGTCCTACTTTGTTGCATCTAAAACATACTACCACTTTTCTTTGATTCATTTCTTCAATAAATTTCTTATCTGCATTGTTAGTATTCCCAATCATTCTATCATAATTATTCAAAATTACTTTAGGTCTTCTACATTCATTAGCTCTATGTCCAAAACTATGACAATTATAACAATGTTCATTAAAATGTTTAAATTGCTTACCTGTTCAATCTCTCTTCATGTGCCCAATAGTATTACAAGAAAAACATCTACCTTTGAATTATCTTTCCATACCTTTAGATGATTCTTCCTATTTTGATTCTTCTTTCTCTCTAGGTGGTTCTTCTTTAGTGGATCTTCCAATGTGTTCTCATCTAGCTTTATTTCCTCCACACTTTCAGATGTCTTCAGATCTGGCTTCTTACTTTCATGGTTTGTTCTAAACATACTATATCCAAATCCAGTCCTATCAAAGAATGGTTCTTCAAAAGAAATTTGTTTTTCAGTCTTATCACTTTTTGAATATAGCCTTTCAAGTTGTTGTTTAGATTGAGTTAATTCACCTTTCACAATTTTATTATACTTCTCAAGTTCCACATACTACATTTTTACTTTTTCAGATTCAGATGTTTCCTTTTCAAGTCTTGACCTCAGATCTTCATTCTCAATTTTCAAATTTTCATTATCAGATCTCAAATTTCCATCTTTCATACTAAGTTTCAGATTTACTATCTTCAACTCATGCTTAAGGATCTCATTTTCTTTTTCTAATTCATCACAATCTTCAACAAGCATATCAGATTTCTTTTTAAATTTCAGATCTTCAATCTTACCTTTTAATTTGTCAATAGAATTCTTTGCATCTTCATATTTTCTTCTTAAGAAGTTTCTTTCATCAGTAAACATATCCATCTATTCAAGAGCTTCTTCAAGATTCTTCTGAAGTTGATCCATATCCATAGAGATCTTACTCAAGCTACTAAGCTTTACTTGAATGTTCCTTTTTTGAGTAACTGTTCTCTGATACAAATTGTTAGAAATAGGAAATACTGAGAGGGGGGGGGGGGGGTGAATTAGTATTTCACAAACTTTTTCTTTTGCCTACTTATGGATATAACAGATTAGTTTAGTGCATATAAAGATTATCAAGCTGATTAACAAACATAGCAGTAAATAGAAAGAACTGATAACACATCATATGTTCTCGAGGAAACCCTGGCCAAGGGAAAACCCCGGTGGGGATCGTACCCACAAAGATAACTAATCAAAAGTATCTTGTTAGGTATATTGGACCTTGTTAGGAGTCAATTTACAATATATAGTAGATCTGTCTTGGTTAAAGGACTTTAGGCCTTGTTAGAAGCCTTAACCCTGTTAGGAGTTAGATTACAAAACTTGATCACCAGCTGAGCTCACTACCCAAACAGGTAATACAAAATGTTTCTGACTATAATATGGCACTACTTACAAGTTCACATCAATAGCCTTTGCTGCTATCACAATATAAAACTATCGCAAGTTATCTTTTCTTTCTTTTTACATATCACACTTGTATTTCATTACATTTCAAGTATGCCTAATATATGAGTTATTAAAGCTAATAAGTTTACATGGTCAGGTTCTGAAATCTTTATCCAAGAGTAAACATCTAGGATGTCATCCCTTCATAATGTTAAGTCATTATTTTCACAAGAAAAAATAATCCCTTAACTCTTTTGCTAATACTGTCTCCAAAACTGTTCTGTCTGCAAAAACTGTCTTCGGTAAACTTTGAATAACTTTTTCTGTATTGCTGCAAACTTTATGTGTAATGAGATGGGGTATCCTCATACTCTATAGAAGCTTCAGTTAACTATGTAAACAAAAATATTGCTCCAGTGGACGTCGCCAACTAAATCTTCATCGGGTGCTCTGTCAGGATCACTGTATCCAAACTCAGACAATTTCTTTCTTCAACTTGCCATACTTGCATTCTAGATTCTGCACTCTTAATAGAGATAATATATTGCCATAATTACAACATCTATGCATCCACATTAGCCAAATTGCCAACAACTTTCACAACTTCATTCAGTTCATCATATTGAATCCACATATATTAAAACAAGGAAAAATATTCCTTACTTTATACCCCACTCAAGTAATTACAAATGAGTCGACATCAAATTACAAAATAAAAGTTTCCACACGTTAGATCAAAATTATACAAAACTGTCAACTTTCAATTAGAATAATTCTTCACTCGTGCGACCTTGAAGTTTGCACTCTCAACCACATCACTATCAACATGTCTTCAACTACTCTCTAACTGTGCAAAACCAGATTCCATCCTGATTAGGAGATATCATCTGATTTCCACAAACCGCCACTTAGGAACACTACCTGAATACTGCTTCCACTAAAATGCTCATAACTTCCATGAATAAAAGAATTACTATCTACGCTCTTAACAATGAGCTTAAAACATATCACAAAGTAAATCCTCAACATCACATAGCTTGATCTACAATATCCCATGTGCGCTAATCCAAACACTATCTACTCCTCTGCTAGTCTCCAGTAGATCACTGTGTTGACATCAATGACAATCATAGTCATGAATGCAACAACTTCTACAGAATGGCTGCCAATACTCCCATAGGATATGTTCAACATTCATTCCTAACAATCTCCCCCATTGGCATTAATGGAAACATAGATGAAAAAAATCCAATGTTCCATAAATCCAACACTGCAACACTACTTCTCTAAAAAATACTTTCGAATCCTCTTCAACAATCAAATCTTGCTTCATTTTCCTATTTAGTTCTCTCCAATAGATGGTAAAAATGGTTTCTCATGTACACTTCTCCCCCATTGACATCAATGATAGAAATTTCATCATTATGTCAAGAACAACTCCAATGTCAAAAGACACTATTCAAAAAATACATTCACTAGAGTCCTTATGACTCAGCTCAGATACACATACTCCCCCATAGAGGAAGTACCAACATCTAGTCCAAAAGAAAGATAAGGCTCATATACCATTGGACAGATGCAACAAATTGCATCACTTCTCAAAATTAGGCTGGGGCATAACCCCAAGCATACCTCTAAGATACTCAAATGTATCCTTAGGCAAAAGTTTTGTAAATATGTCCACTATCTGCTCCTTTGTGCTTATGTACTCAAGTCTGACTTCTTTCTCAACAACTTTCTCTCTTACTACATGATACTTAATCTCAATATGCTTTGTCTTAGAATGTAATTGTTATACACTGAATTTGCACCTCTGATCTCAAGCTCTCTTGGTCTTGATAATCCAGTATAACATGGGAATCATCTGAAGGTTGTGGGACCTTTTGCTAACCGAGATGAGACCTCCAGATTCTAGGCTAGTTCCTCTTGGATAATCACCCTGATTTTCTCTTAGATAGGAAATGTAAAACTTTGAGGGGAAAGGGATAGAAGGAATGCATGAAGGGGAAATGACTGAAAGCAAATCTACCTACTAGGTGATACACCAAAACTAGGGTATGAATTGCAGTATGAAGGATGAAACTAGTACACAATCCTAGGTCTAGGAGATTACAACTCAATGAATAGGCTTGCATAAGTATTTTATAGAGGGGTCTGCAGTAAAGGAATACTATGCAGGGAAAAATGAATTTCTCAAAACAATAGTACTCCTAAAGAGTCAGACATAGACTACAACCTGCAGACAAACATTCATCTCTGCAATTGGGTATATGAATGAGACAGATTGCTAGGGGTGGAAGTATGCCCACAAAAGCATTCAAATCAGATCATTCACCAGCATACACATGAATTGCAGAAAGAAAGAGGAATCAGGAAAAACCTAAGAGTTACTGAAACATACATATACTGAATTCAATAAGAGGTAATCCAGACAAGCAAGCATGAGGACAAAAAGAATGTCACGGAATACTTTGCAATGTTTGAATTCATCAATGAGAATCTACAGGATGTGGAAAGCCAAAGGGGCAAAAAGAAATGCCATAGATAGCTTCCCAAGAAAGAGGCTTTCTATTTTACAAACATGTGAATTCTGAGCACTACAGGCTCCAAAAAAGAATATATACATCCCCTGCATGCAGGCAGGAATCAAAATATCTCCTTAGGGTTACATAAATCTGCAATATAATAATCACCCCTAAAACCAGTCACTTCTAATCATAAATGTGCTCTGTAAATATCATGGCCGATCAGATATTTCATTTGCGTGCCCCAATCCTATACTGCAATCAACCTGCAGATAAACAACCAAGATTTATCACTCTTTTCTGCACAAAGTCATGCCATGAATGCTCACTAGTACCTTGCCAAGACAAAGAATGACCCCTGACAGCCACCCAGACCTCCTCATCATCTTCCCTTAACTGCACATGCCCTAGCGACATAAATTTCTTGAGCTACCCGTGCCTGCAACATTCACCTTGGAAGAGAGCCTGTGAAAATAGGCACGGGCTCTCTTCCAAGGTGAATGTTCAAAGTAATGTTCACATTCAACAAAGCAATGCTCACATGATCGCATGAGCTAAAAGGCCTTCATGCGATCATGCGACAAGCCTTTTTGAAAACTTGCCCTGCCACCACATAAGCATCGCTCAGGACCCGCAAGACATCACACTTGTCAAACCCTGCCACATGGCCCAACAGGAGCTGACCACAAGGCTGGACCCAGGACCACACCAACTGAAAAAACTAGAAGAATTGAATGGTTGTTGCATGATCACATGGGATCGGAAGATCCCATGATATCATGCGCCAGTCGTTGATCTTGGATCAACTAGCACTTCCACTGAACATTGGACCCACTGATAGTCCTGACACGTCACCACTAGAAGCCACCGTTTACCGCTTGTCGCATGGTTGCATGCATTTTTGAGACCGCATGCGATCATGCGACCAACCGCAAGATGTTACCTACCTGAGCTGTGAACCGCTGACAGTTTGTCGCATGGTCGCATGGGCTCGAAAGAGCCCATGCAATCATGTGACCAACCGAAAGGTGTTAGCCACTGACTGCCACCATCACCACCAAAACTGTTGACAGTTTGTTGCATGGTCACATGGGCTCAGAAGAGCCCATGCGATCATGCGACTAACTATAGGATGTTAGCCGATAACCGAACACATCACCTCACTGTTTGCTAACTACTTGGATGAGCCTGTGGTGCCGCATCAATGGTTGTCATATGATCTCATGGGATCAGAAGATCCCATGGGATCATGTGACAACCATCGGATCTTTACTGCACTGGCACAGCCTTGAGGAACTGGGACCCGCTTGGTCGGAGTTGCGCACTTAGGGTAAAAAACACAGAGGTTTTTTGAGTGAAGGTCAAAAACACATAGAATTTTCAGAGTGGAGGTCAAAAACACACCAAGCTTTCAGACCAAAAGGGCAGAAACATCTTGAGCCTTCATAGAGAAGGTCATAAACACACTGGGTTTTCGACACTTGAGCAGTTCTTTGGAAAAAATAGGACCGTGGCCAAAAATGAACGACAGGGAAAATTTGGGCAACAGTAATATAGGGTTCTTAGACATACTAACTATGCTGGTGTTATCACAATGTATAACAATAGGGCTCAACAAATTTTATTCTAATATCCTTTAGCATCTACTTCATCCAAATTATCTGATTACAATTGTTTGCTACTTCTACATATTCTGCATCTATTGTGCTCTGTGAAATACAATTCTACATCTTGCTTAGGCAAGAAACCAATCTTCCTCCAAGGAAAAATGCTCCACCACTGGTGCTCCATTTATCATCAACACTGCCTCCCTAATCAGCATTTGTATATGCACATAGAGTAAAGTCATCAGATTTTTCATACCACAATCCATACTTAATTGTGCCTCTTAAATATCTCATTATCCTCTTCACTACTGCATAATGTGCTTCTCTAGGTTCAGCTTGAAATCTTGCTACAATTCCAACTGAATGTGCTATATCAGGTCTTGTATGTGTCAAGTACTGCAATCCTCTAATCATAGATCTATACCTTTTTTGTTCAACTATAGGAGTCTCATCTATGCGAGATAATTTATGTCCAGTTACCATAGGTGTTCCAACTGGTTTACAGTTCTCCATTCCAAATCTCTTCAATAAATCATTCAAGTACTTTGTCTGACTTACAAAGATACCATCACTATTCTGTGTTATCTGTAATCCCAAAAAGTATTTCATTTCACCAATCATGCTCATTTCAAACTCAGTCTTTATTTCATCAGCAAATTTATCACTAGCTTCATCTTCTCCTCCAAAAATAATGTCATCAACAAAAATAACTACAACCAACAAACCATTTTCAATCTCTTTTGTGTACAGTTTTCTATTAGTTGTGCCTTTTGTAAATCCCAATTTAAACAAATACTTATCCAATCTTGCATACCAAGTTCTAGGTTCTTTCTTTAGTCCATATAAAGTTTTCTTCAGTTTACATACCATGTCTCCTTCTTGAGTCAAAGGAAAACCTTCAGGCTGCTCAATGTAGACTTCTTCTTCCAATTCACCATTCACAAATTCTAACTTCACATCCATCTGATATACTTTTAATTTCTTAAAAGCTGCATAGGCTAAAAACATTCTTACTACAATTCTTGCAACTAGTGCAAAAGTTTCTTTATAGTCAATTCCTTCTTGATGTGAGTATCCTTTACATACTAATCTTTCTTTGTTCCTTACTACTTCTCCTTGTTCATTCATCTTGTTTCTGAATACCCATTAGTTCCAATAACATTCTTATTTTTAGGTCTAGGGACCAATTCCCATGTTTTGTTCTTTTCAATCTGATCTAGTTCTTCTTTCATAGCTTTAATCCAATGTTCATCTTCACAAGCTTCACTAGTAGATTTAGGTTCAATTTGAGAAATCAAACATAACTATTCTTGTACCTTATTTCAAATCTAAAATTCTCTATCTATGCTTCCAATAATCTTCTCAATAGGATGATTCCTTGATAAATTCGTGTTAGGTGTTGTTGTCTCAAATCTTACTTTAGGTGTCGGTTCTTCGATGATCTCACCATGGATTTCATTCAACAAGTCACTATCAGTTTCATAGAATAATTCAGTAGTTTCATTGTTAACTCTTGGATGAGTTCCTTCATCTAATTCATAATCAAGCATTCTTTCCTGAATTTTGAACTTTTCATCAACTTTAACATTTGCGCTCTCAACAATAGTCTTAGTTCTCTTATTATAACATCTATAAGCTTTACTTTTCAAAGAATATCCAATAAATATACCTTCATCACTTCTAGGATAATAACTTTCCAATATCATCATCAATCTTTATATAACGTTTCCTTCCAAAAATTCTAAAATACTTAACTGAGGGTGCATAGCCAAACCATAATTCATAGGGTTTCTTGTCTGTGTTTGCTCTGATTTGTACTATGTTCATCATATACACTGCTATGTTCACTGCTTCTCTCTAGAATATCTTCATCAAGTCATACTCAAATAACATAGCTCTTGCTGCTTCAGTCATTGATTTGTTCCTCCTTTCTGCAATACCATTTTGTTCAGGTGTTATAGGGGCTGAAAACTGTCTCTTAATACCATTCACTTCACAAAAAGTGTTAAACTCTCTAGAAGTAAATTCTCCACCTCTATCTGATCTCAAACATTTATTTTTCATTCTAGATTCATTCTCAACTTTATTCTTTATGATCTTAAACTTATCAAGTGCTTCATAATTTTCTTTAAGAAATGTAATCCACATCATTCTTGTAAAATCATCAACAAGGATCATAAAATACCTTTCTCCATAGAATCCTCTAGTCCTTGTAGGACTGCTCAAGTCTGTATGAACAATCTCCAACTTCTCTGCAGATGTAAAGTTTCTTACTGGGAAATGAACTTCTCTTTTGTTTATCCATCACACATTCCTTGCAAATCATGTTAGTAGGATTCATAATTCTAGGCAAATCTCTTATTGCAAGTGTAGTACTCACTTTCACAATGTTATCAAAATTTATATGAAAAAATATTCTATGCCATAACCAATTGTCATCAATCTTAGTAATCAAACATGTCATCTTAGTAGGTTTCAACTAAAATACATTACCTCTTGTTCTAGATCCAGTGCCAATCAAATTTCCATCTTTATCTTTTATCACACAAGTTTTTTTAGTAAACCGAACTTGATATCCCTTATCAACCAACTATCAAACACTCAAAAGATTATGTTTCAAAACATCCACAAATATTTCCATCAAGAGTAATAGATTTTATACCTTTAATCAAACAAGGTGCATTGTTTCCAACTCTAACAACTCCTCCATCATAATTGTTAAACTTTATGAACTTTCTCATGTCTCCAGTCATATGATGTGAACAACCAATGTCTATAATCCAATCAACTTTCTTTTCTACTTGAGAAACTAAAGCCTTTTCTTCCTCAACTTTAGTTTCAGGATTTTCTTCCTTAATTTCTACAAGTCCTATATCATCATTGTTCTCTGTATCACTTTCTCTCAAAGGTTTTTCAAAACTAGCTTCAAGTTCTTCATCATTTGCATAGTAACATTCTTTAGATCTTCTAGGATTGAAATTATTTTTATACTTCTTAACTCTCTTAGGAAACTTAGATGCAAAATGACCAAACTCTTGACAAGTCCAACATTTAAAATTTTTCTTACCATCTGGTTCTCTCTTCACAAGCAAGGCAATACCTTTTTCAATCTTCCTGTCTTCTTCATTTCTAGATTTGTTGCTGCCAGCATAATCTCCACTCACACTGATGCTTCTTGACAAAGTAGGGAAAATACTAAGAGCACTGAATGTTGTCTCCATTCTATTCTCTTGATAACCTCAGGTTCATCTCTGCTGCTTCCAATCTTCCAAGAAGAGTCTCTCTTGTAAAGTTTGAAGTAAAAGGTATAACTTGTTCAATCATCTATGTTGTCTGCTTAAATGTAGGAGTCAATGTCCTCAAAATTTTCCATATCACTTCATTCTCTATCTTTGTTCCTCCATAAGATTTTATACCAGCAACAATTTATGACATTCTAACAATATAGCTTCTAACAGATTCATCTTCCATCATTCTTATATCTTTAAATGCACATATCTAATTATGTAATCTGACCTTCTTTGCATGTTCATCACCTTCAAAAGTAGAGTGCAAAGCTTTCCAAATTTCATGAGATGCTTTTAAAGATTTTACCTGACTGTACTCATTTTTCGGAAGGGCTGACAAAAGTGCTTCCCTGGAAAGTATGTTACACATGAATAGATCTCTCTCATCATTACTACATGTTTCAATATTGTCTTCTTCAATGATAGTCTTCTCATTCTTCATTATCAACCAATAACCAGGTCCTAAACATAGTAGATGTGTCTTCATCTTTTCTTTTTAGCTATCAAAATTAACTCCATCAAACTTAGGGCTTTCTTTCCTAAAATTTTCCATGGATCTCCTTAAGCTGTTAAACTTTTCTTTCAAGGACCTATTGATCTAATACAAATTGTTATAAAGTAAAGTCCACCAAGATAACTGAGAGGGGGGGGGGGTGAATCAGTTATCAAATAATTATAAATTTTATCAACTTTAACAAATTTTAACCATGTAAGAAATATAACCAACAACTATAGAAAGATATTCATACCTAGTAACACAATGACACAAGATATGTTGACTAGGGAACCTCTTGATCAAAGAGTAAACCCCAGTGGGAATGATGCCCACAAAAGATGCACTAATATGAATATTCCTTGTGAAAGGATGGACTCTGTTAGGAGTCTTATGAAATACATTTAGTACATATGAATCCCTATTAGGAGATTTTGAATCCCTTCTAAAAGATTCTAACTCTGTTAGGAGTTATGGAAGATAGAAGGACCCACTACCCAAATAGATTCAATGGCAAGATCACTGAACACACTATCCAATTGATCTCTAGATTATTCAATAGAATAATATCAAATCATTACTAATCTCAACAATATGTTACCTCTTCTTTGACTATGCCAAACCACACTCACTACTACACCAGATCTCAATTCCAGATCTTTGTACCTCGCATATCCTCTTTCAAAAATTTGCTTTAAAAAATTCATTCACTTCATCATATTCATTCCACATATATCAAAACAAGGAAAAACATTCCTTCCTTTATACCACATTGAAGTAATTACAAATGAGTCGGCATCCAAATTACAAAATAAAAGTTTCCACACGTTACATCAAAATTATACAAAATCGTCGTCTTCCAATTAGAATAATTCTTCCCTCATGTGACCTCAAAGTTTGCACTGTCAACCATGTCACTATCAACATGTCTTCAACTACTCTCTAACTGTGCAAAAATAGATTCCATCCCGATTAGGAGATATCATCCAATTTCCACAAACCGCTACTCAAGAACACTGCTTGAATACTGCTTCCACCAAAATGCTCATAACTTCCATGAATAAAAGAATTACTGTCTGCACCCTTAACCATGAACATAAAACATATCACAAAGTAAATCCTCAACATTGCATAGATTGATCTGCAATATCCCACATGCACTAATCCAAACACTATCTGCACCTCTACTAGTCTCCAGTAGATCACTGTGTTGACATCAATGACAATCATAGTCATGAATGAAACAACAACTGCTATAGAATGGCTGCCAATACTCCCATAGGATATATTCAACATTCATTCCTAACAGCTGATTGGGTAGGAAGCATTGATTATAGAAAGAGTCCTAGTGGTGGTGTATTTTTCCTTGGGAAAAAGTTGGTTTCATGGTTAAGTAAGAAGCAAGATTGTATAGCTTAATTTACTATCGAATCATAGTATATTGCTACAACTATAAATTGAACTAAAATAGTTTGGATGAAGAAAATGCTAAAAGACATTGGAATAACTTTTGATGAGCCTCTGGTTATCCATTATTATAACACCAGTACAATGAATATGTCAAAGAATCTGGTGATGCACTCTAAAACTAAACATATTTCTATCAAATATCACTTCTTGAGAGACAAGGTGGCAGAGAAGGAAATAAAATTAGAGTATATTAGTACAGAGGAATAGATTGCAGACATATTCACAAAACCATTGCCAAAAGATACCTTTGAATATCTTAGAGGTATGCTTGGGGTTCATGCCCCTCCTAGTGAAAATTAAATGATGCAGGGATGCATCAGTCCAGAGGTTTTCAGAGCCTTATCATATTTTGGAATGGATGTAGGGATCTACTCATCAGGGGGAGTGATCATGGAAGGAAGGTGTTGAAGAATAGTTGATGACTCATGGAACCCTTTTCCATTTTTGTCAAAGGGGGAATGTTGCTATGATAAAATCCCTACTGTATGGGGAGATTGTATGTAGTATTATTTGGTTGCAGATCTTTGGATTGATATAACTTTGGGATGATGGATTTTCCCATATGTTGACATCAATGCCAAAGGGGGAGATTGTTTGATAATACTAATGCATGGAGTAGTGATTGATACATTTAATATGTTTAATCACTACCTTACGAGATGGGCATTCATACTGTTGTCATTTGTGGTTTGTCACTGATGTCAACATATGTTTCTGTGAAGAGTACAGGCTGATTATGATAGTGTGCGAACACTGTACAGATGTTTCAGAATGTGAAAAGATAGATGAGAATATAGAAATATGTTGTGATCTTATATCCAAGATCGCATCATGCAATGTTGCATATTGAATGAGTTATAAATGTTTTGGTGAAGACTAGTTACAGGACAGTGATAATGGAAGTTGACAGAGTGAGTCTTTGTGTTTTTGGTATATCTTATAGAAGATATGGATTAGGTGCATGTGAGCTTAAGAGATGAAAGACAAGGTACTAATGGATGTTTTTTGGTCAGTGCAAGGTACGAAATGCTCGATGATGTCAGCTCTGGCATGTGATCTGGAGAAGAATTATTTGGGAGCCGACGTCAGAGGTGTAGCATGGATTTTATTTGGAAAATGTAAACTAAGGATGTCGGTCCTTAATTATTGTAATAGAATCATTGTATACTTGTTTTAGGTACTGTGTGTATCTTAGCAAGAGTTTATGTAAATAGGAAAGCCTAATGGGCTGACCTGATCATGTAGAATGTAATAGGGTATATATGTAAGATCTTTTCTTTGGAAAAGATATGGTGAGAAGATATGTGATGTAAAAAGAATTGGAAGAGGTGCGAGCTTGTGTCTACTAGATGTAGAGAAGAGAATTAGTGGTGAGCTTCATTGGAACTGATCAGGAAAAGATAGTTGTTGACGAATAGTTCAAAAGATTGTGTATGACTCCATATACACTTGTTGCAAATAGTGAGTTCTGAAGGTGGATTTAACCTTCTTTAGGAAGTGAGCCTGGGCAGTAAGCCCACCCTTCTTTCTTGACTCCTAATAGGTTCTTTCATCTAATAAGGACTATGTATTGTAATGTTTCAATAAGCTCCTAACAGGGCTAAATCTTCTAACAAGGATACTATACTCTCAGTACATTATTTGTGGGTGCTAATTCCCACCAGGTTTTTTACCTTTAACATGTTTACCCGAAACCAAAATATTGTGTTGTTGTGTTGGCATTCATTTTGTTCATTAGATCTGATATTGTAGTTATTCAAAGTTGAAAGTTTAATAATCTTTGATACAAATGATTCACCCCACCCCCCCCCCCCCCCCCCACTCCTCTCAGTTGTATTGTGGACTATTATTCCTAACATAATTGTCTATGAATATGACTTTGCAACTATCACTTCCCTTTAGTTATGATGATATTAAATATCTTCTAAAATTAGAAACATATCTCTCCTCTTTCAACAACCATTTATTACCATTTGGTAACTTTATCTATATGTTTCCCTTTCAAACTATTTTGCATGGTTCATCATCACCTAAATAGACCTATCCAAAATCACCTTGAACATAGTCTAGAAAATATTTTGTATGGGGTGTGGTGTGGAAAGAAGCACCTAAATCTAACACCCAAGACTTAGTAATATTATCTAAATAAATAATCAAAGCATCTTGTAATACATTACCTACTACATTTTCTTCCTTTCTATTTTATTGTTGTCCATCCCCCTATTTTCCCTTTTGAGACCAATAATATTTCTCCATATGCCCTTTCTTTTCACAATGCCAACACTCAACATTTACCTTAGGTTTAGATTTTCCCTTTTTATCTTTTCCACAATCACATGTGCTCTTTCCTCTTTCCCTTTATCATCTCTTATTCTCAATAGTCAAATAATTACCTGATGTGATGAAAAACATCATGGAAAAACACCAAGACTCCTAAGGATCCTCTTGATCCAAACTCATTTCAACATGTTCATCAACAATTTAAATACACTAGAGGCATAATCAAACAATCAATCTTCCTACCAAGCCAACATAACTATCACCCAACCACCATTCAGACCATCAACACACAAATAGGATCCAATCCACTATCTTCTCCAAAAGATCTCAATCATTCAATCAAGAACTTATTACACCCACACACATCATTCCGTTTACTCCTTTCAAGGAATACAACCATACCTTGGTCCATATTACAAATTACACCTTAAGGCCTATTAGGCCTTGGTACCAATCACCACACCTTTACAAATTCTTGAAAATGAACTATAATAATAAATATCAACTTATAAAATAACCGATAAGAATTACCTTTCATGAATCAATAGCTTCCTTTGTTATCATTACTCCAAAATCCATGTATGTTGATCATAAAAATAATGAGCCCTACTGTCTACAAACAATTTACTAGGAACTCTGATCACAATAAGAAATTATAACGTGAAATCCTTTAACCACTATTACAACCATTTTAAATCCTTTTACACCCTGACCATAGTCTTAAGTGATAAGAAACTTTCAAGGACAATCAGACTTGCAAAATTGTCATAGTTTGATCAATAAGAATAATAGGTTGAATAATCAATCCTCAATAAAAATTTGGAAATTCTATGTCTTATGATTAAAAGGTTATTATATCCATCATAACTTCATTGTTAAAAATTGGATCAAACCTATTTTTAAATAAACAAAGCTTCTGCCACTTACTGTGATTGTCTTTACATTGACAATTTAACTATATTCATTGAATTAGTCCTTCAAACCTTTTATAAATATACCTTCAATGCATGTTGTATGGGTTTATTATGTTTTCTTAATCTTATTTGGACATTACATACCATTTACCAACATTATAGACATCAATAATAATAATAAATAGTATTACACTATTAAAAACACAAAGATCTCACTGAAAAAGATTGCTAGGGCATCAATTATCTCATTATCCACATGGTCTTTCAATCTAAAACCTTTTGCATTAGAAAGGGGAATTAAAGTAATATTAAATCTCTAAGTTAGAGAATTTTTAGATGGTGGAATTAGAAGATATCAGTAAGTCATTCATCAAATCCATGTCAATGAGGGTTTTAAAATTGTTTTTAAAGAAATGAAGCATTCTTCCTCTACAAACCATGAAGAATACTCAAATAAAGTTTGTAACAAATATAACTCATCATTCTACCATTTATTAATGGTTTTAGAGTCAAATTAATGCATGTGCCAATAGGAAAAGTGCCTTGAAGTAGTAAAAATGTGACTGTCATAGGGAATAATCAAGAATATTGAACCAAAACTTCAATTTTACTAATTGCTTCTTCAATCAAATACATGTTAGATGATCCACATAAAACTTGATTCCTTTCTATTCATCTAACAATCACTACATGAAATATTTTCATAAAAATTTGTGTACAAACTCTATAACTATCATTAAACCTTGCATAATAGGTGACAGTCAGAGGATTATTGATTAAATCCTTACAAAATCTCCTCCAAAATTTTCCACACTGATTGGATTAGAAAAAAACATAATTTATATAGGCTTTCCTCAGTTGTATAATTGATTCAACCTCTCTTAGACTGAATTGCACAATTTGACAACTTCTGAGTGTATTTTGCTTGACACATTTAATGATACTTTGACATATGAACCCCAAACATACCAATACATTGAATGGAAACTCTCAACATTTTAATATGGACTAGACAACACATATTACATCATTTTGATCCTTCCTTGGTTATTTTTCACAATTTGACCATATAGACCAATGTTGATCCTATTAGGACTTTATTAGACATTTGGAACAACCTGATACAAGTGGCTCATATAGCCTTAAATATTGATTTAAAATAAATTGAAATACATTTAAATGACCTTTAAAAATCAAACATCAATGAAATTTTTCATAATAGAACCCTTTGACCTCCTACTGTACCTTATGCTAAGTGCTCCTGCACCATACTATTGACCTTGAAAAGTTTCCAAGTCCCTTGGAAACATGGATACAATGAACTGCAAGAAAAAAAACTTAACTGAAATCTTCATCCTTGCCTCTTCCTCTTACCATCTTCTTGTCTCTTCTACCAACACCTTCATCTTCAAAAGGACATAGGATTATCCTTATAGTCACCCTCTCAATTACTCCTATCAGTGGAGTATGCAATGGTTTCAACGCCAAGTGCTTTACCAGTTAGAAGTACACCTCTCCTTTTCTAGCATTCACCTTACCTAAAAACAACTCACTTTTCTGTCATCTAAGAGTTTGTTCCTTCCTCTTATCCCTAGTCTTTTGATAATCAATGGAACCTCCAATGGTCTTGACATACTTTCCTTGTCTTCCTTCTAGTAGCTAGATGGACAAGCACCTACAACCAAAAAATTCATCAATATAAAAAATAACAAATCCTTCTTGGACTAGGTCTTAGTAGGATTGCCTCCCTCGATGATCTACCCACACACTTAGGCTCTTCTAGCTATAATAGCAATTTTATGCCTCCCTTGTAGCTATCATAGAACAACACCAAAAATCCTAAGGATCCTATTAATCCAAACTCATGTCAACATGTTCATCAACAATTCTAATACACTAGAGGCGTAATAAAAAAATCAATCTTCTTACCAAGTAAACATAACTATCACCAGACCACCACTCAGACCTTCAACACACACATATGATCCAATCCACTATCTTCACCAAAAAATATCATTCATTCAACCAAGAACTTATTACACCCACACACATCATTATATTTACTCCTTTCAAGGAAAACAACCATACCTTGGTCCATATTGCAAATTATACCTTCAGGTATATTAGGCCTTGGTACCAATCACCGTTCCTTTACCAATTCTCAAATGAACTATAGAAATCAATATCCATTTATCAAATAATACATGAGAATTACATTTTATGAATCAATAGCTTCCTTTGTCCTCATTACTCCAAAAGCCTTGTATGTTGATCACAAAAATAGTGAACCTTACTATCATAGGGGGCTAGAAGGGGCTAATCAAATCTAGAGGATAGGTGAGTGGTAAATGAAGTAAGCAAAGTTAGCCTACCCACCACTAAAAGGTGGCCTTACCAAAGTTTTAAATGAAGTAAGAAAAGGAAAAGCCTTGGACTCGTAATTTTTAGTGCAAACTTGGCCTAGAAGAGGCAAGGAGAGGCTTCAACCCTATTTTTTTTTATGGAACCATTCACTCAATGCTTTCAACTCACCATTGACTGATGTCCATGTCTGCAAAAAATGCCATTTACTAGGAACTCTAACCACAATAAGAAAATATAATGTCAAATCCTTTAATCACTATTACAACCACATGAAGATATGCTTTTACACCCTAACCACAATATTAAGTGATAAGAAACTTTCATGGACAATCAAACTATCAAAACTATCATAGTTTGATCAATAAGAACAATAGGTTGAATAATAAATCCTCAACAAATATTTGGAAAGTATATGTCTTTTTATTAAAAGGTTATTAGATCCACCATATCTTTATTGTTAAACATTGGATCAAACCTATTTTTAAATAAACAAATCTTATGCCACTAACTATGACTATTTTTACATTGGTTGTTTAACTATATTCATTGAATCAAACCTTCAAACCTTTTATAAATCCACCTTCAATGCATGTTGAAGGGGTTTATTATGTTGTCTTAATCTTATTTGGTCATTAAATGTCATTTACCAACCTTGTAAACATTAATAAGAATAAAAAAATAGTACTACATTGTTAAAAACACAGAGATTTCACTAAATAAGCATGTTAGGGCATCAATTATCTCATTAACCACATGGTCTTTCAATATCAAACCTTTTTCATTTGAAAGGGGACTCAAAGTGATATTAAATCTCAAAATTAGAAAAATATTTAATAGTGGAATTAGAAGATATCAGTAAGTCATTCATCAAACCCAAGTCAATGAGGGTTTTAAAACTATTTTTAAAGAAATGAATCATTCTTCCTCTACAAACCACAATAAATTCTCAAATCAAGTTTGTAACAATGCCGATCACCATTATACCATTTCTAAAGGGTTTGAGTGTCAAATAAATCCAGGTGCAAATAGGAAAACTACCTTGAAGTAGTAAAATCATGACTGACATAGGGAGAAATCAAGAATATTGAACAAAAAATTCAATTTCACTCATTTCTTCTTCAATAAAAATACATGTTAGATGATCCACATACAACCTACATCCTTTCTATTTATCTAACAAGCATTACATGAAATATTTGCATCAAAATTTGTGTACAAACTCTGTAAGTATTATCAAACCAACAATGAGGATCCCTTCCAATACATCAATGGATACAAATAGAGGCTCACTACTATAGACTTGAAAATAGAGACTTCATTACTAAAGTAGCAAGATAGAACACAAACTTGCTGACCCAAGACTCGCTATCTTAGGAACAATGTACATACAATTCTTTACAAGGATAAAGAGATTTTCTCCCAATAATGTGGCTGATTTATACAACACTATCAACTTCAATGCTACATAATTAATACCTTTTCTTCTCTGCCACTATCACTAAAATCTACTATGTTGATTGTAGTTCTTTATTAGTTCACACACTATTCAGTTTTTTCAAACCTTATATTTTTCCAAAGCAAAAACTATACTTATATACAAGATAGATTATTAGAGGTTATAAAAAGGTCAGCGATGTAAAAATGATATTACAATTTAAACTACAACCTAGAAGTATCCAAGCCAAAACATAAAATAGACCCAATAAGACAAGAGATAACCATTAAATACATAGGTCACATATAACACAAACCCATCCAGACTAGACATAATCATTAGATACATGACCCAAACCTAAATATAGAATCATGATCCACTCTAGGAGAGACAGAGTGGAGACCATGAATGCGCTATACATATCCAAATGTTAGATCTATAATTACCATAACAACTTCACCATCTAAAATATGTAGAAACACACTAGCCGATGAATCGCCTAACTTGCCAACTATATCCAGACCTCAACATGCCACAATGGGAACCACACACCACATAAAAAACACTAGCAAATGCAAATAGTCCACATCAAAAGTTATCACAACACATTGTCAGACTAGGACAACAACTAAATAGAACTGCAACACTAGATGATAAGATTTTTGGATCACCAGAGAACATCACAACCAAGACCAAAAGTTGAATCCATCTTTGTGTATACCAACACACCTTAAACCTTTATTTATGGAGAAAAAACCTTCTAGAAAGAAAAAATAATGCATAATTAACTACAAATGTAAAACTATATTTTTCTATTTACAAAACTATAGACATTAGGACCACACAGACTTCTAAATTTTGAAATATAATACTAAGTCACTATTAAACAATATCTTCATATGATTATAGGATACATAGTTATCTTCCATTGCAAGTTGTAGCTTTGAATACATAGTTGTCTTCCACTATACGAAAGCACTAAATACATACTTGTCTTCCATTTTTTTATAAGTTCAATACACAAGCTTATAATTCTAAATGCATCAGACTTTCAGACCATAGTGTTTGGGCAAACACAAACACCTTTGAAACACAATGTTTGACATCAATGACAAAAATAACCAAACATATATTTCCAACATCTAGTAATTTTGTAATTGTTTCTTTCTTATTTGTTACAAATCTCACTTCCTATGAACCTTACGAGTTTGATTTTATATCCATCCAATTTTTATTAAAATATATACTATTATTTTATAAATATAATTTAAATATTTAATCATTAGAAAATGATCATAGGTTAGTTATCTCAACAACTCAATATGCACTCTATAATCTACAAATCAATTTAAAAACTATCAAGTTATGTAATTATTACATGGATAAATATCAAATAAATAACCTTCTTCAAAGAAGTGAAGGAAAGAATGTATTCATATGTAATATAGTAGAATGTACAAGTGGTTTAATCTTGCATAGAAAGTTAGCATGTCTTTTCAAAATTTACTTTCTTTTTCTTTTTCATGGGTTTTGGAATTAGTTTCAATCTTTATCTTATTATTTTACATAATTAGGTTAAAGTTGTACTGTAGAATTGGATTTATGGTGATTTTGATGCATGATTTAATTTTAATTTTTTTTTTCAAATTTGTAATTTACAATTGGGTTTAAGCTATATTTTTTCATTAGTAAAGCATTTCCAATTATAATTTCAAGTATTGTATGAAAGAAAAAATCCTAATTCATCCTAAGACTTGATTGGAATCAAGGTAAGAGATCTCTCAATAAAATTTTACATCATCATTTGGAATAACTTGCATTTGAGATTATTACTAATTGATTTGAATCCAATGTGATTTGATGGAAAAACCAATCCTACAAAAGATAGGTTTATATATTTTATAGCACCTTTCATGATGGGAAAGGATGGAATAGATGACTTTATGAGAAATGGCACGTGTAGAATAGGGATGGTCAATATGATTTATGGGATGATGTCTCTTGAGAGAATAGGTAGGAGCAAATAACTCAAGTGGACTCTCAAAATAATCATGACTATAGAAGATCTCATTATAATGAGTAAAGGTGCAAAAGTTTGCATTTGTCCTTTTGTACATGAACATTTATGGTAATATTTTTGTAGCAAATTCTTTAAAAAAAAAAAAAACCTCTTATATTATCAATTTCATGGTGTATAGGTTGTCGCTTGATAGTTGCATATTAATGTGTGAAATGCTTAACTATTCCTTTCCTTGGTTCACAAACTTTCATATTTCTACACGGTGTACCTTTTCCATATGACCTTCTACACATTCCTCATAAAATTCCACTAGCTTATTGTTTCAATATGTAGGAATGAAGTCAAAGAATAACCGAAAAACTTTTTCTAGTCTCATTCTAGACAAGCACAAAGAATCATTAACTCCAAAATCTTAAAATTAAAATTAAAAACAAAAAAAAAAAACTTCAATTCACTATGGCCAAATATGTAAAACATATTTTTTTAATGTTACAAACAACATTATATGTAAATGCTTTTAAGGCTTAGTGTATGTTGTGGGCAAATCATATATGGATATAAAGGTAGGCTAGCAAGTATTATTGCATCATTTTATGAGTTTTTAGTTTTAATTAGTGATTAAATAAAACTATTTAGACCAATTACAATTTTTTGTATTATGTATTTTGTTAAAAATTTTATATTTTCCAAAGTGTAGATGCAATTTTTTTAACTTTATAATTTATAAAAGTCATTTTTCTATATTTACTTTTTCCCTTTCATAGGTGCGGGATGAACAATCAAGGAGATTAATTCCTTGAAAGAGTGAATAAATCTACAACTTTAATTATTGAATGTTTAAAATACTTTTTTAATTTTAATTGATTTCTTTCATGTTTTTTTAACAATTTCTTTTTTCAAATTTTTAAATCCAAAGTCTAATGTTGATTTATGTCACATTATATCAAATAAGATGGTATTTTATATTATATGAAAAAGTATTAAATGTTTGTTAAATAATATATTTAATATAAACTATATTTTCAGAATATTATAATAAATTGTTATAATCATTTTAATTGTATATTTGTTATGAAAACTATTTCTACTTAAAAAATAATTGTTTGGCCTACATTATTAACATTAATTATAAGTAAAAATAATTTACAATTCATATTTTATAATTATTTATAAACCTAAAAAATAATATTACAAATATAATTACAAAAATGAATTATAATAATTTTATAATTATCTATAACTACAAAATCACTTTACATATAAATTAAATTTAGAATTAATATTTGAATTAGATAAAACTAAAATAATATACAGACATTTAGAAACCATCTTAGAAACATATTTCGCTATTAAAATATCTCTTGCACCTCCTTTCTCTACAAATGCTAGTCTCTATATAACCTTACACCTCCTTTTGATATCATCTTAAACCCTTTACCGTCCTAACAAACAGAAACTAAAACTAAAGGCCCAATTATCTTACAGGCAAGCAAACAGAAACTAAAACTAAAAGGCCCAATTATCTTATACCTCCTTTTAATGCTAGTAATTACTAAAATATTGACTAAAAAGTGATCGTCTTAGGTCCACTACAATCCTAACAAACAAAAACTAAAACTGAAGGCCCAATTATTATTTTTAAAAATACTTTTCCCAACAGCAACTGCCTAACCAGTAGTAACAGGCAATGAATTCTTGGGACCACAGGAAGTAACTGAAGGTGCTCCAAATAGTGTGCAGATTCATTTCACAATGTTGCTCAGAGGGCATTCAGACTGCCCCGTACAAGAGTTATTTGGGCTTCTTTAATGAAGTTTATTCGGAGAATAAAATCAGTCATGTCCTACTTATCAAAATAAAATCAGTCATGTCAACGCAAAGAATCAGAATAATTATAGCCTGATGGCTTAAAAGAGTTCACGAAAGGGCAGTCTATGGACCAACGCCTCTTGCGTTCACGAAAGGGCGTGCTTTCACATTCATTTCACAAATCTCGAATGCCTTCCGTACAAGAGTTATTCTCATTTGACATGGATGACCTGATTTTCAAAATCAATTGTTGAAAATCGAAGGTACATAGAAATTTGAAGTATGTTTGATCAAGCGAGTGTCACATCACATCGGGATAAATTTACAGTTGGAGAGCTTGAATATTTTTACCTTCAAAGATTTGGCCATTGCTGTCATATGTACATTGTTACGGCCTACCCACAGAGCACGTAGCATATTCCAATCTCCAAACGTGGAGGAGCAGATTCATTTGAGAGCGATTGGACTGCAGATTCATACTTATCAGTTTTAGTCTATCTACAATTAACTATGCGCTCATTTTGGGCAACGTCTAAACAGCAAACTAAAACATATATCTTACCAAGGTCGACACTCAGTATTTTTTGAAAACTTCCTTTATTACGTCGAAGGCGTTTCTTATATGAAACCCATCTCCTGGGTTCAACCGATCTACGGCCGTCGACCGTTCTGTACACATGCAAGACGATTGAAATGATCAAGATCATTTGCGGTTTTTGAAAAGACCATAAAATGTAACATTTGTGGTGTGTGAACAGCCTACAAGGTTATGATTTAACTCGTCAGAAACCAGAGTTAGGTTCACGGTTTACAAGACACTCATTGCTTATTTGTTCATTCCTGTCTATTTTACCTTTTTGCAGCCTTCACATATTTGTTAGGGGTGGTACTTCGATCCTCCTGTATGGTAGTTTAACATGGTGGCGAAGGATAGATTTAGAGATGTGGTCTAGAGTTTATTTAGTTAATGTTGAAATAGTCTGGAGGTTACAGAACACATATGGAGAAGTGGAGATAACCTTGGTGTCGAAATCTCCCAATTAAATTGGCTAAATTGCAAACATATTGTGAATGGGAGGAGAATGGCTGAATGATAGGTACACACTTACATCAAATGCTGATGTGTCAACTGTCACAGTTTCCAGTAACTTATGATATCAACAATGAATGACGAATCTAATGACTATCATGTCTCCGCAAAGACTCTTATCAACTCTTGCGATCATGCGGTGAGCATTGATCTGTTATCGAGGCCACTATGTCTTCCTTTATATCAACTGTGGAAAATGATATAATATTGACTGTACATGGAGCATATAAGGATTGTATTCCATCGAAGCTGTTAACTGGGTTATCGGTATTGTGATGCAAGGTTCATCGTCGATGCATATTGAATCATATATTCACAAATAACCTGATTTTTCCTTCGATCCTCCTCTATGGTAGTTTAACACAGTGGTGAAGGATACATTTAGAGATGTGGTGTAGAGTTTATTCAGTTAATGTCGAAATAGTCTGCCAGTTACAAAACACATATGGAGAGGTGGAGATAACTTTGGTGTCGAGATCTTCCAATTATATTGGCTCAATCGCAAACATATCGCGAATGGTAGGAGAATGGCTGAATGACAGGTACGTGCTTGTGTCAAATGCTGATGTGTCAACTGTCACAGTTTCTAGTGACTTATGGTATCAAATGTGAATGATAGATCTAATGATTGTCATGTCTCCACAAAGAATCTTACCAACCCTTGTGATCATGCGGTGACCGTTGATCTATTATCGAGGCCACGATGTCTTCCTCTATGTCGAATGTGGAAACGGTTATAATATTGACTGTAGATCGAAATCTCCCAATTAAATTGACTCAATCACAAACATATTGTGAAATGGAGGAGAATGGCTGAATGACAGGTATGCGCTTGCGTTAAATGCCAGTGTCAACTATCACAGATTTTAGTAACTTATGGTATCAATTGCAAATGACTGATCTAATGATTTTCATGTCTCCGCAAAGAATCTTATCAACCCTTGCGATCATGCAGTGACCGTTGATCTATTATCGAGGCCACGATGTCTTCCTTTATGTCGACTGTGGAAAAGGATATAATATTGACTGTAGATGGAGCATCTAAGGATGTATTCCATCGAAGCTATTAACTAGGTCATCGGTACTACGATGCAAGGTTCATCATCAATGCATCTTGAAAGAATGGCTGTCGTATGTTCACAAAGATTCTGATTGTCCCTTGCGAACATACGCCACCTGTTAGATTCTAATCTACACAAGATCGATGGGTTGGTTTCAAACTTTAGCAATAACTAATGCAAAAAAACATTTTCCCCTTAACTATGTCACAATCTGTAATGAAATAGCATTGGATTTAGTAGTTAAAGCTTTTGAAACCCGTTTTCATTTAGTGGTCATTAAGGCAAACACCTTAAAACAAAACATTGCAATTAGCAATGAATATCATATAAATCGAATGAGTAATGTCCATGATTTTACAAATTATTACTCTTCCAACATGTAGATAGTAAAATATTTATTTTTAATGCAATGTTTTGCATCATCGGATATATATGTAGATCAATACTATATCCGACGTTTACAACTTATATACAAAAAAAAGGAGGGCCAACATGTAAATTATTGATTGTAGTCGTTGGCTATTATTAAAATTATAAGAAGAAAGAAAATACCATACGCATTCCTTTTCGAATTTATTACCATTTAATATCTATCAACAACCACATGTCAAATTTTACAATAGATATAATTGTATACATTAAAAAAAAACTTCTGGATTGATCTGAAGACACGTTCTACTTCGTAATATATGCAGGTGTACTTTGTCATAATGGTTTACAGTGTAACAAATTAAAATGATCTTTTTTATAATCTGTGAATAATTATTTTTTTCAATATGTATTGCGATATTTGTTATGTTTAAATATCTATGACTTTTCAATATTGATGTAAATAGCCATTTCACGATTTTGAATGACTATTTATTGCTACTCAATTACTACATGTCCTTGTTGTATTTGCAATTTTTCCTTGTATACCTGACAGTTGTTGCAAATGCATTAAATTGCATTCAATGTTAGATGGTTTAGTTGATAACAATTTTTTTCTTTTGGTGTTCGAGATGACCGCCTTCATTGACCGTCATCATAGCCTATATAAGAATTGTTTTGCAAATACTTTTCTGAACCAGTAACTTATTTTACAGAAACTTTTATACAGATTTCAATATATACATTCACCTGACCATCAAGACATTTCAAGTTCATCATTATAGAGGCATTGTTATCACAGGTTGTTTTAAGTTATGTTTTTAAAATTGTGTATATTGTTCATTTCTTAGATTTGATCATCAAACAAATTTTTTGTATCACATAACGATATGTACATTTTTATTTCAACAATGTATCGCTGAGAAATATAGTGTATATGTTTATGATATACTTTTGATTACTGACAATATTATCTTCCATTAAATAGGTAACAAAAATGGCCTTATTAACACAAAGAGCAATTAGTCAAATAATGGATGGTATTTCCATCAAAGAACCATGTTTTCAAATTGTATCATTACATTCTATTGAACAACAACATACTATGAGTACAAAATATTGTTTGGAACTTTCTAATGGTGTGCATACACACTTTGCCCTTTTGCCTGAACAATTTAATGCCCTTGTAGTGGAGGAGGCTTTAGTTAAAGGTTCCATTGTTTGCATCAAAGAATACTCTTACAAGAAACTCCACAATTACATGTATGCCAATTATTTTACTATATTTTATTGTACTTATGCAAATTCAATTATAAAATTTTATTAAATGTCTATTTTGTTTCTATTTACATGGCTATTCTAATTGATAATTTAGATATAGTTTCAAATAATGAAGAAATTATTGGATGTCTAGTACCTATAGTACAAGGTACTAAACAGATAGCATTGTCGAGCAATCATGGAGTTTTAGATGCTTCTTCAGGTAACACAATTGGCATAAAACTGCTCACTCCATACCACAAATTATGGACTATTGAGGGTCATGCTTTACAAAAATCACCCATCCATTATTTCACAAAAATATCTAAAGAGGGCAAAGTATTCAGATTTGACTTCATAGACAAAGAAGGAACTGGTATACATATAACTTTTTTCAATGAATTGGTTGATAATTTTTTTGAAATTATTCAATCAAATAATCTTTATTTGATTTCTAACGGTTCTGTAAAAGTTTCAAATTCAAGATTCAATAGTTCAACCAATCCCTATGAAATAGTCCTTCAGAGTTCGTCAAGAATCATACCTTCCACATGTGTTCAGTCTGAAGTTCCTGAAAATGATTTCCATATGAAGAGTATTGAATCTCTTGAAACTTTTCCTGTTAATTCACTAGTGGATGTGATTGGAATTGTTGTTTCTATCAATACATCAAGTACCATTAGAAAAAAAAAAAATGGTACAAAAATAAAAAAATGCAATATGTGTATCAAAGATATCTCTGGCTACTCTATTGAAGTGACTCTATGGGGACATCATTGTGAGAATGAAGGACAACAAATTTTGAATTTGTTTAGGGAATGTAAGACAATTGTTGTTTTAATTAAATCTGCTTGTTTTCTATCATGGTCTGGTAAGTCATTGGATACTATTTTTTCAACCAATGTTATTATCAAACCAATTTTAACTGAGGCTGCTACTCTTTTGACATGGTCTGTAGGAATAGGAGAAGATCAGTCTTCTATTTCTATGACTAAAGAGCCAAGAATACTTGCCAGATTTACAAATCAACAGCCAATGTCTACCATCTGTACAAAAGACTTCCATTCCATGATTCCTATTTGTGTAACAACACAAATTTCTAGACTTGATGTGGATAAATTTTATTATCTTTCATGTCCACAAATCATTGATGGCAAAAAATGTAAAAAAAAAGTTGTTCAGAATCATACTAGGAAATATGAATGTCCTAAATGTTGTGTTCATATTGCAATGTGTGCTTTCAGCTACATGCTTAATATGGATTTGCACAATCCATTAGGCGAGCTTCACAATGTTACTGCCTTTGAAGGGCCTGCAAATGCTTTATTGGATGTGGATGCAGATGATTTTCAGCAGCTTCTTGTTGAACCTGGTGCAGACAAACAACTTTTGGATAATCTTTATGGTTCTGAGTTTGTCTTTGATCTAAGTATCAAAACATCTACTTTGGTGGGAAAGAAACTCAAAGCATAATTGTTCTCACTTTGAAGATTGCTTAAGACAATAGTTTACTTAGAATATTCAACATATATAATCATATGTTTATGTATATATGTATATTCGATGATAAAATGTGTCATGTCAATGTTATGCTGTTCAATTTTTGTGTAATATATTTTCTAAAGAATCGATCTTTTCATATTTACCATGATTCCTTTTAGATAACATTTCCATATGTCGGTAAATGTAGAGATATATAAAATATAGTAATCACTTTAGAGACAAACTTTCACCAAATTGGGAACACAGATGTTGAGGTACAATTCCGTTGTCAAGAAGATTTTCCTTCTAAAGTATACCTATTTGCAACAAATGAAATGGTGGGTCTTCATAATAAGCAAATGTTATTATCTCTACATCAACCTGTGCCTCTTTCAATAATAGAACAACAAAAAGATATAGAAAGTTCGAATGTAGATGAAGTACAACTTCAATCTCACATTCTTTTATGTATAGAACAACAAGTTATGCTATGTAGTAATTTATGTGTCTAGATAGGGCTGGGTAATGGTGCTATAGGAAAAGTCAAAGCTATTGTATATAATGATGCTAATTTTTTCTTTGATCTAAGTATCAAAACATCTACTTTTGGTAGGCAAGAAACTCAAAGCATAATTGTTCTCACTTTAAAGAATGCTTAAGATAGTAGTTTACTTAGAATATTCAACATATGTAATCATATGTTTATGTATATATGTATATTCGACAATAAACTATGTCATGTCAATGTTATGTTGTTCAATTTTTGTGTAATATATTTTCTAAAGAATTGATCTTTCCATAGTTACCACGATTCTTTTAGATAACATTTCCACATCTCAGTAAATGCAGAGATATATAAAATATCTACCATCTCTCCCACTTGTTTATTAATAATTACCATCAATTTTATTAGAAAATATACTTGATAACTGCATCCAATTCAAGATCATCATTATGGAGGCATTATTATTACAGCTTGTTCTATCTTCATGTAATATTTTTTTTTTAAAATTGATATTTCCATATTTACCATGATTGTTTTTACATTAAATTTCCATATCTCAGTAACAAAGCACTAGTATACATATAACTTGTTTCACTGACTTGGTTCATCAAACAACTTTTGGATTATCTTTAGGGTTCTGACTTTCTATTTTCTCTAATTATCTAAGAAATGAACAAAATGTAGAACCCTAAAAACACAACTTAAAACAACCTGTGATAACAATGGCTCTATAATGATGAACATGAAATGTCTTGATGTTCAATCATTATAGCTAATTGTACAGGGCACTGTTGGCACTAGAAAATCGCATCTAATAGCTCAAATCAAATCTAGTCTCACTCAATCAACATCTAGTGGACAGTCACCTATTCTACTTCTTGCACCAACAGGACTTGCAGCATTTAACATCAAGGCATCTACAATTCATTTAGTTCTACATATTGCTATGGAAGAGATGGTACAATTACAAGGTCACCAAGAGGCAAAATTGCAGGAAAATCTATATTATGTTCAATACATCATAATAGATGAAATGAGTTTTATTGGTTCTAAATTATTTGAAAGAAATGAAATGAAATTGAGACAAGGATTTCCAAATAGAAACCACATTCCTTTTCGAGGTTGGTCAATGATTGTCTTTGGTGATTTGGATCAACTTCCTCGAGTTAAAGATATTTCGATGTATGCTTCAAATTCATATGGTGGACAATTACGATAGTCATTCAGAAAAGTAATCACTTTAGAGACAAACTTTCACCAAATTGGGAACACAAATGTTCAGGTGCAATTCCATTGTTAAGAAGAGTTTCATTCTAAAGTATACCTATTTGCAACAAATGAAATGTTATTATCTCTACATCAACCTGTGCCTTTTTCAATAACAAAACAACAAAAGGATTTTGAAAGTTTTAATGTAGATGAAGTACAACTTCAATCTCACATTCTCTTATGTATAGAACAACAAGTTATGCTATGTAGTAATTTATGTGTCCAGACAGGGCTGGTTAATGGTGCTATAGGAGAATTCAAAGCTATTGTATATAACGATGGTCAAAAGCCTCCTCAATTGCCATTGATAGTTATGGTTAAATTTTTTAACTACATTGGTCCTGCTTGGGATGATACTAATTCCAAAAATATTCCTATGACATCAATTAAAAGGGGTTGTCACTCTCAAATTCGTTTGTGTATGTCATGATCTTTAACAATACACAAATAATAGGGTTTGTCGCTTGCAAAAGCCACCATTGACACTGGAACCACAAAATGACAAGGATTAAATTTTACAGCTCTTTCCAGAGTTCATTAACTAACAAGACTACGTATTCATCTAGCTTTCAGTTTTGAAACATATTCATGCATGCAACAAAATTCTAATGTTACAAGGCGGAAAGAAGAAAAGAGAAACCTAAATGTGTTGACAGAATTTTAACCCTTTTTTTCTACCATTATTGTATATTCTTCATTGAAATTACAAATATGTATGAATACGTAGTCCATAACCATAACTTAGTAACAATAACCATTTTTTGGGAAGTTGTACTTCCTGTTGAATCTCAGAAACTATAATCTATATTTTTTTCGTTGTAAGATTTATTATCAATTGATTAAATAAAAATAGAAATACAATAAAATTTTCTTTTATAAAAAGACTAATAATTATGTTTACCTTTTGAAATAAATAGAGTATACTTTATTAACATGTGAATCATATTTTTTGAAATTTCAAGCATATATTCGAATGTCTTTAACACTGTAAAGGTAACCTAAATCAGCACACAGTATCAGTTTTATTTATTTGACCAATGTTATATACATCAACATTTCTAGGAAGATGTCCATTGACATTCAACAACAATAGAATGTTTTGAAAAATTAGCCACAAAAAAAAATTCAATCAGATTTTCTTAACAAAAGTTACAACAAACCCTTGTAAGCATAATTAATATTGTAACCATAACTACAAGAAGTTAAGAAATACCTCCATCAGGTTTATGGCCCTTTATTTTTATCATTTAAAAATGTTAATTTAAAACTTGTTTGTATTTTCTATTGAAGAACTTTTTCTTCAACATATTACAACACTTTTTTATGATGTCAGCTTACTATTTCATTCTTTGAAACTACCTCTAACAATAATAAATTTAGTCTATGAGGTAAAAGCAACATGATCATAAAATTGTATAATATTCAACATAGATTTAGTTAGGAAATAACAAAAAAGATAGCTTGCAAAAATGCAATACAAAAAGAACAGTCCAACAATGAAATTCTACATTTCATTTCATGATTCAATAATGCAAATTAATTACAATATGCACAGAGTGCATGATTTACATAAAGATAAACTACCATATGTAAGAGCTAAATACACCAATCAACGTGATCATCTAACATGAATTAATATGAAATTAATTGCCATGGCAGTTAGAATTAAGGAGGGCTATTCCATGATGCATATGACATATATATCTCTATGACTGACTCTATTGACACTACTCAACTATGCAACAATAAACTGCTAGTTGAAAATACAGCTGTCAATTCTCTATACAACTGATCAACTATAGAAGCTAAGAATCATCAACACGAACAATAGACAATGTCTCCATCGTGTTGAAAACAAAGCCATGATAGGTCCATTGACATGATGTTACTTAACAAGAAAAAATAAAAATGATAGGTTGTCAAAACCAAATAAAAATAGAGCACATCAACAATCAAATTTTGTTTGTCATTTCATGATTAAATAATGATAATTGATTACTATATGCACATTTCCAAGAAGATGTCCGTTCACATTCAATAGAAATAGAATGTTTCAAAAAATTAGCCACAAAAAACCTTCAATTAGATTTTCAGAACAAAAATTACAACAAACCCTTGTAAGTATAATTAATATCATAACTATAACTACAAGAAGTTAAGAAATACCTCCATCAGGTTTATGGTTCATTATTTTTATCATTAAAAATTGTTAATTTCAAACTTGTTTGTATTTTCTGTTTAAGAACTTTTTCTTCAACATATTACAATACTTTTTTACAATGTCATCTTACTATTTCATTTTTTCAAACTACCTCTAACAATAATAAATTTACTCTATGAGGTAAAAGCAACATGATCATAAAATTGTATAATATTCAACATAGATCTAGTTAGGAAATAACAAAAAAGACAACTTGCAAAAATAAAACAAAAAAAGAAGAGTTCAACAATAAAATTCTACATCTCATTTCATGATTCAATAATGAAAATTGATTACAATACGCATAGAGTGCATGATTTATATAGAAGTAAACTACCATTTCCAAGAGCCAAATACACCAATCAACGTGATCATCTAACGGGAATTAATATGAAATTAACTGCCATGGTAGTTAGAATTAGGGAGGGCTATTCCACAATGCATATGACATATATATTTATATGAATGACTCTACTGACACTCCTCAACTATGCAACCATAAACTACTGATTGAAAATATAGCTATCAATTCTCTATACAATTGATCAACTATACAAGCTAAGAATCATCAACACGAACAATAGACAATGCCTCCATAGTGTTGAAAACAAAGGCATGATAGCTCCATTGACATGATGTTACTTAACAGGAAAAAAAGGTAACTAATCTGATCTTTATAACTTGCAAAAAAAACATTGCATATCTCATTCCTAACATGTAAGCTCTGATACCATATAGAATTTTCATCGTGAATGTAGCTAGGAAAAAAGAAAAATGACAGGTTGTCAAAACCAAATAAAAACAAAGCACATCAACAATCAAATTTTGTCTTTCATTTCATGATTGAATAATGAAAACTGATTACAATATGCACATAATTTATGATAACTATAAAAGTAAACTACCTTTCGCAACATAAGATTACACCAGTCCACATGATCAATCACCATGATCATTTGATAGATCAAGACTAAAGTCAAACAAACTGTCAACCATGAACCATGGATTAGTTTACTTTTCAATCAACGCAAGAGCAAACTACACCAGTCACATCAAAGATAAATAACTAGAATTTGAACATGGTTGATTTTTTTTTTACCAAATTTTATCACTTCCACTTTGGTCAATTTGTTATCATAAAAAACATAACTAAGTCTTATTTCAACGTTCAGGTATTAAGAAAAAATAATTTGTGAAAAATACAAGTGCAGAAAACAAACATTGCTCGGATGAGAGACACCCTTGTACCAAAATGTGCAGTTTGAATTAGCAAACTTTGATTTCTACACTGATATCTTTCAGATAACAAATTTTCCTAATATATGAACATGGAAATAAAACTTATCTATGTATTTGATCTTTTCAAAATGACTTAGTTGAAAGCCATACAAATTTAGATATATTACTCAACCATGCCCAAATTCCAGTTTTTCATCAACACACAGTAACTCCAACTCCCATTGTTGCCCATTTCAATCTTGCAACACCATATGATCATTTTTTTTTGTTATAAATAGTGAATGAAATAAGATATGCCATGCATTTATGGTTGTCACAAGATCCCAATAAATACATGTTTGCTTTGTAGATCAACAACAACCGTCCGATAAAAAGAATACTATCAGCCTTTTTCCACAAAAATCACTGACAATAGCCACCACAATGAAAAGATATCCGTTAGAAATCTAAGAAAGATTTACTAAATTAATAATGTTCTAGACTGTGTACAAAGTCAAATCTTTGTATTGAATATAACTCCTAATTAAATTACCACTCATGAAAAAACCCTAAATGCCTTTCCTTCTCAAAGAAAACCCTAGGTCAGCCTTTTAAAATCTATTTTACTATTACTTTTACAAAATCACTTAACTTTCTACAAACACACATGTTATAATTTATCATCTGCCTAATTCATATTCCTAATATTATTTAATATGGATTTTAAAATCTATTTTACCGATACTTTTACAAAATCACTTAACTTTCTACAGACACACATGTTATTATTTATCGTCCACGTGATTCATATTCCTAATTGTATTTAATATGTATTTTAAGGTCATTAATATCTAAATCTGATGTCAAATAAAAGTATATTATAATCATATTTGCAATTATACAAAGTTAAACAATTATGTAACATTTTAATGATTTTTCCACAAAATACATTCTATATACATAACTAAATTATAACAATATTGACAATGTCAAATTTATTTAAAATCTTATAATTAAATTACTATTGATTAGGGTATAATATGCCACTAACTATTATTTAACATAGCTAATTCTAGTATCTTAATATCAAATATCCAATTTAGATGTTAAAAACTAGTCAATCTGCAATTAATTACTTTTAAACTACCTATGATGGCTTACTTAAGGAATCAACACTAGATGAATGATCGAATGGTCATCGCCTGTTTGTATGCAAGTTTACTTAACTTTTCGATCATGCGATAACCATTGATTTCGAATGAAGGACACGGTGAACTACTTTATGTCTAATCATAAAATAAAATAGTTTCTACTAACTGAGTGATGCGATTAAGGGTTTATGGTCGATACATCATAATCGATAAACAGTCCTATGTTCGCATAGAAACTTTCAAACCATTACTAGCATACGAGAGCCATCGGATTATGTTTTAAGGAGAATTGACAATCCAGATTCAAACTTCAAACACTAATGGTGTGAAATTTAATTTGGCCCTTCACAGATGATAGTTTGATTTCTCAAAAAAGTAATTACTGGATCGTGCAGAGTAAATTGCTAAAAAGATTGTTTTTGATTGCTAATATATTGAAGGTTCACACATTCTCACAAACACAAACATATTAAATTTGCAGACCTGGTTATCATTTCCTGAAGGATTCCCTAGAAAGGTTAGTCAATATCTACACATTTCTTGTTCAAAACTTTATAGATGCTTGTGACAAATCCTTTGCATAAACCATAAAAAATACTTACGCTGAAATGCTGCCAAGAAAAAACTTATCCGGTAAAATTGAGTACATTGACAGGGGTTTGCATGAAGATCTATTATAATTACTAAATCACTCGACCACAAATTGGGTGAAGGCCAAAGAATTGACCCCAAAAGAACCTAACCTAAAAATTGCAAACGGTCTCTATGATAAGAATAATTACATAAGGGATGCCAAGATTGGCACGATTAATGCAAGTGGCTCTTCTGATATCACTGGACTACAGTTGTTCAAACTAGGGTTTAGCTAGAGAAATGCCCTCCCACCTAGTAGTAATGTATGGAAATTTGATCTGGGAAAGCTTGTGGTGCCCAGTGTTTTCATGGATGTAGATTTGATGACTCAAATTGCTAAGAACTATGATCCCATTACTAGGGTAATTATGAATGTAAAAGGAAATGTACTGATAACTATCTCAGCTAACGAAATCAGGAGAATTTTTAGACTGAGTGAACCCTCAAATGACTTACAACAAATTGAATTTGAGCAATTAAATGAAGTGTACAATGATTAGAGAGATTACCTCCAGACTGTGCCCTTGCAACAGTTCTACGACAAAATTGGAGAAATGATCATCTTAGGACCAAGCACACAAGAACCTTTCAAAATAGTATATTTTAACTATAGAGCAAGAACTACATATTGGTCACTATGTCAGATCTTTGGAGAAGATGTTGAAGAAAGAATGCTAGTACATTTAATGTACATGATGATCCAAATCTTACACCCTACCATACCGGTTACTTTTGACTTTGCGTCCTTCATTGCTAATTTAATTCATAATGGATTATGAGCGATCCAAGAGAGTGAACTAGACAAGCCTTTCTGCTGGTACTCTTTTATAATGTATATGTTATTGTTTAAAGGTGCAAGTTATTTTGAGAAAGAGATGGTTTTGATGAAATAGAACAATGGTGAGGATATGCCAGTGCAATTGTGGAACCTTAATATGACATGGGACAGACATGATAGTATTTTTATCAATTTTGATAGATATTTTGCAGCTAGGCTTAGGCTATTATTTGTTCATGAAAACACACGAATCCCATCAACCTTGATTCAAATTGTCAGACCTAAATAATTTTCCAAGAGTCTTCAAATTGTACATAATTGGGGGGATTTCATTTTTTATCCCATTTATACTGTTATTAGATTATATGGTTTTATTGGAACTCCATTCATATTGCCATATCAAATACCCCTTAAGATTGGTATTACAGAGTTCATTAGATAGTTGGGTGATATTGAAAAGAACATTCTTGTAGATAAATCCAGAGGAACTCCTTTTCCAAATGATACAATTTCCCACTAGTTTATAATCACAAAGGGAGGATGGCTCCATATTGATAAATTTCTTGCACCATATCACATGGCTAAATCAATTGCTAGGACAACAGACCTCGAGGGTTTTTATAATGAAATGTTCAAAAAGAAAGTCAGGTGCTCTTCAATACATCACATATTTAATTTCCCTGAGGATATCATTAGAAATATGCCTGATATAGGGGAACAAGAAATAAGAATGGAAAAGTGGTTAGTATACAAGAAGACATTAGACGTTGTCCAATAGTTTGACAAGGGATATGATCCCCTAAAAAGTATCGAACCATTTGGAAAGAAAATAGATATTGTTATGGATAATTTTCAACAAATTATTCAAACCATAAATGAGAAAAAGGAGAAAGCCATAAAAACTAAACCAGAGAAGGCTCAATCAATATTGACAAATCCTAGATTTGCAAAACTATTGCCCCTAGGCAAGTATATGGTACAAAAGAAAACTAGTTATAATGTGATCATACCAGGATCTGAGAGCCCCAAACAACACAACAGGAAAGAAAATAGGATGTTCCTTCCACATCACAGCAACTAGCAAAATATGAAATTGTAGACATTCCACACTCACCTCAGGATCATGCATATCAATATATTCTTGATTGTCCACCTCCCTCAAAGAAAGAAAAATTAGAAGAGAGACCTGTACATGTTCAATATGATTATTCTCCATCCCAGTCACCTCTAAACATAATGGATGATCATGACGTGACAGAACAAATGCACCAATTGGGAGCCCTTGGTCAAATTTTTATGACTTATGAAGAGATAAACGAGGGAGTTCATGAACCACCAAAAGAGCCTAAATTAGATTTGATTGCAAGAGAGATAGTAGGTACAAAAATGGACACAATAATAAAACAAGCATGTGAAGAATTCTTAGTTGATGATGCCTTTGTGAAAGCTAGATCCTTCATGCAATTTTTATGGAAATTAAATATTTGTCAATTTCAAGAAACTTGTGAAAAGAGGCATGAGGAGAACCCAGATAAAGATCTAAAGATCATACAAAGTGATGTGAGGAAGGAGATGATTGAACGGTTTGAAAGAATCACTCCAGAACAAGGAAGAGACTTGATAAGAAATTCAGGAGTGCTTATACTCCCAAAGTGGGATATAGCTGATGTAGTGGTCTTCAATGCAGTCAAAAAATAGACCACACCAATTTACAAAATGAGAGAGGAGGCAGAGCAGGCAATTAAGGGAATCACTTTTAGTGATGATCATCAAGCCTTGGTGATGTGGTCTTTAAAGAAAACTGATAATAACAAAGGAAAGCAAATTAGTAAAGGTGATATCACAAATAGCCTCATTGTCAAAAGACTCACTGATACTTCTGTACTTGAGGCATTGGAAATGGTGGTAGCATCAGCCCAACTTATAGTAAGGATCACAAAAAAGGAGACCAAGGAAAAAGAGGACCTCACAAGAAGACTAGAAACAATGTTAAAGGCTTATGCAGACTTGAAACAAGATTTGTATCAAAAGGATATATTAATTGAAAACTTGAACAAAAGGCTAGGTGAACAGGGCCCAATTCATTCTCTAGCACAATTGCATATTTCTTCATCACCTGTTCGACCTTTTACTTCAAGCCCTATTATTGAGTGCCCACTCTCGCCTGTCCCACCTTCCATGGTTGATGAAGAGCATAACCAAAAATAGAAGCTAAGGTATGAGAAAAGAATAAGAGATACCATTTTAGAATTTGTTGCAAATGTAAAACCAAGAGAGGTTTATAAAACTTCTAAACAGTTCTCAGATATTTTGATCTCTTTTAAGAAAGAGATAACCACTTTAGACCCAAATTTAGAATACTGGATTGCTAGAAAGAACACGTTGAAGTCAATGCTTGACTTGATTAATGATCAATGTATTGTCAATATACAACTAACAAATACCTATAAATTTGTTAAAGACCTATTTGAATTTGAAGTCAATAGGGAAAGCTTAAAGAGGAAAACAAAAATGTTAAGAGTAAGATACTTTCAAAATGATTTCAAAATGTTTCTAGGTCTTCTCAAAGCAGATGGAACCATAAAGCACAGAGATCAATAGCTAGAACAAATTGAAGATGAAGTGTCAACTCTAATAGATACCATTCTAAATATAGAAGACAATACACCCTTTGTACAATTAATTGAAATATTACAAGACGTCAGAATAGATTTTGCTAATATAAGAAATGAGGTACACCACATACTAGTACATTGGGACAAATTACTACCTAAAAGAGATGAAGTTATGGCATTTCATTGGCCATCTGAAGACACTTATGCATCATGGGAAGTAGCATATCCCTTGGAAAATGCCAAAGAAGAAGAGACATCCACTGAAGAAGCAAGCAGTAGCAGTGCCCCAACACCTTGAAAGAAAAACAAATAGTACAGCCAGCCACAAAGAGTTACAACAAGAACGAATGCTACACCTAGCATATTTTGAAGTAACCCTGCAAGTTGTTGAAATATTGATGACTCATATAAGTTATCAATTTTGTAAAATTGCAACCAAAAACTGTTGAACTTACCTTTTTGGTCTTACTTACTGAAAACATTTTTTGTTTCTTCTACAAAAAATTTGAAGCTTCTATGCAATCTTTTTTAAAAAAATAGATTACTTTGATCATTTTATCCTTCAATAATGTAGCTTATCTTATACAGAAAGATTGTATGTTACTAACTCAAAAATTGTAGCTTCATAGAATATGTTGTGGCTATAAAATCTTTTTAAAGTATTCTCAAAGAATCAATATCCATTGCTTGAGTCCTACATGCAATTCATTTTCATGTCATCAATACCTAACAAAGTATGTTCTTGTCCTTTCACTTTTTTTAAGTCCCTTATATTAAGACTATACTCAAGTATGACCATTAGTTCTATTTTTCATTTCTTATAAAGAATCTCTTTTGTTAACATTTGCATTTAAAATCATGAAGTATAGATCATATTGATATTCCATTTTAAAAAAATCCAAACTTTATATATCTCCTTTCGGTGCCAAAAAAGAAGAGACATCCACTCAAGAAGCAACCAGTAGCACTGCCCCAACACCTTGAAAGGAAAACATTCGATATAATGATTTATGTATCACAACTTTGTAGTGAAGCTATTGTCCTATGAATAAACCACTAATCAGCACTCTGGGTTTTTTACACTGGTCTTTTTTATAGACAGACAGATTGTGTAAACATTGCATAACATTTAAGAGCTCTTAGATGTATAGGAATTGATTTTCAGGAGTAGGAATAGGATTTATAATATGAACATAGTTCAACATCCCCCAATTCATCATTCCAACATTTCCAAACAAACTAGGTGTCGAAATTGTAGTCACCAATCACTATAGACAAACTCTATCAGAGTCTAAATATGCTTGTATCAGGTTGGTAGGTGATAGATGAGTCCTTTAAAAAATATCAAAATGAGGAAATCTACAACTACATAGTAAATAGGTCTTTCTATATCATCATTTAAATAGAAAAGATCATGGAATGTTTAATAATCTCTCTAGAATATACTATTAAAGAAATTGATAAATTAATGTTCTTGTGTCTTCTTATTGATAAATTATCTATATAAATCAATTGAGGTGATAGGTGATGTAAACTTTTCCAATAATGCATCTTTCAATTCTTGCAAAGTTTGTATTGAATTAGTAGGAAAGTTGATGTACTACTAAAAAGCCTCTTTGCCTAGAGAAAAAAGGATTAGTCTACAAGAAGTATCCTCCTCTTCAAATTTTACATTTTGTATAGCATATTTAAAATTATTATTTGTTAAATAAAACTAAAATTATATAATAAATATCTAGCTATTTAATATTTATTAATATTTTATTATTTACTATTTATTGTAAAATATTCTTATTAATTTCCATACATCATATATCATTATATAAATCTAAATAAATAAAAAATTGTTACAACAAATTAATATTATATAATAAATATCTGGCTATTAAATATTATTTCATATTTTATATTATCTCTAACATTAAATAATACAACCAAAATAATATTATTATAAATACATATTTTATAATAAATTTTTTAAAATAGCTTAACTATTCAATGTGAAAGACATCTCTGACTACTAAGGTTAGTCGTTGCTGCAATCGATCTTAAACACAAATTTTATCATTATCTTTCCACCACACATGCATGTACAGATTCTGTACATTTTGTTGCGGGTTCAAAATTCTATTCACCAAATGTGATTTCAACACTTCATTCTTTATTTAGTAGTTACTGGCATATAATTCCAATGCACGAAAACCTTGTATTCAATACCAATATTTCAATTTGTATATGATTTCGAAGAGTATTGATTAACAAAATCAATTTAAGATATCTGAAGATGACCATTCAATATTTAGATTCTTGTGCACTAATTTTTTTATATAATATCAATTTCATCTAATACCAACTTTGCCATTCTCAATTTGTGTGATATATCTTGAGATTTCCCAATATTTTCATATCGAACATTGAAATAAGAGCACCTTTTTCATTTGGCATGTGTCGTCAGTGCTATAATTGACATCTAAAATAAAATTTAAAATATTCATCTCAACATTAAATGCTTCATGAAAAGTAACATTATAGCTATTATTACATATCATTTATTGAACCCATTACTAATTTATTTCAACTCATTGTACTAGACAGATAATTATTACAACACTGACTCTACAAAACTCCATCGCATCACTTTAATGACCTTCTCAAAATATCATATCTTCCAATTAATGTTATGAGTGCAAAGCACTCTACAGCACCGACCTGTTCTTTTATTAAGTATCAAATTATACCGACATTTCAGATACTTGTACACAAACAATTGATAAAAGATGAAAAGAACATACAATAATAGGAAACTTGAACAAAAGCCAAGAACAGAAGAGAAGATGAACGGAAGTCACAACAATATCTGGTATTCAATCTAAGTTATAATATTTACATTCATTTCTCACCATTCTTAACCTATTTCATATTTGCAATATCTTCTTTATTTCAATACCTACAAATATGTAACAAAGTTCATTCAGCAAAAAAATTAGAATAATATAGATAACTAGCAATATGTAGAAATCGATTTGAAGCAATATAATCTCAAGAAAATATCTTGCTGACTAAACATATCTTCATTTCATAAACATTGAAATCTCACAATCATAGAATTGACTGAATACTAAAATGATTTGATAACTTGTGTTCCAAATTCTCAAAATGTCAAAACTAGGGTTCTAAATCAAATTGTCTACCTTTACCAATTTTCTGATTTGTTTAAAGATATGTACAAAAAAACCTCTTTCTCTAATAAAGAAGTACAACAAATTTAATTTTTCCATTATAAATTAGAGATTACTTATACAAATTATTATTCTTTATAAACCATTACAAAATGACAAAAAATTATATGGTTTTCATCTCATTATTAATAATTTATAAATTACATTGTAGAAATGTTGTGATAGAGAACAGTTGTCATTAATGACTTCTTTCAACACATGGACATTCAAAGAATTCATGAAGAAGATATAATTTCAGGATTGCTAGCACAAAGCTTACTAGAAGAACAACGTTTAATAACATCTCGACCAGTATCACAAAGAAATTTTGACCACTTTTACAGAGATCCATATATTCCAGAATTGGAGTCTTGTGACACATGCAATCCAACACAGGTTCATCATGTTCCAAGCAAAACATGGTTTCAACCAGCATCAATAGCATCTGACACTCAATACTCTTCTTTGATAAATGGTACAGGTGAATTATGGATAGAGAAACTACTTCGAACTCCACAAAGCAATACAACTTCATTACATAACCTTTTCTATCATAGTCAAATGTATCGCTTGCATTTTGCATCAAGCTTAGGCACATTGTGGAACAAACATGTCATGGAAAGATGGGGACCACAGGGCTATTACTTAGATATTCCTATATGTGAATGTATACAAAAGATAATAAGGGAACAAGTACCTACATGGACCCAAACCAGTTATAAGCTCTTCCCAACTATTAATGTTCATACATAGAATTGGGCTATACTACCTCAAACATCAGAACATCTTTACTGGTTCGATGACTTAAATCCCATGAACGGTCAACTGATGGGTTATGATGATATACTTTAAGACTGTAAGTTTTTTAAGTTTTGAAAATACTAGAACTCTACTACTTGTGTATGAAGAAATGAAGTTGTACTTCCTTAAATTACTTCATAATGCAATATATGTTATTTCATAGTCATATTGTACATTATTCTTGTACAAATTTAAATCTTATTTTACTTTTCCTTTTTACCATTCAATTTTTGATATTTGATGTTTTATACTTACTATTTTATGTTAACTATTTCTTCAAATAGTTAGAGACTACAAAAACTCTCATAATCGCTAATATTATGATATACAATAATTATACAATTTTTGTTTCAACATTATTATACAAGTTTGTCTTTTATAGCTTTGTTAAGGATATCAATGGCTGTCATAATGTGCCACACTGCAATTGTAATGAAGGAGCTTGCATTTTGAAAACGTCAAACACTAAGAAAAACCCTCAAAGAAAATTTTGGAGTTGTGCACTTAGCAAAAAGGTTAGTACTACACATGTATTTGATGTTTTGAACAAATTTACAGATTATGTATTATATTATATAGTAATGTAAAGTTAATATTATAGGGATACAACAGATGGAGTTACTTTAAGTGGGTAGATGATGTCTCAAATGCATATATCACACCATTTCCACCAATTTTCAATGAAACTGATCAGTGTAGCTTGCACTCTCACGAGGCTATTATGACTGAGATTTTATTAATGGAAAAGGCCAAAATTATTTTTTTATGAGCACTTCACACCATATTACTTGTAACTCTTTCTATTTTAATTCTGTTTATTTCCTGGAACCATATACAAATATAAACTTCAAATGTATCCCATTTTTTTCAAAACAAAATGTAGACCTATAAGTACTTTTAATTGTATTATAATATAACTGCTTACCTCTTTAAAAACTTGTGATGTCAATATTTACATATATTATATGTTCTTTGAAATATTATTATGTGAATTATTAAGTTTCTACCTCAATTTGCCTATCAAAAAAAAATTGAGAATCATTAATACATATTTGTAATTTAAATAAAGAATATATAATAATGATACTAAAAATGTGTTAATATTCTTGTTATACACTGAGTTTTGCTCTTTTGTTTCAAGCTCTCTTGGTCTTGATAACTCAGTATAACATGGGAATCATCTCAAGGTTGTGGGACCTATGCTAACTGAGATGAAACCTCTAGGTTCTAGGCTGGTTCCTCTTGGATTATCACCTTAGTTCTCTCTTAAACAAGAAATTAAATCTTTTGAGGGAAAGGGATAGGAGTGCATAAAATGGAAATAACAAGAAAGAAAACTACCTACTAGGTGATGCACCGAAATGAAATGAATACAATACACTGGCCAAATCAGCATGAAGGCTCTCAGATCTAATAGAACACAATCTCTCTAAATAGGCTTGCATAAGTATTTCACAGGAGGGCCTGGACATAAGACACAACCTATGACCTGCAAGCAAATGTTCTCTTCAACAAAAGGGCACAGGAATGAGACAAAATGACAAGGGGCTGAAGAATACCCATAAACTCACTCAAATCAGATCATACACAGTAGTACACATATAAGCTGAAAGAAAGAAGGGCTCTGGAACTTTGAGATTTCTCTAACAAAGCCAGCATATCATATTCAAATAAGAGAAATGTAGACAAGTGAAAGACCAGGGGGCAGAACAAATGCCACAGATAGCCTCTATTGAACTTGCAACTTCAATGAAAGGTTATAGACTGTTAAAGTCAGAGGGTAGAAAGCATGCCACAGATAACTCCTAGAAAGAGAAAAACTCTTTTTACAAAATGCAAACTCTGAGCACTAAAGGCTCCCAAAAAACAATATATACATCCTTTGCACGCAAGCAGGAATCAAACCTAACTAGGGTACAAATTTTACAATAAAATAACTAACCCTAGGTACCCTAAGAATTAATGCTAAGTCTGATCATGAATATGTATTTGCAATATCATGGTTGATCAGACTTCAGGTTGCATGCCCATCCCTGTACTAAAATCATCCTGCAACCACAACAACCTGGATTCAACAACTTCCTGCACAAAAGTCTCGACATGAATGCGCAAACTAGTACCTTGCTGGGACAAAGATCAATATGCAACAGCTACCTGGATCCTCTTCATCAACTTCACAACCTGCAACTATCCTAGCGACATAAAATCTTAGCTACCCACTGCTCGCAAACATCTCACTAGAAGAAAGCCTACGAAAAATAGTCACACTGCCTTTGAAATAACACTGGTCGCATGATCACATGAGCTCAAAAAGCTTCATGCGATCATGTGACAAGCCTTTAGAATCTACTAGTCACTACCACAAGTTACCTTGGGTCTGCCAAAAAATTCAAACTACTCACAAAAAGAACGTGCCCAGGATCTGACTGCAAATCTAACCCTAGGCTTCACCTCAGATTCACTTTCCTTTAGTCACCAGGTTGCCTGATCCTTTCCTTAACCCTGGCTACATTCAGTGACCATGCAAAACCATCAACCGCGCAACCGCGCATTTTCTTTACCAACCCCAGGCCCATCTGCAAACTGAGATTCCAATCAGATGGCGGGTGCAAGATCTCATGGGGTCGAAAGATCCCTTGAGATCTTATGACCACCATAGATCTCTTTCCACCACCACCAAACTGCAACCCGGACCCATAGACCGCCGCATCGGATGGTTGTCGCATGATTGCATGGGGTCAGAAGATCCTGTTGGATCTTTTCCTTGCAAGACCAAACTTAAATCAATAGATGGGCTTGATTCTCAAGGTAGCCACTCAAGTTTGACAAGAAAATAGTCCAACTGATGAGGATTGAAAGGAATCCTCCTTCTTCTTTAAGCTCCACATCACTCAGGTGGGTTTTGCCTTATCTACACACTCAAGACACCTCATGATAAATAATAGGCCTACAGATAGATTATTGTGGAATAGTCTTCAAACCCCTTTAGGTATCCTATACCCCAATGAAAGCAATTATTAATGCAATAGCCCTACTTGCATAGAATGAGTTTGAAGACTAGAAAGGACCTCCTACTACTACTACCAACATGAAAGGGAAAGGTATTTGATTTGAATGATTTATGTTGTGTTGAAGAGACCCCTGAGATACACTAAGTCTCTCATAGACTAGTGCCTTGTCCAATGGGCCACAGAGTCAAATACCCTATTGCAACAAAGAGCTATGAAACAAGAAAGCAATACATTCAAATATGTTGATGCCTTACACCAAACATACACCATTAATCAGGTCATACTTCAACAATCCACCTGTGTACCCAAATGTGCTATCACCTATTCAAAGGATATTAACTCTCCCCTTATAAGAGACCTATAAACAAGTAATACATTAACCAGTGTCCACTGGAAGACAAAAATAAGATACCCTTGATACCCAGTTCATACACACCTGAAAACCAATCCCAAACCTAGTTGCTTCTATGAAAACAACTCTATTGCAGACACATAGGAAATGCAAATAGAAAGATGGAACCACCCTTGATGCTTCAATCAATAGGTCCGAAACTCAAATGGAGACAATCTTAATAACAGTAGAAATATATTGAATCTCATACATAAGACAAGTCAATTACAATACATATCATATTCTCTGAGCCAACAAAGGAGAAAAGAACACTCTATACGTAGAGAAGTAGAGAAAATCTACAGGAAAAGGACCCTTCATGGAACCAGTTCTCCTGAAAAATTTGCAGAAGAAGGAACCCTTACAAAGTAAAACATTTCACCATTTATACCACTAGTTGCCTTGGAATCCCAAAAGAATTTAGGATGCAACAAGCTCCTAACAGCTAGGGTTAGGGTTTCAACCACCCAACTGACTGGAAATGGTCATAAAGTTATTACAGGGGTGGAAACCCAGGCAACCAGGAGAAAGAAAATCATGGAATGATCATCAATCATGAAAAATTCTCTGTGAAGGTACTAAGAACCACAAAAACACTCAAAATGTCAACCCTGCAACATGCCTCGAGCACCAAACCACACGGTACAGACCCCTGTAGATGATTAAACAACACCTTGGACCACACTGCAATAGCAAGCGCCACCAAACCAATCAAAATCAGCTGTTAAAACCATAAATTCTGGTACTTCCTGTTGCTAGAAACCCTCTGCAAATTCAAATTTGAAATCAAATGGCTACATTATGGCGCTAGTGGCAGATCGGCGATCATAATTTAAAATTAAGTTAACTTTAAGTTTTGGCCATTAGATCTCTCCTTTTTGCGGTCCTTTATGATCTTAACTCAACCACACACCTTAGGTTTACTTCAAGCGAACATGCGACAAGGTATTTTCTGTTCGCGCAATGAAAAAACTAATCCAAGTTTAACCCCGCAAACAAGTGAATGAAGGAAACTTACTAACCCCGGTCCTTTATTTAGCAAACTGGCGACTAAAGGAATTCGCCAGACCCTTTAGAACACCACTAATTCATCATGGGAATGAGCGAACCCTATGAATTTTGTCAGGCCGCTAACCTCATTCATCTAGACCACTAAACCTTTTGACCCCACCTGGGCCCTCTTTATGCCACTTGTCATCATGTCATTCGTGGCTCATGCTCAGTCACACTAACAAAGGATCCACCTTATGCAAGCCTTATAATCGGACGGTAGGCGTAAGATCTCATAGCTCTGACAAAACTCATGAGAACTTACGCCGACTGTAGATCATGTCCTTGTCATGGATCTCTCTAACAATGACCCCACTCTGCCACATCATCCACGTCAACCAATAAAATTTGAACAATCCTGCACCACCTGGTGAATGGCCCCACTAAGAACATTAAGTCACCTCAAAGATCAGACGGCCGTCTAAAGTTTGCAAAGACTTCCAAGATTCTATCAGATTACACGCCCACCATTAGATCGAGAATCTCCTCCCATCTTTGACAACCATCTGACAGGAAACAAAAGCAACGACCGTCGCAAGATCTTAAGCCTCTAAAAAAACCCATAAGATTATACATCATCCATCGATTCACTCACAGGATCAAGATCCACTGACACATCTGAAAACTCAAGTCCCACTGATAGGACTCCACCTCATACTACGTGGACCAATAAAAAACCTTCAAATCAGCTCCACCTGACACTGGGACCACCACCAAAGATATGTTTGAGACAAATGGTATCAACGGCTGGTGTAAGATCTCAAGCCTCTAATAGATTCCATGAGAACTTACACTCGTCATTGGATGGATTATGGATGTCAAGACCCTCTGACCCATCGGAAAATTAGGTCCCATTGACACATGCCGAGTTGTTTACCTTTGGACCAATTAGATGTCCCCATTTGTGCATACGTGTCAACAGACCCACCTATTTGAGAAGCTTTGTCATAAAGGAGAATCAATGGACATCTTAAGTTCACAAGCCTCTAACACATCGCATGAGAAGATATGCCCACCATCAGATGGAGATGGTGTCAGAGAGCTGGGCCCAGGAAAATACAAAGCCGAAACATAGGAAAAATTAAAGCTCAGGACTTAGGAAAATTTAAAACTTGCATGGCACTGGGAACTTAGGAAAGATTAAAGGGGACCCACCGACACATGAAACCTAACCGCACGACATGAAGTGAACCCATTTAAATAGCACATGCAGATAAAAGGTTTTTAGTGGCTTGAAAAGTTAACTTGAAATTATAACAAGGCTAGGGTAAAAACAAAGAGTTTTTGTATGCGACAACTAGATTTTGAATTTTGAACTAAGGGTTTAGCCAGAGACACAAAAATGACTACAGAGATGAGGAGAAAATTGCTAGAGCCATGAAATTTTCTCCAGGGTACTAACAGTGGCTCTAGTTGTGGATGATGGGCAACTTGTGTCCATGCAAGAATTTAGATCTCTGGGAGAGCAGACCACCCACAAAACAAAAATAGGGACCTCAAAAACTGGCAACGGAACCAGGGAGACGAGAAGGGAAACACACAACAGAAAGGGGAAATATTTATAGAGATTTACAAAAATTTACAATTTTACTTGGTAGCCCCAGGCCACCAAAAGAAAAATAATGACCCACCTGAATCAAAAATCTGATTCTCATCCACAAATGTGACCAAACACCTGCAAATTTCATGACCATCCTTCTGCCAACATATATGATAGTTCATAGGCTAAAAAACAAAGTTGTACTGATCACTGCCCATGTTTTTCTAGTCATAATCATCCTCATACTCATATTCCAAGAAGTAAGGAACATCTCTTACTTCCTCTTGATGACTGGGAAAGAATGCATCAGAAAATAAAACATATTGAGCATCATGCATTACATCAAAAATACCTGGCTGAGAAGGACTTGGATCCTCTGATTTATCTTCATGCATTGCCTTAGCCACTTAAAAACTTGGCTCATCCATGATATTTTCATGAATTGGATCATGAACCAAGTGAAGGTCTTCTTCAAAAATTTTGTGACAGGGGAACACTGCATCATCATTTTCACCTAAATAAATTATGTCCCAAATATTGAAGACTAGGTCCTCAACACTGTCACCATCAATATCATATTTAGAAAAAGAAGGAAAAGGGTTTGAACAAGAAATTTGTTCATCAATAGAATTCTCATGACAGGACAACACACTGTTATGTCCTTCTACCTCTTCTCTTGCAGAGTCACTACATGAGGGGAACTATAATATACATGGGTCCTCAAGGTCACTTTGAACACTGGCCTCATTATCAGTGTCAAAGGATAAATCATAGGGGAGCTGCAAATCTAAATCCAAAACAGGGGCATACCTTTGAAATTCTTCAGCCAAAAGTGCTGAAATCTCATCACTGCTTAATGGACTTTGGGCCTTATTTTCATCTTCCTCAGCCTCACCCTTACTGCAAACATCTTCCTTGTCCAAGACAAGAAAAGAGACCTCTGGCCTTAGATCATCTTGTGTGGAAAAATGACTACATGAATCATCATCTGCATCATATTCATATTCTTGCCACTCACACAAAACATCATCAAACCGGGACAAGAAAACTGCCTTCTCATGTTGACAAGAAGAAAAATTTGCAGACAAAAAGAAAATATTGCCATCCTTAGATTCATCTTCAACATCCTCTTATGCACTGACCTCAAAATTAGCCTCATAGTCAACACCTTCCGCATAATGAGAATCAACATCATAACCACTGGCTTCCTCATGATTAACATAAAGAGAAGCCAATGCCCTCAACCTCCTATCTCGCAATAACTGTCAGTTCTCAGCTTTCAAGGACATAACCCCAAGTGCATCCTCAAGCCCAAGGCTGTCATCACTAAGTATCCAATCTCTAACACATATATAATACTCTTCCCACAATGCATCTGACCAACTGGTTGACTCATGAAAACAAAGATCCAAGAATAAACCAATGAACTCAGATTCTAAAAACTCAACATCATCAGGAAGCTCATTATATACATCCCAAAATCTATCATAGAAAAGAGATATGGATAGATCCTTTCTACATCCTACTTTCAATCTCCTCAATGACATGCAATCCCTAAAGATGCCTTGCTCAAGGAAAGAAAGCTCCTCATCAAGCTTACCCATTACAACTTAATGCACTACTTTTATAAAATTTTGCAGAGATGCAACTGAAAACTTGAAATATGCAAACCTCTACTCACACCTTATCCTTTTCTTAGTGCTTGATCACTTAATAAGGAAACATCTAGACCTTGAAAAGTACCTGAGAGTTTTGTTGCAAAAGACTTTGTTGACTAGAAGGCAGGGCAGATCTAGAGCTTACCATGTAGCTCCATCAGATTCTTTGTAATATAGGGTCACCACCTCCTAGAAGAGGGAAATTTTTCTTTTCTTTGTACCTCTTCCAATCAACCAAAACTACACTAGGATTTGCATACTGTTTGTCAGGAACTGCACTAATCAAATAGAGACATCAGAGCCACCACTAAACACTTAGTGAGAAAATTTTACAAATGTGTTTTTTATATCTGACTCTGTGATCATTTAACCAGACTCTGGGATGATCCAGCCAAGCAGGAAAGCTTGCCATCTTTTACTTCTTCCCCAGCAGAGTCGCCAGTTTGTTGGATCTTTTCCTTGTAGGACCAAACTTGAATCAATATATGGGATTGATTCTCAGGGTAGGCACTCAAGTTTGACAAGAAAACAGTCCAATTGATGAGGATTGAAAGGAATCCTCCTTCTTCTTTGAGCTCCACATCACTCAGGTGGGTTTTTCCTTATCTGCACACTCAAGAAACCTCATGATAAATAATAGGCCTACAAATAGATTATTGTGGAATAGTCTTCAAACCCCTTTAGGTATCCTGTACCCCAATGAAAGCAATTCTTAATGCAATAGCCCTACTTGCATAGAATGAGTCTAAATACTAGAAAGGACCTCCTACTACTACTACCAACATGAAAGGGAAAGGTATCTGATTTGAATGATTTATGTTGGGTTGAAGAGACCCCTGAGATACACTAAGTCTCTCATAGACCAGTGCCTTGTCCAATGGGCCACAGAGTCAAATACCCTATTGCAACAAAGAGCTATGAAACAAGAAAGCAATACATTCAAATATGCTAATGCCTTACACCAAACATACACCATTAATTAGGTCATACTTCAACAATCCACCTGTGTACCTAAATGTGCTATCACCTATTCAAAGGATATTAACTCTCCCCTTAGAAGAGACCTATAAAAAAGTAACACATTAACCAACGTCCACCGGAAGACAAACATAAGATACCCTTGATACCCTAGTTCATACACACCTGAAAACCAATCCCAAACCTAGTTGTTTCTGCGAAAACAACTCTATTGGAGACACATAGGAAATGCAAATAGAAAGATGGAACCACCCTTGATGTTTCAATCAATAGGTCCGAAACTCAAATGGAGACAATCTAAATAACACTCACTAATATATTGAATCTCATACATAAGACAAGTCAATTACAATACATATCATATTCTCTAAGCCAACAAAGGAGAAAAGAACACTCTATATGCAGAGAAGTAGAGAAAATCTATAGGAAAAGGACCCTTCATGGGACCAGTTCTCCTAAAAAATTTGCAGAAGAAGGAACCCTTACAAAGTAAAACATTTCACCATTTATACCACTAGCTGCCTTGGAATCCCAAAAGAATTTAGGATGCAACAAGCTTCAGACAGCTAGGGTTAGGGTTTCAACCACCCCACCAATTGGAAATGGTCATAAAGTTATTACAGGGGTGGAAACCTAGTCAATCAGGAGAAAGAAAATCATGGAATGATCCTCAATCATGAAAAATTCTCTGTGAAGGTACTGAGAACCATAAAAACACTCAAAATGTCAACCTTGCAACATGCCTTGAGCACAAAACCACATGGTATAGACCCCTGCAGACGATCAAACAATACCCTAGACCACATTGCAACATCAAGCACCACCAAACCAATTGAAATCAGCTGTTGAAACCATAAATTCTAGTACTTCCTGTCGCTGGAAACCCTCTTGAAATTCAAATTTGAAATCAAATGGGTACATTATGGCGCTAGCAGTAGATTGGCAGTCATAATTTAAAATCAAGTTAACTTTAAGTCATGGCTGTTAGATCTCTCCTTTTCACAGTCCTTTATGATCTTAACTCAACTAGACACCTTAGGTTTACTTCAAGAAAACATGCGACAAGGCATTTTCTGTTTGCGCAATGAAAACACTAACCCAAGTTTAACCCCGTGAACAAGCGAATGAAGGAAACTTACTAACCTTGGTCCTTTATTTAGCGAACTGGTGACTAAAAGAATTCACTAAACCCTTTAGAACACCACCAATTCATCATGCGAATGAGAAAACCCTATGAATTTTGTCAGGTTGCTAACCTCATTCATCCAGACCACTAAACCTTTTGACCCCACTTGGGCCCTCTTTATGCCACTTGTCATCATGTCATTCATGGCTCATGCTCGGTCACACTAAGAAAGGACCCACCTCCTGCAAGCTTTATAATCAGATGACAGGCATAAGATCTCATAGCTCAGACAAAACTCTTGAGAACTTATGCCGACCGTAGATCATGTCCTTGTCACTGATCTCTTTGACAATGACCCCACCCTGCCGCATCATCCACGTCAACCAATAAAATTTGAACAATCCTGTACCGCTTGGAAAATGGCCCCACTGAGAACATTAAGCAACCTGGAAGATCAGACAGTCATCTGAAGTTCACAAAGACTTCCAAGATTCTATTAGATTACATGCCCATCATTAGATCGAGAATCTCCTCCCATCTCTGACAACCATCTGACAAGAAACAAAATCAATGGCCATCGCAAGATCTTAAGCCTCTGAAAAAACCCATAAGATTATACGTTATCTGTCGATTCACTCACAGGATCAGGACCCACTGACACATCCAAAAAATTAGGTCCCACTGACAGGACTCCACCTCATTCTACGTGGACCAATAGAAAACCTCCAAATCAGCTCCACCTGACACTAGGACCACCGCCAAAGATACATTTGAGACAAATGAGATCAATGGCTGGCATAAGATCTCAAGCCTCTAACAGATTCCATGAGAAGTTACACCCGTCATTGGATGGATTACGGATGTCAAGACCCTCTAATCCATCAGAAAATCAGGTCCCACTAACACATGCTGAGTTGTTTACCCATGGACCAATCAGATGTCCCCATTTGTGCATACGTGTCAACGGACCGACCTATTTGAGAAGCTCTATCATAAAGTAGAATCAATGGACATCTTAAGTTTGGAAGCCTCTGACACATCTCATGAGAAGATAGACCCACCATCAGATGGAGATGGTGTTAGAGAGCCGAGCCCAGGAAAATACAAAGCTGAAACATAGGAAAAATTAAAGCTCAGGACTTAGGAAAATTTAAAACTTGTAGGGCACTAGGAACTTAGGAAAGATTAAAGGGGATCCATTGACACATGAAACCTAACCACGCGACATGAAGTGAACCCATTTAAATAGAAAATGCAGATAAAAGGTTTTAAGTGGCCCAAAAAGTTAACTTGAAATTAGAACAAGGCTATGTTAAAAACAAAGGGTTTTTGTATGCAACAACTAGATTTTGAATTTTGATCTAAGGGTTTAGCTAGAGACACACAAAAATGACTGCAGAGACAAGGAGAAAATTGCTAGAGCCATGAAATTTTATGCAGGGTACTAACAGATCTGATGTGAACATGTGACCACTGTAGATCTTTTTTGCACTTGCATCCTGGGCCCACTGTAAAACTATGTCACCAGCCGACCAATGAAACACAGGCACATCATCAAATTGTAGGCCCCTATCAGCGTAGCTAACAGTTTGTCACATGTTTGTATAGCCTAAAAAGGGGCTATGCGATCATGCGATAGACCGCTAGCATTCTTCGAAAAAAACCACTGGGCCCACATGATCGAAGTTGCGCACATGGAAAATGTTGACACCAGAAAAGAAAAATGAAGCATCGAAGGGGTCGAAAACACAGAGGGTTTTCTGATCGAAGGTCAAAAACATCGTAAGCTTCTAGAGAAAAAGGTCAAAAACACAGAGGGGTTTCGACACTAAATAATTTTTGAGCCCTTCGACACCAGTATTTTGTGCAAGCATTCAAACTTGAATATCTTCTTAGGCTTTGCAAATTAAGTGATGTGATCTGAACTGGGGCTTGACAATACATCAAAGAACATGGGGCCAAGATCGCAAATCATAAAACTTAGTGGATCTATTTCTCAAGTGAAAACAAGTTGCAGCAGGGTGGGATAAAAATAGAGACCTGGAAACTTGGCCAAATTTGCAAAATGGAAATTTTGGGCAACAATTCTATTAATTTGTTTAAGCATGTCTCTTTTCCTTTTCACCTTGTAACATTTGTATGTTGTTGCATATGTGAATATCTTTGAAAAATGAAAGTTGAATAAATATGTAGTGCTGATAGTTCATGAAATGTGGATAATCCTGTAAATGTTAATACTTGGTGGTATGTTATTTGAATGTGTATTCTTGCTTTTGATGAACTACAACTAATTTAGAACACTGAATGAAGAATATGTGATTTAAGATCATCGAGGAGTTGCTGATTAGATATGTAAAATGATTAAATCAATATTATGTTGTCATTGATGTCAACTAGCTTGATAGTACTTATCTTGTAAGTTACTATACCGACACATCTGAAGAAAGGTGAAAGAGATGAAGAATAGAAATATCTACATGAGGAAGATGTATATATCAGATGAGGATAAGGAATACATTGAGTAACTTGTTGATGATTCTATGACTTGATGATATCAAATTTATTATGTTGCATTCATCTATGATAAAGAATAGAGCAGAAAGACACAAAGCGGTCTTGTCGGTAAATAAAGTATTGCATTATACACCAGCAGAGTGTAGTGTATATCGAGCGCAGTGTTAACCAAGCTTGTGTTCACCGATGAATTTTCATTGTTAACCAAGCAAAATAGAAAGGAATTAAATAATTAGTTTTAGCCGATAAAGTGATGAGCTGTAAAGTGTATGAAATTGAGGTAATAGATAAGGTTTGTTATGAAGATCGACGGCTAACATAATTCAAGAAAGATCTAATGGATAAGATTGAAATGTGTTACTGACACATTAATCGAAGAAGGTTAGAGTGGAAAAATCAATGAATAAGATTAAGTGGAAAAATCTGATGGATAAAATGAAAATAATTTACTTGCCTATATAAGAGAAATTGGTTTCATTGTTGAAGGGAAGCCAGAAGAAGAAGATATTGCAGAATTATTGCATGAAGGAGTTTTCATGCATTCTGATCACACTAGTTAGTGAGAACCGAACTGCAGAAGAATTACCAAGCTACAGAGAGTAATTACCAACAGACAATAAGTTGATATAGTATTGAAACTAAAGTGCTATATTGATCAAAAATATTTGAATGAGCTGAACATTGATCTGTAAACTGCAATTGAATTTTTTTCAAGGCAGATCATCTACTGTTACATATTTAACCATTGCACATAGTCAAATCTCTTAACCAAGTGGACTAAGAAAGTCTTTTTATGTTTCATTCATAGAGTGAACATTGTTATCCTGTCAACCCCATAGTGACTGCTGGTTGGACGATAACTTCTAGTCTAAAATCCTCTAACAAGGTCACACCTAAAAATGTGTTTGTAAACCTCTAACAGGGTTGGGTCCTCACCAACCTCACTTCAGAAGAGTAAAATTTTTTGGGTTGCCTGTTCCAGGTGGTTTTTCCCTTCAGAGGGTTTCCACATTAAATCTCTTGTGTTATGTGTTGATTGTGATATTTTTTTGTTATCATACTTTGCATATTACATGTTAGATTTGATTGGTAAGTGCTATAAGTTTTAACTAACAATCAGTAAAAACATAGATAGTGAAAGTATTTTATGTTTACCGAGTAGCAGAAGTTGAAGAATTTTTTTTGGATTATACATTTTGTTTTGGGACACTGGATAACTAATTCACCCCCCTCTTAGTTATTCTAACAATTGGTATCAGAATTGTGGTTGCTTAGAATAGAGTTTTAAGGACTCCAGCAAAAAGGTCTCAAGATGTATAAGAGGGAAGTGCCAAAGCTAAAAAAGGAGAACTTCACAGTATGGCAAAGACGGATGAAGTTGCACATATCTAGAATTGGGAATTCTACACTAGAACTGATGGAGAATGGCTACATTGAACTGACACCAGGTCCCCTGACACTTGATCAACTAAAGGACAGGCATGAACACAATATTACTATGATGGAACTTGTTGCTGCATGTACTGATGCTGAATTTGAAGACATTAAGGGATGCACAACTGCAAAAGCCATGTGGGATAAACTGACTCTAATATACAATGGAGATGTGAATGTTAAGAGAGCCAGAGTAGAAAGCCTAAGAGATTGATTTGATGATATGAAGATGAAAGAAGGTGAGAACATTGTTCAATATACAAATATAATAAAAGAGGTAGTACATGCTATTAGAGCATCTGATGGAGTTATTGAGGATGAAACAATGATAAGTAAGATTCTTAGAAATTTGCTACCAATTTATGCAATCAGGATCTCTACAATTCATGAAACAAGGGCTACATCCAACCTTACTCTTGACACACCAATTGGTAAGCTTACAACCTTTGAATTAAATAACTTTGACAACAATGTTGTACCTTTTGTTGAATCTGCTTTCATGTCCTCTTTGAAGATTGGTAAGTCTAGTAGCAGGAATAGTAATAATAATGATAGTGATAGTGGTACTGATGATGAGCTCAATGAGCTTGAAGCTCTTATGGCTAGAAGATTACCCAAAGGTAAAGGAAGGTATAGAGGTAAGCTACCTTTGACGTGCTTTAATTGTAAAGAATTTGGCCACATCACTACTAGATATTCGAATAAGAAAGATGATGATAGATCCAAAGATTGATTCAAAGGAAGCTATGGGAGAAGAGTCAACAGAGGCTACCGACACAATAAAAGAGATAACCGAGATAACTATGACAAAGGGAAAAAGGTATGTTACATAGCTAAAGAATTTGAATCTAAATTTGACACTAATGATGATGTAGAAGTAGTATTTGTTTCTATTAAAGATGATTCAGAGGAAGAAGAGAAACATGAAGAAACAACACTAATCTCTAAATTAAGCAAAAATGATACATGGATCATAGATAGTGGTTGTACATATCATATGACTGGTGATAAAGAGAAATTTGATCTACTTGATGAATATGATGGAGGATCTGTAAGGATGGGAAATGATGCACCATGTATGGTAAGAGGTAAAGGTTCAATGATGATTAATCATAGAATAAAATGTGAAAATGCATACTGGGTAGATGGACTGAACTATAATTTGTTAAGTGTGGTATAGCTGAATGACTCAGGCCACCAACTTGCTTTTGAGAGTAGAAAAGTAAGAATCTATGATGATGGAGGAAGACTTGTCAGAACCGATACACAATCTAGAGGTAATCTATTTTATCTTAACATTGATCAGTCTTCTTGTTTATTAATGAAGGATGAAGATGCATGGTTGTGATGAAGGGCCACACCACCCTTACCAACTTATAACCAAAGACATAACAACATGGAGACAAAGAGAAGACAAAATGCTTTACAAAGCATACATTAATACTTGAAAATCATTACAACTTGAGAGATCTTACAACATGACAGATCTTACATCCTCCAAGATGACAATTTAAGATCTTCTACCACTTGAGAGCTTACAATGAGAGAGCTTCTACAACTTGAGAACTTGCTTATGCATGCTCCTATGCCTTCTTTATATAGGCATTTACCACCCAAGATATTACAACACAACCAATGTGGGATAAAAGATAGATGCAACTACCTTGATAGAAATATTAAATACCCACCCAATTAATATTAAACACAACCATGTAGGCCAATTAGAAAATTATATTGCCTTTATGGGCCAATAAGAAAATAGAAAGTTGTAACTACCTAGCTACAAATATTAAATGCAAGAACTTTCTACAAATTTCTAAAATGCCACCTACACACCTTGATAAATGAAATATTTATTTTATTTTATTTTCCACCTATGCACCTTGGTAAATGAAATAATTTTTTCTTTCTTTTTTCTCCTCTCTTTTTTTTTTCTTTTTTTTTTTCCTCTTCTTTTCTTTTGTCACTTTCTCTCTCCTCCATTTTTTTATCATCCCCCTTTTATTTTTGTGATGCAAGATGCTCCTACATTAGACACCCAAGGTAGGAAAATTTTTGTGAATATGGATTCACAAAATGAAGTAGCCGCTACTGATATTTTTTTTTTCTTCTCTTCCAACACCTTTCTGGAACAAGTATCCATTGCTGACAATGCTCCTCTACAATCAACTTCATCCATCTATAACTCTCATTCTCCTCCAAACTTGTAGGATCTAATGCACCTGTAGTTAACTCTTTAATTCCATAAAAATCTTCTATTGCATACCAAACATCACTTACAAAGTCCCCATGTAAACCATCATCATTATCTTTCAAATCCATCTCAAAGTTAGCATTCCATGATTCATAAAAAATTACCTCTTTCACATCTTCATCTTTGTTGTGTTCTTTCGTGTCTTCAACAAGGCATGTAATGGCTTCTTTCCTTTGACCTCCAACCAAGACATTCCACTCTTCCTCAACTACTACAATCTTTATTAATAAATCATCTTCTTTAATTGTAGGTTCATGAATCTTTTCATCTTCATTCTCTCCCTCTTCTTTTGTACCACTTGCATGATACTCCACTGTAACTTCCTTCTTTCCTGCATCCAAAGAATTGTCATCATCTATTTGAATCGCTCTTCTCTTTTTTAGCTTTGCTTCTAATTCAGCCATTTGCTTCTTCAAATCTAGTATTGCAACTCTTGTCTCTTCTCGATGTCTCTCTCTAATTTTCTCAAGTCTAGGAATTCTAAAAATCCATTCAATCACAAAAGTCATCTTCTTCTTTCTCTTCTCCATACTCGCATCCTCTTAAGGAAAACTTCACCCAACCCAAGGTCCTAGTGCAAACTGCCTCATGGTCGGTGATCTGTCTACACACTTAGGAACTCCTGCTCTGATACCACTTGATGAAGGGTGCTCCCCTTAATACCACAAACACATAACAAAAACAAAGAAACAACAACCATATGCAAGAATAGAAAATTGGCTTCTTATTATCTCCACAAATGTGGAATTAAAAACTTTCAGAATTACAATATGCAAAGCCACATGGGCATTCCCTTACAATATTTTGTAGGACAAAGCCTTGAATCAATACCCAGATCTACTACCCAGAACTGCCCTAGACAACACTACGAGCCTTCTTTATATAGGCATTTTCCACCACCTGAGAAGGTTCTAGAATAGCCCTTAGGGATGACCAACTTAGAATTATTTTATTTTTCAATTTATTACATCAAAGTCAACTCAAAATAACTTTTGAAACTCGAATAGAAATTTTGAAGGAAAATTATTTTCCACCATTTCAGGTGGCCTGACTTTCGGAGACCATAAGTCATCACTAGTTGACCTGATTGACTATTATAACCCTATTTTGGAAAGGCCACAAAGTGCTCTATAGGATTAACTCATGCAAGCGCCTATCACCCAAATTTTTGACCTCATCCAAGGCCTCTAAAGCCTTCAAAACTGAGTTCAAAGTTTTTGTACCCTGCTGCCAATACCAAAAATCTTCAATATCTTTAGAACTAGACCTAATCTAGCCATGAAACTTTACTAGTAGACTAATATGACTAAGATGAACCTCCACATGTAAAACTAGAACATTCCAAGATCGTATGACCAACTTACTAAAAATAGCAAGTTTCCATAAATAGCAGCTCTACACAAGATAGCCCTTATTGAATACAAAAATAGAAATATTTTTGGGTGATGTAAGATTTCTCTTACACCCAGGATGCTCCTGCATCAGACACTAGGGCTAATTTGAGAAGTGACCCTGTCACGACTCAGGTGTGCAGAGGAAAACCAAGATGATTAACCTCCTCCTTTGTTAGCCATGATGAATCTTCGATAGGTCATCCTTTCCGTTTGACCAAATACTCTTCATATGTCATGTTCCTTGTGCTTCTACCAACATGACTATCCAGTATGTCTTTAATCTCCTTGATATCTGAACTGGTTGCTAGAATACTCCACTGTGCTGCTGTAACCTCATCTTCAACACCTCCTTCATGATACTCTGTCAGATCTGAAACATTAAATACTAGTGAAATATTCATCTTAGTAGGCAACTCAACCTCATATGCCTTTCCTGAATCACACTTCTTTAGTATCTTACATGGCCCAAAATTCTTCATTTTCAACTTGTTATATGTACCAACCGAAAATCACTCCTTCCACAAATGAACCATGACTTCATCTCCAACCTAAAATTCCTTATACCTCCTTTTGTCATCTACCTTAGCCTTATACTATGCATTGATCTTGGTAATGTGCTTCCTCATCTCCTCATGGATGTTCCTCAAGTGTTCTGCAAAATCCTCAGCTTCAGCACTACTTATTTCTCCTTTATCTATCTTCCTCAACTCAGATGCATTTCTGGGACTATTTGCATATACAATTTGGAATGGTGATTTACCAGTACTCCTATTGACAGAATTATTGTATGCAAATTCTGCCTGTGGTAAAATCAAATCCCATCCTATCGACTTATCTCCAACCAACAATCTTAGCAAATTTCTCAAACTCCTATTTACCACCTCCATTTGTCCATCAGTCTGTGGATGATGTGATGAACTAAATTTCAAATCTATCTTCAGCTTCTTCCACAATGTTCACTAGAAATAGCCTACAAATTTGGTGTCTCGATCTGAAACTATGGTGTTTGGAAAACCATGTAGTCTCACTACTTCTCTGAAAAATAATTCTAGTATATGAACAATGTCATTAGTCTTTTTGCAGGCAATGAAATGTGCCATCTTCAAAAATCTGTCAACCACCACAAAAATTGAATCATGTCCCCATTGAGTCCTTGGTAATCCAAGAACAAAGTCCATACTGATATCCTCCCAAGGCTTCTCTAGTATAGGTAATGGCTAATATAACCCTATATTTTGCTTCACTCCTTTCACCATTTGACATAATTTGTAACTCTATACAAACTTCTTGACATCTTGCTACAACTGTGGCTAATAATAATTCTCACTAACCAACGCAAGGGTTTTATCATGACCAAAAAATCTAGCCAATCCTCCACTATGCTTCTCCTTAATGAGATTCTCCCTCATAGAGCTTCTTGGAATGCACAACTAACTCCCTCTAAATAACATATCATCCTGAATGATGAAATCTAGCCACTTGGTTCTATCTAGAGTAACAGGTTCTTTACAAACTTTCCAAGCTTCACCAAAATCAGGATCCTCTAGATACAAATTCTTGAGTTCCTTGAACCCAACCACCTCAATCTGCATCTCTGTTAGCAATAGTTTCCTTCTACGAAGTGCATCTGCAACCCTATTAGACTTTTCACTTCTATGTTTCAAAACAAATGTATAACTCTGCAAAAACTCAACCTATTTCAAATGTCTTTGATTCAACTTTCCTTGACTATTCAAATATTGCAAAGCTTGATGATTAATATACAAAATAAACTCTTTAGGAAGTAGATAGTGTCTCCACTTCTTCAATGCCTGAACTATAGCATAAAATTCTTGATCATAAATAGAATATTTTCTCTTGGCATCATTTAACTTCTCACTGAAATAAGCAATAGGTTTACCTTCTTGGCTCATAACAGCTCCTATTGTAGTACCACTAGCATCACAGTCTACTTCAAACACCTTATTAAAATCTAGAAGTGCTAAAACAAGTTGTTCTGTAACTTTTTGTTTCAACAATTGAAAACTCTTTTTTGCCCCATTAGTCCACTTAAACTCTTTTTTATCCCCTCTCATTGTTTTAGTCAACGGACCACAAATACTACTAAAATTTTTGATAAACTTTTTGTAAAAAATAGCTAGACCATGAAAAAATATTACCTCTGTAGCACTCCTTGGATTAGGTCATTCGAGGATAGCCTGTACCTTCTCTAGGTCAATTTTTAGACCTTATACTGAAATTACAAATCCCAAATACACTAACTCTTTCTTCACAAAACTGTGCTTCTTCAAATTAATCAACAATTTCTCTTCTCTCAACTTCTCAAATACCATATGAATATGCATCATATGCTCCTCCAATGTCTTACTAAAGATCAAAATATCATCTAGGTAAACAATGACAAACTTACCTAGAAATTCTTTCAAAACCTCTTTCATCAGCCTCATGAAAGTGCTCAGTGCATTGGTTAGCCCAAAAGGCATGACTAACCACTCATACAGTCCATCCTTTGTCTTGAAGGTAGTCTTCCATTCATCTCCTTCTCTGATCCGAGTCTGGTGATATCCACTCTTCAGATCTATCTTTGAGAAATACACAGCTCCACTCAAACAGTCCATAATATCATCCATTCGTGGCAATGGAAACCTGTACTTGATTATGATCTTATTTATTTCTCTAGAATCTGTACACATCCTCCACTCTCCATTTTTCTTTGGTGCTAATATCGTTGGTACAACACATGGACTCAGGCTCTCCCAAATCAATCCCTTCTGTAACAACTCATGCACTTGTCTATTCAACTCTTCACTTTTTGCTGGTGTCATTCTATGTGTTGTCTTGTTTGGAAAACTAGCTCCTAGAATCAAATCCATCTAATGATTGATCTTCCTTACTGGTGGTAATCCATTAGGTACATTATTAGATACAATATCCTGAAACACATTCAATAAATCTGCAACCTCTACAGGTACATCCTCTACTTCCTCTTTACTAGCTTTTGGAATTAAAGGAAAACACACATACTCGTGCCTCATACCATCTATAAATTTTTTTCCATCAACAAAAGTTATTCTCACATTACCACATACCTTTTCTTCAATCTCCTTCAATGGCTTTAGATTATGTCACACTCCATCCTTTGTCAAGGAATAGGTATTCGTACGACCATCATGTACAACACATTTGTCAAACTGCCACAACATACCTAACAACATATGACATGCATCCATAGATATGATATCACATAGTAACTCATCATGGTCTTGCATTAGGTTGTGGCATAAATGGTTATGCCATGTGAATTTTGATAACATGATAAAGATTAGTAAGAAGAAAAGAGTTAGAGGGTTGCCTAACTTATCAAAACTAGATCATGCTATGTGTCATGAATGTCAGAAACGTAAGATGACTAATTCTAGTTTTAAAAGAAAAGACTACTCAACAAAGAAGATACTTGAGTTGGTTCATACCAACCTATGTGGTCCTATGAGAACTCAGAGTTATTATGGTGATAGATACTTTATTCTTTTTGTTGATGACTATACTAGACTAATGACAATTATGTTCTTAAAAGAAAAATCTGAAGTATTTAAGATGTTTAAGTGGTATAAGGAAAAGGCAGAAAAAGAGACTGGAAAAAAATTAAAATGCTTAAGATCTGATAGAGGAAGTGAATTTATCTCTAATGAATTTACTAAATTCTATAATGAGCATGGTATCAAAAGACAGGTCTCTGCACCGAGAACACCTTAGTAGAATGGGATTGTTGAAAGAAGGAACAGGTCAATCATTGACTATACAAGGACACTAATGCTACAAAAGAATATTTCTTAGACATACTGGAGGGAAGCTATTAGTATAGCTATATATGTGCTTAATCGAGTACAACTAAAGAAGGACACCAACCGGACACCCTATGAGGCTATTGTTTGGACACAAACCTACTGTAAGTTATTTTAAGATTTTTGGAAGCAAATGTTTTATTCTGAAAGATGAGAGAAATAAAAAATTTGATTCTAAAGGTGATGAAGGAATATTTCTAGGATATTCTACTAAGAGTAAAGCATACAAATGTCTGAATAAGGTTACAAATAAGATAATTGAAAATACTAATGTCTGTGTTGATGAGTTTGATGTCAAGAACACAAAGGAAAGAAAGGAACAAGAAGACTATGGTAGATTCACTTACATTGAACTTCATGACTATCTACTGAAGTCACAACCTATGATAATCGGTCAATAGGAAAATAATCCCGAGGAACAAGAAAGGGAAATCAACGAACAAGATGGAGCTACCGAGCAAGCACATGAACCTGAATAGGATGAACAAGAAAGGAGAAACTGAGTACTAGCTAGATTTTTCAAAAGACATCATCTTGAGACAAATTATTGGAGACAAATAAGCTAACATGCAGACAAGAAGCAAAGCAAGACAAGGTACATATCTAGTTTGTGAATTTGAACCAAAAAATGTGAAAGTTGCATTAGAGAATGAAGAATGGGTTAATGCAATGAAAGAGGAAATAGAACAAATAGAGAAAAACAAAACTTGGTCCTTAGTACCCTGACCTAAAGATAAAAATGTTATCGGTACTAAGTGGATATTTAGGAACAAACTAAATGAAAATGGTGAAGTGACAAGAAATAAACTGAGATTGGTATGCAAGGGATATGCACAGGAAGAAGGCATTGACTATGGGGAGACATTTGCACCTGTTGCTAGACTAGAAGGAGTTAGAATTCTACTTGCATATGTTGCACACAAGAAATTTAAAGTTTATCAAATAGATGTGAAGTCAGCATTTATGAATGGTATACTTGAAGAAGAGGTCTACATAGAACAACCTGAAGGATTCATTGATCCATAAAATAGAGACATGGTATGTAGATTACACAAAGCTTTATATGGTTTGAAGAAAGTACTGAGAGTGTGGTATGAAAGGCTGCATACTTACTTGTTAAGTATTACATTTGTAAGAACTAGTGAAAACATCAATTTGTACATGAAAGGTAATATTGATGACACTATTCTTATTGCTGAATTTTTTGTTGATGATATTATTTTTGGAGGTCAAGATCATGTATGTAAATCTTTTGCTGATGACATGAGGAATGAGTTTGAAATGTCTATATTTAGAGAGATTAAATTCTTTCTAGGATTACAAGTGATTCAGCAGAGTGATGGGATATTCATCACACAGTCCAAGTACATAAAGGAGGTCTTGAAGACATTTGGCATGGAAGATGCTAAACATGTGGGAACACCGATGGCTACTAGATGTAAACTGACAAAGGAAGATGAAACTACAGAGGTAAACTAGACACTTTACTGATCCATGATTGGTAAGCTAATGTATGTAGTTCATAGTAGACCAAATATAGCACATGTGGAAATTTTTGCTAGATTTTATACTAATCCTAGACAATCACACATGATTGCTACTAAAAGGATATTAATATATCTGAAAAAGATAGAGGATTATGGTTTATGGTATCCTAAGGAAGGAATGTTTGAATTGATGGTCTATACTGATGCTGATTGGGCTGGAAATGTGGATGACAAAAAAAGCACCACCGGAGGAGCATTCTTCTTTGGTGAAAGACTTGTAACCTAGAAAAGTAAAAAGTAGGCTTGTATTTCTCAGTCTACAGTTGAAGCAGAGTATGATGCTGCTACTACTAATTTCTCAAACATTGCATATATCAAGAAAGTGTTGGAAGGAATGAATGAGGTTATCACTGACCTGGTGATTATATACTATGACAACACTAGTGCTATCAATATTTCAAAGAATCCAATGATGTACTCTAAGACAAAGTATATATCAATTAAGTATCACTACTTAAGAGAACAAGTGCAACAAATGCAAGTGAAGTTTGAATTTGTTACATCTAAAGAACAACTTGCAGATATCTTTACAAAGCCTCTACGGAAGGACACATTTGAATATTTGAGGACTAGACTTGGGGTCTGTCCCCTATCTACCAGTCACTAATGTGATCTGGATGTTGCATCAACTTACACTTATCAGAAGATCACACATGTTGATGTAGCATACTTCACACTTTGGATAATGTTCAAGGTTGTGATTAAGTTTGAAGAACTGAAACAGATTGGGATATCAGTATATAGTGATATAGAGAATGTATTGGACAACAGAGAGTTACTTAGCTACTATAGAGCTGATTATTTATTTGTTTCTTTAGCATTGTTGTCAAAGGGAGAGATAAATAATATGAAACAATATGCACCAATGAGAACAATCTAAGGCAGAGATAATCTAAAATAAATAGAACACTGAAGATCAATTACAGAGAATAGAAATAGGAACAGGAGAGCTGCAAAGAGAATATCCGATGATTGGAATTATAGCATTATCAACTTATGTTTAGTAACATAGTGATTAAACATATTAAGCTAGGGAGAGATTGATGAACTACAACTGATTTAGAACACTGAATGTAGAATCTATGATTTAAGATCACTGAGGAGTTGCTGATTAGATATGAAAAATGATTAAATTAGTATTATGTTGTCATTGATGTCAACTAGCTTGACAGTACTTATCTTGTAAGTTACTATACCGACACATCTGAAGAAAGGTGAAAGAGATGAAGAAAAAAAATATCTACATGAGGAAGATGTATATATCAGATGAGGATAAGGAATACATTGAGTAACTTGTTGATGAGTCTATGACTTGATGATATCGACTTTATTATGTTGCATTCATCTATGATGAAGAATAGAGAAGAAAGACACAAAGTAGTATTGTTGGTAAATAAAGCATTCTAGTATACACCAACAGAGTGTAGTGTATACCGAGTGTAGTGTTAACCAAGCTTGTGTTCACTGATGCATTTTCTTGGTTAATCGAGCAAAATAGAAAGGAATTAAATGATCAGTTTTAGCCGATAAAGTGATGAGCTGTAAAGTGTATGAAATTGAGGTAACAGATAAGGTTTTTTATGAAGATCGATGGCTAACATAATCCAAGAAAGATCTAATGGAGTAGATTGAAATGTGTTACTGACACATCAGCCAAAGAAGGTTAGAGGGACAAAATCAATGAATAAGATTAAGTGGCAAAATCTGATGGATAAAAAGAAAATGATCTACTCACCTATATAAGAGACATTGGTTTCATTATTGAAGGGAAGCTGGAAGAAGAAGATACTATAGAATTATCACATGAAGGAGTTTTCATGTATTTTGATCATACTGGTTAGTGAGAACCGAACTGTAGAACAATTACCAAGCTATAGAGAGTAATTACCGATGGACAGTAAGTTGATATGGTATTGAAACTAAATTGATATATTGATCAGAAAGATTTGAATGAGCTGAACATTCATCTATAAACTTCAATTGAAGTTGTTTCAAGATAGATCATCTACTGTTACATATTTAACCATTGTACACAGTCAAATCTCTTAATCGAGTGGACTAAGAAAGTCTTTTTATGTTTCATTCATGTAGAGTGAATATTGTTATCCTGTCAACCCCAGAGTGACTGCTGGTTGGATGATAACTTCTAGTCTAAAATCATCTAACAAGGTCACACCTAATAGTGTGTTTGTAAACCTTTAACAGGGTTGGGTCTTCACCGACCTCATTTCAGTTTAGTGAACATTTTTGGGTTGCTGGTCCCAGGTGGCTTTTCCCTTCATAGGGTTTCCACGTTAAATCTCTTGTGTTATATGTTGATTGTGATATTTTTTTGTTATCATACTTTTCATATTACATATTAGATTTGATCGATAACTACTATAAATTTTAACTGACAATCGGTAAAAACATAGACAATGAAAGTATTTTATGTTTACCAAGTAGAAGAAGTTGAAGAATTTTTTTTGGATTATGCATTTTGTTTTAGGACACTGGATAACTGATTCACCCCCCTCTCAGTTATTCCAATAGCTTTTACAAGTGACAAACCTTTTGATTTGTGTATTGTTAAAGGCCATGACATATGTAGTGGAATTAGATGACGACAATCCCTTTTAATTGGTGTGATAGCAATATTCTTTTGATTAATATCATCCCTAGCTAGAGCAACATTATTAAAAAAGTAAACCACAACTATAACACATATTATGTAGAGATAATAACATGCTCTTATTTTGAAGAGGTACCATTTCGTTTGTTGAAAAAAGGTAAACTTTAAAATGAAACTTTTCTTGTTCCTTTTTACTAAGAGTAGTACTTGTCTGTGACGTGAATAGAGTCCAATCTTTAGTTGTTGGTTCTGCATTTGTTAGATTTGTAAGAAGAGAATGGAATTGTACCTAAACATTTGTGTTACAAATTTGGCAAAAGGTGGGCTCTAAAGTGATTACTTTTCTGAATGACAACCATAATTGTCAACCATATGAATTTGAAGCATACATTGGAATATCTTTAACTAGAACAAGCTGACCCAAATCAGTAAAGAGAATCCCAATAAATTTAGAACAACAAGTTATGAAATGTAGTAATCATAAAATTATCAGTATCTACTTCATATTCTAAAGAAGAATACATTTCCTTTTTCATCTCCTTACCATCAATTAATTTCTCCAAACAGTTACTTAAAGCATTTAAATTTTCCGTCATTAGATCTATGATTTTTCCCTTTTCTTGACCTATTTTTTATAGATAATAGTTACTGTAATTGTTATGTTCTTCTTTCTATCTCATTTACATTAAGGAAATTCCTAATGAGATCCTTTTGAAAAGATTCATCATGTTTATTGCTAATTATAATGGTGAGAGTATAAAATTCCTTCTATTAACAATAAATTGTTCTAAATCTGCGTAACTACACAATGCAGCATTCATCTTAAACTGCAATAACTGCTCACTTACTTTGTTCAATGCTTTCTTTCAAACTATTAAATTGTCAACTTTAAAATGTCTACCTATAAAACTACCCTTGCTATATGGAGATTGTTCAATGATTCCCTTTCATGATTAGGATCAACTTCCTCCACTTAATTAATGATCTTCTGATGTGTGCTTCAAATTCAAATGGTCAACAATTAAAGCAGGCATCCTAACTAATGGAGAACCAATAATTGAACATTGTACTCTACTCATGTCATGGACAAATACTGCTCTCACCAAAGAAGAACAAGAAGAGTTTCATTGTAAAGTACACCTTTTTGCAACAGATGAAATGATATGTCTTCATAAAAACCACATCTTAAAGGTACTATAGGACAAATCAAAGCTATTCTATATAACAATACTGAAAAGCCTACTCAACTGCCATTCATAGTTAAAGCCTCCTCCATAATTAACTTTTACAACATTTTCTAGAGTTCATGAACTATCAGGACTACGTATTCATTAAGTTTTTAGTTCAAAAATAATAATTTATTGTAATAATTCCTATTCTAGCTTTCCCTAAATAAGAGATCTTCAATTTCTGCAAGTCCATTCTAATTTTTTAAAGGTTGTGTAGCTTAGCTTACAAGACCAAATCAAGAAAAATGAGATTTTGAACAAGACTATCATTATTCTAAATGATATTAGCATTAATGTTTTCCACCTTCTTGACAACACAATGAACATTGTTAATGCCCTTATATTTTTTCTAAAGGTACATAGAAGGGTCTCACATGATCATCTCCATATCCTTAGTGTCAGATTCAATGCCCTCCAAAGAAATTATACTTTTCATAATATTATCTAATTCCATAGTTTAATTACTCAATTAATTAATTCCATGAATACCACATAGAATACCAAGTTTACAAAACAAATCTCACAGACAAACAAATCTAAAATATTGTATTACAACTTCATAAATTATCAACAATTCATGATACCAAGTTTATGAAACAAATCTCACAAAAAAGAAAACTTAAACTATGTTGGAATTAGGAGACATAGGTACTGAGAGGGGAGAGGTGAATTAGTGCCCTCAAAACATTTCTTGTAAAAACCTTTCTGATCTATAACTGTATACTGTGATAACCGATCAAAATAACTTGAATACAATTGTATAAAATAATCATCTAGTTAACTTAAGAAAGTAAACAACATGAAATCAATATGAAAATCACATAACACAAGTATTTTGGTAACGCAAAAACCCTTGTAAGAAGGTAAAAATTGCGGTGGGGATGACACCCACAAATTCTTCACTACTACAGATTGAAAAGGTTTGCCTGTTAAGACTACAAGTTTTGATCACTTCTGGTGATCTTACCCTGTTAGGAGTAACATATTAGATCAGCTAGATCTACCTAGTTATAGGATTTAACAACACCAAATGAAGTGTGTACTCAGTTAAGAGATTTATAAAAAGACTGTTAAGTCTATTCGGTTAAGAGATTTCAACAAAAAATCTATCACAATTGTCAGAAAGTAATAGGTAAATATCCACTAGTTGACAACTCAATTGTCTGAAATAGATCTATAAGTGCTCATCAAAATATCACCTTATCTGTGATGATTCTTTGCTTTGTTCTACTTGGTAAAATTCTCTAATTCTGCCCAATCTGATATCCTCTATGCTCTATTCTACTTGGTAAACTGGTTGTCTTGAAGATAGGCAATTTGTTCAAGTGCTCCATGATTCATATATATTAGTTCACCCAACCTCTTTAAAATGGTGCGAACAAACAAAATATATAGTGTTCTATTTTGCTGCCTTAGCAAAAATTAGGTTACAAAGATAATCATAACCCTAAGATTTACAGTGTAAAATAACCTAGATCAACTATTACAAAAAGATAAACATTACATTTAATGAGTATCTATTTACAATAAATGCTCCTCGATCTTGGTAAACCATTTTACAATCTGTTATAACCATTTGCATAGAATAATGTGCCATTCCTAATTACTATGCCATTTTCTATGATCATCGGTAAACACTGTATAATCTGCTCGATGTATACTACAATGCTCGGTGTTTACTGACCATCGGTGTCAGTGTTGCTAGTGCTCGGTTAACTGTGTGATGCTCAGTGTAAAGGCTTTACCGATTGCTCTGTCTTGCTTCAGGTTACTAATCGACTTAATATAAGTAACTGAATGACCTATTTACTATCCTTTGATACTAATGACAACCTTGAATGCTCAATAGAGATTAACAATCTCCCCCTTTGGCATTAGTATCAAAACTTCAAATGTATTTAGACAAAATGTTTCTATATATTCCTTATGTCTCCACCATATACATATCCACAACTAAAATTTATAAGTACAAAGTACTCCCCCTTGGTGCATGCTCCTGACAGTATGTAATATACATATCAAAAAATATACTATTTGGCATATACATGTTTTCCCCCTTTTTCATAATAATGCCTAATACCCAAAAAGTATGTAATGTATACTTACATCTTATCAAAAATGTGTGGATGGGTTTTCTTTATAGACTCTAAGAGGTTATCCCATTCCTCTATCAAGTTGGTAAGAGCAATATGCTCAAGACCGACTTGGGCATGCATGCCAAAGATATTATCCAACACTGAAATCTCTGGTGTTGCCACAAGTTGTTCAGCTTTGACAATATGTACTTCAAAATTTTTTAGGTAAGGGATGAGTTCTTTCTGTAACTCTATAACCTGATCGGTGATGTGCGCTTCTTATTTCCTTAAATTTTCTATCAGCCGCCAAAGTTCCTGAAATCAGTTAATATGCTTTAAGAAAGTAGTTGGCTCAGTGATAGCTACTTGTGTACTCAACTTTATCTCTTCTTCTAAACCTTTTATCTTTTCACTGACTGCTACAATGAAGGTGTTTGACATACATAGCTTGATTAGAAGTTGACAAATTATCTGGGTGATAGATTTTACCTCGATAATGACCACAGATAATTTTACCTTGTTCAGTGCCACTTCCGTGCTAATCCTTTCTGCCAATTTGTTTTGAATCTTTGATTCTACCCTTTCTTCTATTATTTTGTCTGCATCTATATCAGAGGAATTGATTTTTTCAGTGAGTGTGGCAAGTTGATCTAAGATGGGAGTATTCTCATCAATATTTGTTTCTAATACTATTTGTTGCAGAATATCCTTCACATCATTTAACACTTCTTTACGTTTGTGTTCTTGCCATAACTTCTCTTGTGCCACTTTTCTTGAACATAATTCCCCATATCTACCTAGTTCCTTGGGGCTTAGGGTTCTCAGGTCACATTCTGGTATAATGATAACTTCATCAATGGTGATCGGCCCTTTGGCTTTCTTCTTCTTCTTCTTCTAGGAAAGAGCTGACTTCTTCTCACTTATGACAATAGCTTTTTCTTCACTTCTTGGAGTATCTTTCCCAGTTGACACTGTATCATCCTTCTTCAGCTCCTCTGTAGATTATGTGGGAGTCTCAGTTGTAGTGTCAGATGGGTTCACCTCGGTTGACTTTGTTTCTTCTAGTTCCTTTGTTTTTGTAGACTGTGCTTCTAGTTTGTTAGGGTCATTTGTATCTGCAGGTTGCTCGGGTGCTTGAATATTAGTTGTATCTTTCTTTGGCTCAGGATGAGACACATCGGATTATACTTGTGAAATTATTTCAACTACCACTACAAGTACAGGTAGTTCTCCTGGTAGAGATGTGAGCACACTATTAGTGTTTAATGCTTCATCTTTGTAGGGTATAATTGTCACATCTTCATCATCCTCATCATTAGGATCACCATTAGTGATGTCCTCAATGAGTGCATCATCATCGGTTTTCTTTTGTAAGTGGATCTTGACTTGATCTGGTGCATCTTGTGAAATTTTGATTTCTTTATTTTTTTTGGTGATATCAATTACCTCGGTAACTGATATACCAATGTCTTCTATTTTCTTACCTTTATTATCATCAATGAAAATACCTTTATCTTTTGAACTATGTCTCTTCTTAGATAGTTTCAGGAATGCTTCCTGTTCATCTTTCTCTTCTCCTTTCAGAATTGATGTCCACAGAGAATCACATATGACATCCATATCATCCACATTCTCATCCATGATCTGCATAGCTCTATTCTTGATGAGAAATCTAGCCTAATACTTTGTCATGTATTCACTTACCACAGCATAGCTAAAGTGTGAGGCTACACGGCTTAGTGACCATTCTCTTTTCCTTTTCTTTGTATCTAGTGCAATAGCCCATCTCTCACTTATTTTTTCATCAAGTTCTTTTGGCAATTGACATGCGAATTCCATTGGTACTCTCTTGAATTTAATCATCATTCGGACGATAGCATGTTCTATCTTTGTCTTGTCCTCAATTGACATGTTAAATTTGTCTATGCCTGCATCATTAATTTCCATTCTCAATTATATCTTCAATTATTTCTTCTATAGTACTTTCCCTATTACAAACTAACTTGAATTGATCAAGATCATTTTCAATTTCTGTATCCTCTAGATCTTCCTCATTTCTTATATATTTCCTCTTTTTCATCAGTGTCTCGGCTACTTTCTTGTTCTTTCTCTTTACATATTTCCTAGTCAGTGTAGCTGCTCTTCTTTTTGCTACTTTTACTACTTCTACTTTCTCAGTGGATTGTGTAGCAGTTGATGAACGTGTCTTCATCCCTTTAGGTTCTGGTAGCTGCATATCTTGTTCATCATTGGTGGGAGGAACTGGTGTGTGATCCTTTTCTTTGTCTGACTTGGTTTCCTCGCTATCATAGGGCTTGTCAGCTAACTATAACTGACCTTCAGTTGCTTCTTTAACTAGTGACTCCTTAGGTGAGTCAGATGCATTTCCATATTTTGTTGTGAGATCTTTTTTCATTTTCTTCGCTCTTCTTGACATTTTTCCGATCTCTATGTCTGTTGTGATTCTAGACTTAGCTTCCTCATATACACCAAACCTACTGGCAGTGATGTCTATCAGTAATGCCAGCAATACATTGATAGATTTCAAAGTGAAATCATGATTCATTTCATATCCCATTGGTGCTAGCCATTTTGTTCTCGGTTCTACTACCTTTATCATTGAGTGGTCTGTGCTAACTACAAAGCATATATCATCTTCAAATTTACTTACTAATTCCTTCAGAATTCTACTCCTTTGTTGCATCTTTGTTTGAAATTCCTTTAAATATGCATTGAATTCCCTATTCAGATTGTCTCCTAGACTTTTCATCATTTCACCGATTTGAGTAGTTATTTGTTTGTCTGATTGCCAGTTTACTTTACCAATACCTGGTACATGTTTTTGTAGATAGAGAAATGTACATACAAGTAGTGATATGCACTTACATGTATTGGACTTCTTTTCCTTTATTGTCTTCATATTATCATGCAGTTGGTGTAGTAGCAGTTTTGCAAGATCAACCTGGTGATCTTTCTTCAGGGTGAAAGCACAATCGAGTGTCACCTTTTGGGTTAACTCAAATCACTCAGCCTAGTTCAACTCGGCCGAGTTAGACTCGGTCGAGTCCAACATGGCCGAGTACACGTAGGAGCCATGCGGCACCGAATGGCATCTACGTAGCCCATTAGAGTAGGCCGAGTGGTACTCGGCCGAGTAGGACTCGGCCAAGTCTAAACAATATTTTTAATATAAAAAAACATAACAAACCACTCATTTGCACACTATTAGGCTATTTGAGTCGAGCTGACCCCTAAGGGGACTCGGCCAAGTCAGACTTGGCCGAGTCAAACTTGGCCCAGTTAGACTCGGCCGAGTCTACTTAGGTGGCATGCCATATTGGCAGCCAAACCACCAAAAACACAAAAAAACTAGAATTTTCACTTATGTTGTTCCTTTCTTAGATCAAAATAGAAAATGTTAAAAAACTAAGAGTACCCTTTTCTAGATCTCATAAATACGATTCTGGACATATAAATTTTATATTGTTTCATCTACAAAATGTTAAATAAATTTGCTAAAAACTACATGTAGGTATATTAAACTTTGAGAAGACGTTGATTCAGAAAATATAGAAAAATAATAAATCAATTCAGAAAAAATTTAAAATTATAGATGGCACTAGAGGAGAGAGTCCTCTTCAAGAATATATAATTTTTTTGGTTTTTGGTATAGTTTTGATAGGGTAAAAGTGCTGGGAGACAAAAACTATTGATTTCAGGTAAGGTCGACTTTCAATACTTATAACAGGTAAACCATAGATCAAAAAAACTTCTTTCATTTTTCTTGCACTAGATATACATGTCATCTAAAACATGTTTTGAAATTGGAGGGAAAAAAAATGTTTAAATTATAATGATTTGACGGGAAGTGAACTCCCTTATTTGTAGTATTTTCAGGATATGAAAATAGACCTAAAAAATTAAAAATATATATTAATTTTTACTCAAATTAATTTAAAAAAATTATAGGCATAAAATTTATCCTATTTTACACATTTCATCAGTTTACATCATCTTCAAATTCTCAACACAAATGTGACTTTTAAGCCCTTGAAGTTTCTTAGTTTTTGCGTTGTTAGTCTCTTCCTTTGTAAAAGGGTGACAACTTATTGTGCTTTTACCCTTCACAATTTTGTAAGCCATGTCCATGGCACTGCAGGGTACACTATTTGGTCTACTAGATTGGAATATCATGTACCCGATGACATGAGCTATAAATTTTACCGCTGGATCTTTGATAGTTGATATCTTGAGTGCCCTACCATCCCATTGAGCTCCAGTGTTCTTTTCTACATCGGGACGAGATGAACTTTGAAAGGCTTTGGCTTTGTCAGTTAGAGGGTACCTAGTAACCCTACTGATAATCTTCTTCGTGACCTCAACAGGTTTATCTAGCCAAAATTTTCCATCATGAAATCTGCTTAGCACAATTCTTATCCAGTCATTGTGGAATGATTGCAAGAAGTATGTAAAACACCATAACCCTGACTCCTCAATCTTCTTGTATTTGGATTTAATCTTACCATCCAGTCCACAAACTTGTTGATAAGTAGCAATAGTCTCAAAATCACACACTTCACCAATTTTGTAGTGAATATAGGCCCTAATGTCTTCTGTCAACAAAAACCTATCTGGAATACTCAAAAATGCGCCCATATCATCTCTTTGTGTTGTGACCTTGGGATGAGGTTTGAATTTCTCATCAGCAAAATGTGCCCTAACAATTAATTCTACTTCCTCCTCAATGTTCTGCGATTTGCTTGCAGTAAATGTCAATGGCATAAATTATTTCTAGGGTTTCGACAAATAATAGATAACCGGTGTTCGGTAGGTAGATGAACTTACTCGTTATCATCAAAGAATTGTTGTTGGTTCAATCTACAGTACCCTTGAATCTATTCTAAAATTCTTTAGCTCAAACTCTTCTCTAAAAAATCTCTATTCTTCGAAGTCGCAATGTAACAATGAACTCTCTTTCCGCATATATATTGACTTTTTTATGTTCTTGCTCAAACTTTGATGCATTAAATGCATGACCTAACTTTTGATACGAAACAACTATCAGCTCAATTATGTCTATAATTTCTTTTGCTCGGTTAACATAGATTTTATTCATCAGTTTGCACTATTATCGATTAACCTTGTGTAGTGATTACCGATGGGTAACCAACTCACATTTCTTCTTTTACCAACTATATGATATTTGTAAACTTATAACACTTAAACCATGGTGCATCTTTATTCATGCAGATTTGGTATTTGTACATCATATATAAGGAACTGTATGTAAAATGTAATCATTTAAAATGTTAGTTCCATACATACCTTTGTCATCTTAAGTGGAGGTACCGATGTCACCCAATCCAGTGGATGAGGTTTCACTGACATTGTTACTTGACTCAGCATTCTCATTAGATGCATTCTTCCACATTGTGTTCCTTAATTTCATAATTTCTACAATGTTATATCCACTTTCAAATATATGGTTTTCATCTGGTGCTTGGTCTCTATAGTTATTGCTTACATGACCGACCTTGTGATAGTGCATACATGTCATTCCTGCATTTGTCCAATTTCTTGATTGTCCAATCCGACTCTTTCTGTAACAATTTTCTGCAATATGTCCATACCGACCACATACAATACAATCAATCCATGTATTATAATCCCAAACATATGAGTTACCTTGTCTCTTCGGTTGATATGGTTTTCTTTGTAGTTTCTCTTTAGGTGTCCAAACTTGTTTCATTTTTGCCTTGCAATCCCTTGCAATGTGTCCATGCTTATTACAAGTATAGCATATTTTCTCCTCCTCAGTAGTATTATTAGCAATGTCATTCTTCTTAGCTCTACATTCATAAGCTGGATGTCCAAACTTACCACAATAATAACAATATCCATTGAACTTAGAAATGACAGGAGGTTTACCTTGTGCTTTGCTTTTGCACACATTAGATGTATGTCCTGGTTTTCCACAGTGGTAACATGTCATCACTTTAGGTTTCTGAGTTCCATTATTGTTGTCTTTTTCATCTTGTTGTGATGATTCTCCTTCACTAGTGTAGCCTATACCGGCTCTTCTTCCGAACCTCCTCTGATTAGTTAGGAAATCATCAATCTTTTTAGAACTGTCCTTAGCTATCTTCATCATTTCATTGTGTTGCTTTTGTGTCTTTATTTCATTTCTCAAATTTTCATTATCTTCTCTGAGTATTGCAACATCTTCAAGTTTTCTTGATAATTCTCCATTTACTCGGTTCATTTCTTGATTGACTGTCATCATCTGATTTGATACTTGGAAGTGATGATCAATGAGTCTCTATCTTTCACTTTCTTTTACTTGAAGTTGTTCAGTCATCAGTCTTCGGTCTTCAATAGCCAGATTCTGATCTTGTTTAGCTTGTCTAGCATTGTTCATGATTTCCACCATTCTCACCATTTGAGATTCATGACCGATTTGAAGTGCTTTCACTAGCTCAAATAGATGCTGATTCTTTTCAGATAATTCAGAGATTATGCTTTTGGATCCATTAGAGATGCTTCCAAAGCTTGATCCAATATGATCAAATATTTCATCAATAGGTTCTTCATGATAATTGATTTCATTCAGCTGAATTGCAAGGTTCTTTCTCTCAACCAATAATTTCTTCAGTTCTTCCTTGGCTTGTTTATACTATTCCACAAACATCTGTATTTGTATCTTCTAATTCTCAATAGTCTTGTCAAGTTTGTATCTCTCCATGTCTTAGATCTTTACCCTTTAGTGGTTAGACTATTCAACAAGAGAACTGTGCTCTGATACCAATTGTTGGAATTAGGAGAGATAGGTACTGAGAGGGGAGGGGCGAATCAGTGCCCTCAAAACATTTCTTGTAAAAACCTTTCTGATCTATAACTGTATATTGTGATAACCATTCAAATTAACTTGAATACAATTGTATAAATCAATCATCTAGTTAACTTAAGAAAGTAAACAACATGAAATCAATATGAGAATCACATAACACAAGTATTTTGGTAATGCAAAAACCCTTGTAAGAAGGTAACACTATGGTGGGGATGACACCCACAAATTCTTCACTACTATAGATAGAAAAGGTTTGCCTGTTAAGGCTACAAGTTTTGATCACTTCTGGTGATCTTACCCTGTTAGGAGTAACATATTAGATTAGCTAGATCTACCTAGTTATAGGATTTAACAACACCAAATGAACTATGTACTTAGTTAAGAGATTTATAGAAAGACTGTTAAGTCTACTCGGTTAAGAGATTTCACCAAAAACTCTATCACAATTGTCAGAAAGTAATAGGTAAATATCTGCTAGTTGATAACTCAATTATCTGAAACAAATCTATAAGTGCTCATCAAAATATCACCTTATCTATGATTATTCTATGCTCTGTCCTGCTCGGTAAACTTCTCTAATTCTGCCCAATCTGATTTCCTTTGTGCTTTGTGTTAGTCCATTTTCTAGTCATTGCAAAATTCTTTGAAAATGGCCTTTTTCCCTCCAGTCTTTGTTTTGTTGTCTCTACCCGGCTTGCAGTCCCAGTTTTAACTTGCAAAGAACATCCATATGTGTTTCATATTGTATGCTCTTGGCCTTGTGCTCTTTAGTATATCACCCTACTCCAGCCTAGAACATATCCTCTTAAATCACAAAACCCAGGGAATTTTTCAAGTTTTGAGGTCTGTGGAGAAAATTTTTAAAATCTTCCACAGTGTCGAAAACCCACAGTGTTTTCAAAAATCCATGATGTTTTCAATCTGTGTGAAAACCCTCATTATTTTCAACCTGTGCCTTCTGGCTTTTGTGCACTTACCTTTCGGTCTGTCAAAAATCCTGTGTGTTTTCGATCATTTTCCATTGTGAAAACCTTCAATGTTTTTGATCTTTCACCAAAAACCCTATGTGTTTTTGACCTTGCCTTTCTTCTTTTCTGCCAGCACTCCTTCTTTGTCAGTCTTAAGTGTGCAAGTGCAATGTTGTGGGGCCAGTTTCTTCAAAGCAGCAGAGGGAGGAGATCAACGGTTAGCGTGTGATCGCATGGAATATTCTTTCCCCATGTGATCATGTGCCTGCTGTCGATTTTGTTTGTTCTAAGCATCTCTTTGGTGAAGTGGGCCTGGTGTCAGAGGGGAGGTAGGGGGCATGTTCTTATAGGTTGTCGCATGGCCACATGTCAAAATTTTCTAACATGCGATCATGCGACCGCTTGCCATCTGTTTGCATGGGTCCCAGTCTTCTGCGGTGTTCAATTTTTTGGCGGTTAAGTTTTCATTTCGTGACCTGGTGACCAACGGTTATCTCCTTGTCGCTTGATTCTAGTAGTTAGGTGGCTAACATCTGGTGACTTGGCTGGCAGTTAAGTTTTCCTTAGTCGTGTGGTCGCAGGATGGTGGTCCCAGATTTTCAAAGCTTTTTGCAGGTGGGGTCTCTTCAGCGGTGACTACGCTGGTGGTTATGTGGTGGCTTATGATTGGCTGTCACATGGCCGCATATCAGACTTTTCTGACATGCAATCATGTGACCGCTTGCCATGTGTCCCTAGGGCCTAGTAGCGAGGTGGTGATGAGGCTTGTCAGGTGGGCCCATTGGCTTTTATTACGGAGGTGTGCATTTTGTGCAATGGGTCTAGGATGCCACGCAGTGTTGATGTGCATGATTTTTATTGGCTGGCAGGTGTACATGTGGTGGTTTCATGGCCTTGTTACATGATTGCAAGGGCCATTTCCATGGCTTGCGATCATGCGACTAACCCCTTGCTATTGACTCCATGCGGTAGCGGTTATGGTGGCGGTTAATGTTCATAGGTTGTCGCATGTTCGCATAGCCCATTTCTGAGCTATGCGATCATGCGACAGGATGCCACGTGTGCTGGGGCCCATTTTTGGTTGTTTGGTGATCCCATTGGTAGGTGGTGTAATGGCAATCTCTGGTTTGTCCGAGTTGGCGGGATGGTAGTTTTGAACGCGGGCCCAAGTTGGGGTATCTCAGCGGTGACATGACAACCGGCTGGGTGCATGTTAGCGGCTTGTCACATGTTTGCGTGAGCTAGTTTTACGGCTTGCGAACATGTGACATACCCTTTTGTGGCAGCGGCAGCGTCAGCGGTAATGGAGAAGGCAAGGGGAAATGGCCCGTCGCATGTTCGCATAGCCCATTTCTGGGCTATGCGATCATGCAACAACTGTTTGGCGTCACCATTGTAGAGTTAGCTCGAGGTGTTTGGATGGTTAAAAACATAGGCCTGTGAATTGCATGGTGACCATTACAGTTTGAGTTTGTATTTCTGAGAATTTCCAGCGACAGGGGGTACCTTTTTTATGGAATTCAATGCAGAAATGACCCTGTTTGGTGAGATGTGATTGGTTTGCCATTTGCAGGGTGTCCTTTTGAGCCTGGTTTTGTGATCGTTTGTACTTACAGAGATGACTGTCATGATTAAAGATCAGTTCAGGATTTCCTCTTTCCTGGATTGAATGTGTTTCCCACCTCTCAATTAAATTCATGATTGTTTCTAATAGGTCGGGTGGTTGAAATCCTAACCCTAGTCATCCGTAGCTTGTTCCAAATTTCCAAGATGACTAGGGGGTATAAGTTGTAGACTTTTTGAGTTTGTAGGGGTTCCAATTCTTTTGGTTTTGGTCCCAGATTGTTGATAGTGAAAATTTGAACAAGGAGAGCCTAGATTTAGGATTTGTTTCCTTTGTGCATTTTTTCATTTGGTAATGTATTGATTCTACAAGTCTTAGTGAAAACATTTTGGATTCCAATCTCATATTTGTGTATGTCTTTTTGTTTTTCTCTTGAGCTCATATATGTTGATTGCACAAAATGGGTTAGCATATGGTAAACAAAGAGTATTTTGGGGTTATCTTTGAGTTCCTAACAAAGTTAGGATTAAAGTCTTTAAGGTAAGTTCAGTGAGTTCATGGCAAGATAAGGATTTGATGTCCTAGTATGTGAGTGAGGGGAGTAATAGGAAAAGCACTTACTCTGAGTCTACATATGTTTGAGTTAAGGTTTTAGGGTGATATAGGTTGTTAAGTGACTCTCTGCCCTGGGATAAGGCACTGATCCATTCTCTGGAAGTAGTCCATCATCAGTAATCACACACACACAATTAAATGATAAACCTTTCAATCAGATAGTTAAGGGTATAGTTATATATTGTTTAGAGACTCCTTTGAAGAAGTGAGTCAAGGGTACACCCACCTGAGCATTGAGGCTCAAAGTGTAGGAGGATCTCCTTGTTCCTTGTTAATTGGCCCTCTTCCTTGTAGACTTTGGAGTGGTGATAGAGTCAAAGTTTCATTATAGTTATCCATCAAAGTATAAATCTACAATTTTTGAAGATCAAAGGGAAGAACCAACAAAATGGCAACTCTGCTGGGGAGAATGATTATGAAGATATGCATATGTTAGGTCTCTGGTTGCAGTTATATTGAAGTATTTAAAATCTTATTGACTAGATAGACCTGCCCACCCAAGCCATCAACAAGACAATGATTCTGCTGGTCAGAATCTAGAGAGGAAGGTTGTAAGTGTGTTCTTGTTTTCTTGTTGTGTTTCAAAGATTTCCCATCTAGGTGGGTGGTGACTCAAAGGTTAGAACCAGTGCTGCATGTTGATAAATCATGGATAAGAAGAGAAATACTAGGTCTTTTGTTAGAAAGAAGCTAGAGGTCACTTTGGAGTAGCTACCTAGACAAGAAAAGAAGAGCTGGATGAGAAGGAATGGTGAGTCTACTAGTGCTCTGATGAAAGAACAAAGAAATGCTAGAGCCAGAATACCACATGTATCCTGAAGTGAGGATGGTTCACAAGATAGATTTTCTAGATCAAATGGTGGTCACTCTGAAGAGAGATTCTATGATACCCCTGAAGCTACATTTTAGGACAAAGGTCCATTACTTGTAGGTCAGAATGAATAAAACAAAGATATCGGTTTAGAGGTTGACCTGGATCTTGATGATCATTTTAGAAGAGAACCCATGAGACATAGGCAAGTTCACTTCCCATATCAAAATCTTCCTGATATAAATGTGTTGTCTGGTTTTGATGACATTACGGTGGATCCTGATGACTTGAATTCACTAAGGTTGCAATTGGCATAGCAGGATGCCATACATAAAAGATTACAGGAGGAGAGAGGCTGAAAAGGTGAATGCTTTGATCGAGAGGCAGTTTGTTCTTAGAAAAATAAATGAAATGAAGGAGAGAAACAAAATGCTTGCTTCTGCTCCTAGAAATCTACAGCATGATGTTTTTGGTGATCTTGATGCCTTGAGGACTGAGAAAGAGTGCTTGCTTCAGGATCATGAATTTGATAGGGAGGGCCCTGTGGTTAGACAAGTGCAAAGTTATGTCCCTTTTCCTAAAGATAAAAATGGGCATAGGATCACTAGACCTACTATTATCATTAATGAGAAAGGAAAGCAAAAGATGGTGGGTGACCAAGAAAGAAAATCAGTGAAAATACTAGGGATCCCACCACCTGATTCAAATAAGGACACTAAAATGGAGAGAAGGAGAAAAGAAGATGAGGACCTTGCAAGAGAACTAGAGAGAGCTGAGGTTGACGCTTCCATTGTAGAAAAGAAAAGGAAGATTGAATTTTTGAGGGCATCTTCAGCTAATGCTCTTGGCCCATCTGTTACTGAACTAGGTATGCCATCTATGACTACTGCTATTCCACTTAGTAATGCTACTAGTTCATTTCCTTCTTCATCTACTGGGTTAGGTGCAGCTCCCAGGCAGCAGTCAAATACACAAATAAATATAGATGCTAATGTTGATCCTAGGGTTAACACTAGTTTGAGCTTTGAAAGAAGACCTATGCAACTAGAAGGCTATAGGAAAATAAGTTTTGATGGAATTCCTGGCTATCCAAATGCTTTTCCAAATGATATTAGAGATAAGGTACCTAAGTTTGCTAGTAATAATGCTATTAGTTGTGAAGAGCATCTTAGGTTGTTTGTTGATATGCTTAATGATTATGAGGTAGAGCATGAGGATGTAGTCATGAAACTATTTGTTCAATCTCTAATGGAGGATGCTAGAGATTGGTTTAAGAGGCTTCCTGATAGATGTATTGATACTTGGGACTCCTTTGAGAAATGTTTCAAAGAGCAGTATGGTGATAGGCCTAATGCTAGTTTCATGTTGAAAGAATTCAACACCATAAGGAAAAATCAGAATGAGTCTGCAGCTAAATTCAACATGAGATTTCAGAAAGGTATGCATAAGTTGTTCCAAGTTATGTGGTTAGATGACAATGTTTGTCTAACTACATACTTCAATGCATTTGATGGGAAGATGGGATATTTATTGAGAGATAAAGAACCAAGAACTCTTAGGGATACTTTTAGGATTGCTGTCAATATTGAGAACAACATGAAAATATCAGGAAAATTGGGCAGAAAGAGAGATGACCCAAAGTTATTTGGGGACAAGAAATATAAGAAAGAAAATGATAAGAATGTTGGATCTAGGAGGTAAGAAGAAGATAAATTGGATAAGGTTCTTAATGCATTGAAGGATTTGAAGGCACCTACAAATAGGAACATCAGTGCTCATACCAATGAAAGGCCTCAATTCAACAACAATTTCAATAAACAGAATAGACTGCAGAACTACCCCTACAACACCCAGTGGAAGGATGGCAAGCCTATTATCCCTGCTGTAAGAGGAAACAATGACAGAGGTGTCCCTGACCCTCTGCATAAGGCTTCAATAAATGTCATGGAGAACATATCTTGGTGTGTTGCATGCCAGTCCCCTCATTCTGCAGAGCATTGTGTGGTTGCACAATCTATGGCTGCAAATCAAGATTGTGGCAATGAGGAGATAGAAGAAGAAGAAGAACAAGATGATGTTGGATGCAACATGGTTTCTTCATATCTAGGATATGAAGATGATTTTGATTTTGATGAAGAGGTAGATGTAAATGTGAAGAGACATAATCATGCCCTTTTTCATCAAGAGGTTTTTTCTGATGGTGAATGCATTGATCAGAAAACATGTAACATGAATTCTTCTCCCAGGCCAGTAAATTTGAGAAGACCTTCTAGAGAAGAGATGGATAGGATTACTATAGAAATGATTGCCCAGGTACAAACTAGAGGCATGGTGGCAAGGAATACAAATGAGAAAGTTGCGGGAATGTTTATAAAGAGTACCAACTCTGGAGAACCTAATGAGAACAAATCAAAGGTTGATCACATGGTGAAATTCAAGAATGTAAAAAGTAAGCATTGTGAGCCTAAGGGAGTTGGAATTGAAAAGGTTTCTAGTGAGATTGAGAAGCCAGTTAACACAATGGCTAGGATTGAAAAAGTGAGGGTGGTCAGTACACCCAATGTGTCAGACAAGAAAAAGGACATTAAGGAAGTGCAGATTGAGATTCTTGCTTCTACCCTTGTTGACATGTTATCTGTATTGTCACAAATTACAGTTAAGGTTCCATTGTCAGAATTGTTGAGGATCCCTGAACATAAAGATAAAGCTATTGCATGGGTTGGTAATACTCAAAAAAATGATACTTCATGCAATGGATCTTAGGATAAAGCTTTGAAGGATGTTGCTACTCAGGGAATTGTGTCTCAAATTCCTCCAATATATTTGGATAGTTCCGTCAATGCCAGCCTTGAAAACATTGACCCATTCTTCTTAAGTGTTCTTGTGAATGGGATGAAGTTAGGAAATTGTATGATTGATAGTGGTGCCTCTAATACTGTCATGCCTTTCAAAATCATGGAGAGGTTGGGCCTTAAAGTTGATATAGTGCAGGGCAGGTGTTGTCCAATGGATCAGAGGGACGTACTACTTATCGGGACTATCAATGCAATGCCATATAGGTTGGTAGCATATCCAGAGAAAGAGCTAATAATGAGTGTTTTAGTGGTGGATATCCCTCCTCATTATGGGATGTTTCTGTCTAGAAGGTGGAGTGCTGCCATGGGTGGAAGTTTACAATGTGATTTATCCTATGCAACTTTCAAGATTGATGATCAGTTTGTCAAGATTGAACGAGAGCCAAGAGTATGCCACATGATTGAGAGAAACATAGATAATGAAACTACATGTTTTGTGGATACTGATGTTAATGCTTTTAGCGTAGAGATCCCTGTATTTGAAAATGAACATATTTTGTCACCTATCTCTATTGAAGTAGGTTCTGATTTTGTGAAGGGTAATTTGTGGGTAATGTACTTTGATGGTACAAATTGCAAAGATGGTGCAGGAGCAAGTATTTTACTTATTTCTCCTAATGAAAACACCTACAAGTTCTCTTTCACATTGAATTTCTTTTGTACCAACAATATAGCAGAATATGAGGCCTTGTTGTTAGGATTGAGGTTGGCACAAAATCATGGTATTAAATGTCTAAATGTTATTGGTGATTCTAAGTTGGTGGTGTCCCAAGCCAGGTCAGTGTATGCCTCCAAGAATAGAAGGTTGAAACAGTATAGAAATGTAGTTTGGGGTTTGATTGAACATTTTGATGCCTTCAATATTGAGTGGAAGGATAGGAGTAACAATAAGGTGGCTGACTTGTTAGCCAATATTACAATCAACCCCAATGATGTCACATTCTTTGGTATCTCTAAAGTTGAAATTCAGGCTAGGCCTAGTATACCAGATAATGTTGAGAATTGGCAGGTTTTTTATGATGATAATGATATTTTGAAGTTTATGGATTGCAAGGATCAGTATCATGGTCAGGAATTTGATTGTTCAGCCTTGGTTGAGTAAGTAGGAGGAAGTGAGGTTGTCTTAGGCAATGAGGTCATTCAGCTTAGAACTAACAAGGTGCCCAAGGGGCTTGTTGTTTTGGAGACTGTCTTTGACAACCAAGATAGAGTTCAAAAGAATATCAAAGGAGAAGATCATGTTGATCTTGAGGAGATAAATCTTGGATCACATGACGCACCTAAGAAAGTATACATTGGTAGAGATATATCTCAAAAGGTAAGGAGACCTTTGATTGAATTAATGAGGAAATTTAGGCATGTTTTTGCATGGTCATATGATGACCTAAAGGTTTATAGAGAGGATTTATTTCAGCATGTTATTCCATTGAAAGAAGATGCTAAACCTTTCCAACAAAAACAAAGGCCTATTATTCCTACTTTGGCACCCAAGATGCAAGAAGAATTAATGAAGTTGAGAGATGCTGGCATTATCAAGCCTATAAGGCATTCTTCTTGGGTGTCAAACCTTGTTCCTGTAAGAAAAAAGAATGGTGACATCAGGCTTTGTGTGGACTTCAGGAATTTGAACATCGGCTCATTGAAAGATAATTATTGTTTGCCCAATATGGAGGCTATGTTGCAGAGAGTAACCAGATTAGAATTGATGTCAATGATGGATGGTTTCTCTGGCTACAATCAGATCATTGTTAAGGAATTAGAACAATTCAAGACAACCTTTACAACACCTTGGGGAACATATGTCTATGTGAGAATGCCTTTTGGTCTCACAAATGCTGGTGCTACTTTTCAAAGGGCAATGGATGTTGCCTTTTCAAATTTTATCAATGCTTTCCTTGTTGTGTATCAGGATGATTTAATTGCCTATTCCAAGAGGGAAGAGGACTATTGTGCTCATTTAGAAAAAATATTTGTGAGGGCCTTGGAATTTGGCATTTCTTTGAACCCAAGGAAATGTGCTTTTGGTGTCATAGAAGGTAAGTTTCTTGGCCACTTAGTTGGGAAGCAAGGAGTGAGAATTGACCTTGAGAGGGTAGCAGCCATTGATAAAATTCAGAGACCAAAGAATGTTAAAGGGATTCAGTCCTTCTTTGATCAGGTCAATTTTCTGAGGAGGTTTGTGATGAACTTTACAGAGGTTACTAGACCTATTTCCAAGATGTTGAAGAAGGGATCTATAATCAATTGGGAGGGTGAGCCTGATGAGGTCTTCAAGAATATCAAGTAGGCTATCAAAGATGCACCAGTGCTTATGGCACCTGATTATAATGTCCCAATGCATATCTTTTCCTTTTCATCTTTTCATACTATTGCTGCAATTTTGTTACAAAAGAATAAGGATGGTTTTGAGCAGCCTATTGCATTTTTCAGTAATTCTTTGCAGGCTGCAGAATTAAAGTACGACATAAATGAGAAATAGGCTTATGCACTTATGAAAGCAATCAAGGCTTTAAGGTGTTACTTGATGGGAGTAGTTGTGATTGCTTTTGTGCCAAGTGCGGCTGTGAAGGATATTTTCTCATAGCAAGAAGTTTCTGGAAGAAGGTGTCAATGGATCAATAGGATCCAAGAATTCAATGTTGAGATCCAAATCACTAAGTTGGTTAGAGGTCAAGAATTGGAAAAGCTAATGGCTCAATCCAATCTTGATACAAACTAGGTAAATCATTCTGAAATTGATTATACATGTGATATGGATGATTGTATTTGGTATCAGGATATTATTTACTATTTATGAAACATGAGGTGTCCAGATAGTATGAATGATAATCAAAAGAGGACATTGAAGTTACAAGCCATCAAGTATGTAATTGTGAAATGTAAGTTGTATAGAAAAAATTTGGATTGCATATTGTTGAAATGTGTAGATGAGAATCAAGCTAATGTATTTTTGAAAGAGATGCATGAGGGAGTTTGTGGTGGACATTATATGGGTAAAACAACTGCTCATAAGATCTTGAGATCAGGATTTTGGTGGCCCACAATCTTCAAGGATGCAGAACAGTCGGTAAGGAGATGTGATGCTTGTCAAAGGTTCTCTGGTAAGCTTAAGTTTTCAGGTAATGTACCATTAAAGCCAGTAGAAGTTCAAGCTCCTTTCCAACAATGGGGAATTGATTTCATAGGGGAGATATCAAACAAGTCAAGTGGAGGACATTCATGGATCTTAGTAGCCACCGATTACTTTACAAAGTGGGTACAAGTTGTACCTATAAGGAAAGCAACTAGCAGGGTGGTAATTGACTTTCTGATGAATAATATTATTACAAGGTTTGGGTGCCCTGAGAGGATAGTGAGTGATAATGCTATGTGCTTCAGGTTTGCTGAATATAAGGACTTTTGCAAAGGTTTGGGAATTCAGATTTCTAATTCCTCACCTTATCATCCACAAGGAAATGGTCAGGCAGAATCTACTAATAAGAGTCTGATTAAGATCTTGAAGAGAATCCTTGAGAAAAATAAGAGGGCATGGAATTCAAAGTTGTCATTAGCTTTATGGGTTGATAGGGTAACTGTGAAGAGGGCAATTGGTTGTGCACCATTTGACTTAGTATATAGAATTCATGCTAGAATGCCTCAGAATAACTTATTGGAGATGTACAAGTTTGTGCAGTTAAATGATGATGACATTGATGATGAAATGCAGTTGAGAATTGAGGACCTCATTAGGTTGGATGAAACTAGAAGAGAATCAGTTGCAAGGAATGCCAAATTGTAGTTGTAGGTTAAGAATTTATATGATAAAAGGACTATTAACAGGAAGTTTGAACCTAGTGATTTGGTGTTAGTTTGGAATGCCAGATTGGAGGATAAGGGGAAGCATGGTAAATTTGATCCCATCTGGTTAGGGCCATATCTGATTCATGAGAAATGGGGCCAAGATTCTTACATCATCAAGGATTTTAATGGTGATATTCAAGAGTTGCCAGTTCATGGATAATTCTTGAAGTAGTACTTCATTTGAAGTACTCTGTTTTCCATGAATAGTAGTTAGGGTTGTACATTTTGTAGATCTTTGTATAGGTTTCTTGCCCTTGCCCTATTTTGCCCTAGTCTTTCAGTTTTTGGTCTGGTTGCTTGTCTTGCCCTGCTTGTTCCTTGCTCTCTACAATTTTATCTTGTGGGTGGTCTACTCTCCCAGAAATCTTGAATTCTCGCATGGGCACAAGTTACCCATTATCCCCAGGTGGAGCCACTATTAGTCCATTTTCTAGTCATTGCAAAATTCTTTGAAAATGGCCTTTTTCCCTACAGTCTTTGTTTTGTTGTCTCTACCCGGCTTGCAGTCTCAGTTTTAACTTGCAAAGAAGATTTGTATGTGTTTCATGTTGTACACTCTTGGCCCTGTGCTCTTTAGTGTATCACCCTACTCCAGCCCAAACCGCATCCTCTTAAATCACAAAACCCAGGGAATTTTTCAAGTTTTGAGGTCTGTGGGAGACAATTTTTAAAATCTGCCACCACTAGTAAATTTGACTTCAAATTTCGATGAAAATTGGTCAAAATTTTGACAGTAATTGGTTGAATGTACGACCAAAATTATCGTCGTTCTTTTTTCCTTGAATTTTTGACACGTCTACTATTTGTCAAAATTTTGACCAGTGTTTTGGTCAAAATTTTGACGATATCCCAGGCTCAAAAATCGCCGTCATTTTTTCTAATGGTCAAAATTTTAACCACTGATTGCCCCAACAATTGGTTGAAATTATGACCAATGGACCAAACCATAGATGATGAATCCATACTTTCCACCAATCAAATGGTCAAAATTTCAACCATTGGATTGGTCGAAAGTATGGATTCATCATCAATTTTTTGGTCCATTGGTCGAACTTTCGACCAATCGTTGGTCAAAATTGGTTCTAGCGTTGGTCGAAATTTCGACCAATGCGAATTTTTTTTTTTATAAAAAATGTTATAGACCGAGTTCTTTTCATTGACCTGTGATTCATGAGTAGTGGTTTACATGAACCCATCTCTCATGAGAATGAATGGAACACTTAGCACTCATTGGCTCTAGGTGATGCTTACAGAGGTGAAGCACCAGGACTTCCTGGGAGGTCATCCATCCCAGTACCACTCCAGCTTGAGCACGCTTAACTATGGAGTTTCCTCCATGGTTAAACCCACTCTACTTACATCCTCATTTGTAAAACCTTCACCAAGTGTTGTGCCTTATGAACCATTCATTAGAAATCCCCTTAAGCTTGTCAATTAATAAGTAGGAGATATTTTCCACAGCAAGTCAAATTGTGACATTTCTATCAAGATTCAACTATGTAGTTTTTTGAGTCAAACTCATTGACCTGTGATTCATGAGTAGTGGTTCACATGAACCCATCTCTCATGAGAATGAATGGAACACTTAGCACTCATTGGCTCTAGGTGATGCTCACAGAGGTGAAGCACCAGGACTTCCCGAGAGGTCACCCATCTCGGTACTACTCCAACTTGAGTGCACTTAACTACGGAGTTTCCTCCATGGTTAAACCCACTCTGGATGCAAGTAGAGTGCATTTAATGAGGATTCAAGAAGAGTGGTTTTAACCATGGAGGAAACTCCATAGTTAAGTGCGCTCGAGTTGGAGTAGTACTAGGATGGGTGACCTCTCAGGAAGTCCCAGTGCCTCACCTCTGTGAGCATCACCTAGAGCCAATGAGTTCTAAGTGTTCCATTCATTCTCATGAGAGATGGGTTCATGTGAATCACAGGTCAATGAGTTTGACTCAAAAAACTACACAGTTGAATCTTGATAGCAATATCACAATTTGACTTGCTGTGGAAAATATCTCCTACTTATTAATTGATGAGCTTAAGGGGCTTTCTAATGAATGGTTCATAAGGCACAACACTTGGTGAAGGTTTTTCAAATGAGGATGCAAGCAGAGTGGGTTTAACCATGGAGGAAACTCCGTAGTTAAGCGTGCTCGAGCTAGAGTGGTACTGGGATGGATGACCTCCCGGGAAGTCCCAGTGCTTCACCTCCGTAAGCATCACCTAGAGCCAATGAGTGCTAAGTGTTCCATTCATTCTCATGAGAGATGGGTTCATGTAAACCACTACTCATGAATCACAGGTCAATGAGTTTGACTCAAAAAACTACACTATTGAATCCTGATAGCAATATCACAATTTAGCTTGCTATGGAAAATATCTCTTACTTATCACATGAATCTTGTATTATTTCTTAACACCAAACCCCATCTACAGATTTCCAATTTAGGGTTCTTGGAGCAACAACATTAGGGTCTGTAAGCACACAAATATTAATGATAAAAATCATCTGTTAAAGAAAAAACCATGTTTTAAATGACTAGCAATGGTTCCCTAACCTTGTGCAAAATATCTAGATTTGAAGACTCTAGTGGTGACTCGGGAAGTATAAACCAGATATGTTGGAGGGACAAAATGCCCTAAACAAGTTAAAAATGAGGCTTCCATGGATAGGCCAATAATATACTCATCCCAACCAAGAAGAAAGACTTTTTTAAAGCATATTTGATGCAGGGGCATCTAGAAGAGCATCTGAGCAAAGGAGGACTCCAGTAACTAAGAAGGAGAAGATGGTATCAAGAAAAGTTGATTGGCAAGTTTTGAAGCCTATAATGGCTTATGATAGTGTTGGATTCAATAAACTATGTAAAAGTCATGATAGAGGTCTAAGGACCAATACAATGTAATAAGTGATCAAAGCAATGTAATAGGTGAAAGAGTCCAATAGGATTAGATTTGAGTATTTTTCATGTTTAGAAGCATTCAATAAATACATTGGACCATGTGTAGGTCAATGGAGTAAGTTGGGAAGTTAGAATAGTCATAAAATGCATAAAATAAAGTTTATTAATTTAAATTTGAATGTAAACGGTCATATTACCTTTTTGGAGGGAAATTAGTTTTAACAGGTTTTAGGATTAATTAAACCTCCCAACTGTCTAAATTTGGTTGAGGTAGGTAGATAGGGGTCATTAAATGTCTAAAGGATCCATTGTATGGAGGGGGACAGGGAGAAAAAAAGCCTGTTGTACGGACTGTTGTGAAAGAAAGCAATAAAATTTCATTTTGGTGCTATTCCATTCAATGTATTGAACTTCTTTTTGTTTGGGACTATCAAATACATGAATTAGAAGGGTATTTAAACACATTTCACTCATTATTGAATGAATAACACTTTGTTTTGAAGCAGCATATATGACTGTTGGTTCATTTCAGGTTGTTTTCTTGAGTTTTTCCTGTGACAAACAAAAGTTTTCTTTAAATAGATGAACCTCCCATGAATTCAAGGGCCCAAACTTCATGGGAGGCATGTTACTAACATGTACAATAGAAATCTAACAAGTTTTGATGTAGCACTAGTGCGAAGACAACAAGTTTGGAGAAAATAATGGAAATGTCCCATGGTGGATTGGTGGGAATAGTATGACAGCAGCATATTGAGCTATACAAGAAGGTTATCTAATGATTTGAGATGTCCTAGGGAATCAAAGAGAAGGTGTATGAACCATTATTTGGTCTCCAAGGTTAGTGGAGATAGGTGTTTGGTGAAACCCTATGCAACAAGGGTTTGAAGGCATTGAATGAGTGTTTTGGGCGTTCCTTGTGGAATAGGACTAAAATCTCTTGGATTTAGTCATATTTTTCCATATTATAACTATGATGAAAGTTTGGAGTGATGAGGATAAGAGAATGATATAGTTTCTTTGTTATTTGCTTGATTTTGATGCCATTAGGAGGGTACCTTGTGAAGGAAGTTAAGACTGGTCTAAAGGAGTCACCATTGAAGTTTACATATGTTAAATAAACCTGAAAAGGGTGTCTAAAACTATAATTTTTTTCTCAAGTTGTTTGGAAAAAGTCAGAGAAAAAGGGAGAAAACTGGTCCAGCAAGGCTAATTGGGGCTCATAGGGCTAGAAGCCAGATTTGAAGGTGGTGGTCAATAGGTGTTGTAAAGGCTATCAAAAATGATTGATTCTTGTTGAAACCACCTTTTTTACACCATTTTGGTCCATCTTAGGTGTTTGGAGGCATAGTTGATTCAATTGTGGGTATGTAGCCTTTGGTGAGCCTGAAGGGCTACTGGGGTTCCCGAGTCATAAAAATTTGACAATCATGGGTTCTTTTAACTGTTGTAAAAAATTTCATACAGGACTCACATAGTCCTCAATCATCAAACTCAAGTTGAATAGTTCTGATTTCCATAGGTGCTAATTCCACAATAAATTCTTCATTCATTATTTTGTTTCTCTTAGATGGCTCATGCATATCATTCTCTTCACCTTCAATTCGCCAGTCCAATGATGTCATTTCTGACTTTTCCTGAACTGTAGAAAGATTGAGCTCGACAACTTCTTCAATCTACAAAATCATGCAAAATAAATATTTCAACAATTAGAGCAAATATACCATTTAATCTTTGACTCTACCATCTAAACTCATTAAAGGGACCACAACTTCCTACTGCTCTTCATATTCTGACTCAAAGAAAATGTGAACGTGTACATGCAATTTTTTAAATCCCCTGATGTATATATAAATGATTCAATACATAGGGTCAATCACCCATGAGAAGGGAATGAGTGATGGGAGAGTAAAGATCATGCAAGGACCTAAAAGGCAAATATTAAATTAAATAAAGCCATAATGATATGTTCAATTGTATTTTTTATAATAACTGCCCATTAAAGATTTCTCTGGAAGAAAAATACCAGCAATAAAGGGTAATTGTATGTTATGCATGGCTTGTTGTCTACAACATTTAAATAGTTATGATTATATTTTCAAGACCTTATTCCATCCTTCAAGGAAAGTGTGTTTAGTTTCTCAATGGTTATCATAGGAAATGAAAAGTAAAAATTGACCAAAATAGCACAGTGATGAAGATTGGAGATAATATGGTTATATCAAACACATGATAACATATTTAATCAAACACATGATATTGGGATGGTATAACCTAGAAATGTTAAATTGGGATGGTTTTTGTACATGCAAAATCATAGCAGTAAATTGTTTAATGTAGTGAGCTCATGTGAAAAAGCATAAAGGAATTCGTATGGACAAGCTGGATCAAACTATTTAAGAGATACAATAACACAATGAAACTAGGTCAAATAATATGACATCCATCTTGCTGACGTGACATGTTCCAACAGACAAAGCAGGGTGCAAGTCCCCTCAGTTCAGATGCCTCCATAATATAAGTTTACATATTTGAACTTCAAATTTTTTAAAAGGCATTAATTAATAACATCAAAAAGAAAATAACAAAATAATATTGAGAAATCAACTGCAAGTACCCAGAGTGTTCACTTGCTATTTCATATATCTATTTCAAGAACATTTATTTCTGGTTTGCCACCAAGATGTATATGACTAACTTTAATATTCCTCTTCAGAAATCACCAATAAATGTCAACAGCCATCAAGGACTGAACTTTAGAACAATATATACTCAACAATTGAGGTTTTGCTAAATAGGACAAATAGAAAGCCTTTATTTATCATTCTCATTTATTGCATTTGTTGCCAAAGTAGATTTATCCTTAAATATGAAAAATTGCATTTATGACATGCATAAATATGATTTTTTGGTTGTACGAAGGCAAAACATTGGAATAAATGTTTTAGGCAAGCTTTATACAACTAAGGACAAACACATGCCATCAATCTTACAAAGGAGTAATTGGATATCCACATGAAAAAATAGGGCATCAGAAGCTAGTAAGGTCCATTTGCAAAAGAGTATACCTTCCGTCTTGGAAATAGTTTTTGAAGATGAACTCTTGCGGGTGTTGAAAACTTGTCATCTTCTCCAATCTTCACAAGAATATAGGACAAAAGACATTTTGCCAAATTTTTTTATAATTTTACAATTTCAGACCATAGTTTTGTACAAACAAAATGGTTCAGTTTATATAAAGCTCAAATTTACCTCATAAAGATGTGCTAAACGCAATAAAGTAAGCTTATCCTCCAATTCCTGTTCTCCAAATTGCATGTTCAATGTAAAATAAAAACTAAAAGAGGAAAAAATAAATATAAATGACTCTCCCAAACAATCTACTTGAAATAAACCTTAAAATATTCATCATCCTCTCGAAAAGAATGCGAAATTTACCTGAAGTGTAATTATTGCAATATTTGTTGGTAGCTCATAACCTGGGGGAAATGCTGAATACCGAGGGGTATTTATCAGATTCGTTTCTTTTTCCTGCATCATAGAATTTTACTTATTTCATTTTAAACTCATGCAAGAAAGTGATTTTCATAGATTTCACACTTTGCCTTTTTTCATATAGTAGACAGAATAAAGACAAAACATTTCATTTTAGTCATACCTACAGCCATAAGTGATTGTGTGATTTTTGTGTTTATGAATCATCAAAACTTGTCCTAAAAAATCTCCCACATAGAGAAACAAAATAGCATGGGTCATAAATATATCATTTTTCCTTTATCTAGAATATTATGATTGGAAACCCTTGCAAATTATAAGTTCATACCTTGCATTTTAGTGGCATTCTTATATTGAGAGTTTATAACCTTTCTTAGTCATTTTCATAGTGAATAGTCCTCATCTTAGATTCAAAAAATCTAAAAATCTAAAAACATAGCTTGCACATCCTAGGGTCAAGAATTACACTTTCTAGAGTCATTTTCCAAATTAGAGGGTACATCTTTTGAGGACATTCCTATAGTGGCTTTGCACATTATCTTGACTTCCTTTAAATATAGTTATCTTCTTTTCATGTCCAACTTTTCTTGGATGCTTTTCATTCTTGTCTAAATTTGTCTTATTCATAAACATCTTGTCATAATTATAATTTTGTTTTCCTCAAAATTGAATTCAAGATAGTTCCCAACATCATTTAGGTATTTCCTTAGAAGGTTTACATTTATCTATCTTAGGGTATAAAACATGCACCTTAGACAACATTCATTGATAGTTTTCATTAGCATTCCAAAATTATCAAAAATTAAAAAAATAGTCCTAGTGCTTCATGATGTAGAGTGGTTAGTAGAAGTGGTGGTTTCACACAAAACTTGTTCAATTCTACAAGGATCCCACAAGCCTTTAAGGTACTCCAAAGGTCAAATACCCACAAAACACTCAATCTTGCCTCCAAATGCCTAGGGTGGACACAAATGGTATAAACTAGATGTTTTAGACAAGAATCAATCAGTTTCAACCTTTTATGCAACTCCAATCATCAAATCCCCAAAACTAACTATTAGGTCTAGTTGACAGGCTAGTAGCCCTCCAACAGCACTAAAACCCAAATAACTCAATTTTTTTCCAAAACACTTGATAAGGTAATTATATTTATGAATACCCTTTTTTCTTTTACTAAAACATATCCAAAACTTAAATATTGTTACTATGGAAAATATTACCAGAAAACATGATTGAGACTATTTTTAGAGGGCTAATTAGGTGGGTTTACAAAGCAACCATGCTCTGAATGCATCCAAACTCCATGAAATTCATAGGACCATCATTATTTATGCCCAATTAAAGAAATCACTGATCAATTTCAGACTATGAAGTGTTTTGGTACAAAAACCCCAATTACATGCATTAAAACCCTCATTTCCTAGGGCATCATTGAACTAGGTCAATCTAGCACTTCCAAGACCCAAACTTTAGGTTTCACCATGTATTCAACATGTGTTAAAATATTCTCCAACAAAAAATAAACCTCCTTAAGCTAGATGTATGGCTGTGTGACTGTTAGCATCATTTGGGTACCCAAATCAATCCCTACACCACTCAAATTTGCATATGCTTCACCCTATCCTGCAAATCTTCACTTTCCTTGCATTTTCATGGTTAGTTAAACATGTTAGAACCACCAGGGTCCATCCCACAGTCAGATATACATTCATAGGATGGAACCCTTACTTATTCATTTGAAAAAAATAATGCAAAACTGTATGTTTGCCATGACAGCAGTAATAAGTTTTGAAATGTGTTATTAAATTCACCAAATTCAAATCAAAACAACTTAAGTAGCCTTACCAACATTTATGGAAGATTTCTACATCAAAGAGGGCTTCAAATTAGCAAGAAAACTTCAAAATCTCATTGATTCATTGCCTGTCCGTACAGTTTTTTTGTGTACTTCGTACAAAACCATGCCTCCTCCTTGCCTAAGGCTGTGACATCTTAAATAGACCTCTAACTAACTTCCCAACCAACCAAGGTAGTTGGAATGTTTATTTAAACAATACAAATACTAAATCTTAAGTTTCCCTCCAGAACTACTTAGTGACCATTTGAGTTTGAATTCAAATTATAAGATATGCTTTTTATGCTTTTTCTAATATCTAGACCTATGCTAATGACTCATAATTGGTCCAATGACCTTATTGAATATCTTAAAACATGAAACTACATCCTACTACCCTTTCATGGCTCATATGCCATTTGTTACATCATTTTTCCCATAGGCTTTATCAAGACCTTTGACCATTAAAGTACTTTGGCCATGAAAATATGCCATGATTGGCTTTAGAATATTCCAGTTGACATGGCTAGATGCCTTGTCCTTCTTGTCTTCACCTAGTACCATGGAATTCCTTGGTTGCATGATGGATGCCCCTGCATCACTTCACCTCTATGAGCATCACCTAGATGAAATGAGCACTAAGTGTTCCATTCATTCTCATGAGAGATGGATTCATGTGAATCACTACTCATGAAATATTTGTCAATAAGCTAACCATAAAGCTACACGGTTGAATGTTGATTGTAATATCACAATTTGACAACTTGTGGAAAATATCTCTTAATTATCAATTGATGAGCTTAAGAAGCTTTTTAATGAATGGTTCACAAGGCACAAAACTTGCTGAATGTTTTGCAAATGGGGTTGCAAGCAAAGTGGGCTTAACGTTGGAGGAACCTTCGTAGTAAAGAGCACTTGAACTAGAATAATATTGGGATGAGTGACCTGCTGGGAAGTAGCGTTTCACCTCTATGAGCATCATCTAGATGCAATGAGTACTAAGTGTTCCATTCATTCTCATAAAAGAAAGGTTATTATGAACTACTATTCATGAAACATTTGTCAGTAAACTAATTATAAAACTACATAGTTAAATTCTGATAATAATATCATAATTTAACTTACTGTAAAAAAATATTTCCTACTTATCAAATTATATAACTATTCTCATGATCCAACCCAACCTGTAAAAATGGTGGAAATTACCTCATTCGTTGTGACAAGAACTGTTGCATCTCTGTCCCCCTCGACATGCCAAATTATCCTTAGAACCATTGATATAATGAAATACAATGACCCAACAAATATCACATAACTTGTGAATTTATGAATATCTTTTCATACCTTATTCAAAGCTTCATTGATATTTTGGATTGCCCCAGGCCTAAACCTGCACAAGCGAAACCAAATGAGCAAGATAAATTTGATAGAATTATAAAATTCAAAATGCAAGTGAGGCAGCTCACACATGCTTGTCACACCCTCCAAATGTCAAAAGATAAATACCACCCTCTTGACACTTCAATTCATAGAAGTTCTCTTCTTCTTCTTCTTCATATCTCTTTGACATCCTAAACAAAAATACTTTTGAAAGGCTGGCAAATTCTCAAAGAAATTGGGCCATTAATTAACAAACTAGCTAGCTTATTCATATATAGAATGAAGTACATACTAAAAATTACAATCTATAGGCAACAAGCTATGTAAAGCTTAAACAGCGGGCTTTTAATCTGTGAAGTATGTTAGAGTTGATTCTAATTGGATCTCCATGTAAATCGAAACTGTCAACTTTTGTTGTGATTAAAAAGGGGAAAGTACCCGTAATTGTTTGTGTTCTAATAATCACCTATGGGAGAGGTACTAAGGCCTGTAAATATTATGTTTTTATCATGATCTGGATGCAGGTGTTAGTGAAAGGAGAAAGGAACAGTAGGTGACTGTTGAACAGGTAGTGAAGAGTGCATTTGGGAAGCACCACATGGTGAATATGAACAAGTTGAGGGTGGAATTGGTAAATGAGTGTTGGAAATGATTGAGAGAGTTTGTTTGAAGGTGTTTGAGCCATTAGAAAGGTTTTGTGAGTTGATTTAGGGTCTTTTCTAGGAAGCCCTAGGATAGAAACCCTTAAAGGGAGGGTTTGATGAAAAATTATCTAGGAAAGCTTGGAGGGTCAAACTAATTGAGGAATTATGATGTTTATTAGATTCCTTGAGACTGTATAAAGGTTGGAAGGTTGAGAGTAAGTGTAAATAGGAGTTTCTTTGGAAGAGGAGGGCTAATTAGGCCTAATTGCTAATAGGGACAGTCATAGAAGTGTGCAACAGTCACAAGTTGAAGGATTGGTATTAGCAGGATTTGAAGAACTCCATAAAGGGTATCTGGAAAGGTGAAGAAGTCACCATGGTGTTTGAGGAATTTTAGAGAAAAGTGCAATTTACTGGCAGGACAAGGCTAATTGGACAATCCTTGAAAAGGCAGTTTTGAAGATTGGGATAGAGTTAATGCTTGGTAGGGGTTGGAACTCCTTAGTTAGGCTATTTGAGGATTGTTGAAGCCTTAGAAGGATCAAGGGAATCCTTGAAGATATAAATCAAGAGGTGATTGCATGAAAGGTGAATTAGGAGTGTTCCCAAGGAGAGGGAAATTGGAACATGGACAAAGTGAATTGATAAGTTGTCTAAAATGAATCAAGGTAGTGAACCTATTGTAGAGGAGTGTTTGGTTGATATCCTAAAGTTAGGGACTTCTTATTGATCCTCGAGTTGAACTCTAGTTCCTTGAGTGGATTCCAAGACGTTGTTGAATCCTCGAGTTGAACAGGGTTCCTTAAGGGGATATTAGAAGGCTCTGCATCAAAAACTCTAAGCTTGTCTTTAAAGTTTGAGCTTCACTTGGTTTCAAGAATAGTTTAATATTCTCTACTAAACAAGGCCAACCACGTGAAGGTGGAAGCTTATTTGCCCCCCCCCCCCTAACATCACTCTAAATTCCCCATTAACATTTAATAACATTCATCCATTTTTTAAATATAAAATTCAATCATTATAATCACATGATAACATTCATTAACACACAACATTCATAAATAATTCATGAACACATAATTCATTAACATGTATTAACACACATCATTCATCAACATTACTAGTACAAAATTACATCCATTAAGACAATGTTCTTTCATTAGCAATAAATGTTAATTACAATCATTTCTTTTTGGGTTTCTTGCTATTTTTTTTAATCATATAATTTCTAAGAGGAAGATCAATGTCCTCATCATTCCCCTCCTCTATTGATTCTAATCCCAATGTGTGTCTCCTCCTCATTTGTTCAGGAACAGGAGGCCACTGCGCTGAAGGGTGGTCTGCTGCAATAACTACTTCATGAGTTAAATTCACACTATTTTATATTATTGAATTACAAGTATTTATGTAAGTAAAAGAACTATAAATCAAAAAATTAATTTAAAAGAACAAAACATAGATTTTCTTTACCTGAATGTGCCACATGATCTACATGGTGATCAGTTTGAACATCCTCCGGCACTCGTTCAGCATGACCTGATTCTGTATCCTCTAAAATATACACAAAAATGTTACACCAAGTTCAATTTAAGATGTTAAATTGTATTAATAATTACATAATTAGTTTTAAATAGAAAATGAGCACCTCCTTGGATAGTATGATGCACATCAGGGGCTTCATGATGCGGCGTATGATCTGTGTCACAATTAAGAGGCTGCATTGCAATGTAATGGACATTATTATCAAATTGATTGTTGCTCAAGTATTCAATTTCTAATATATGTTTTGGCATATTTACCTGTGCACATGATGCAGGAGACTCTTCGGTTGGGCCAGTGGAAGCTTGCCATAGGCGTTTAGCCACGGCTTGATAGCCTTCCTTGAAGGCAATTTTTCTATGTTCTTTCGTGGCCTCTACATTAAAATCAGAGCCCTACATTTTTTGATTAAACAAAATTATTTGCATTTTATAAATAATTTTTCTCTGCAATTCATTTACTGCTACTTACAATGCGAGCTTTAATTTTTGAATATCCTCCAGCGCCAAGTCTATGTTGCCTAATCTTTTGCAGCCTGGCCTTTGTTGCCTTTGAAGTGTCCTGCAACCTATGAAAAGTTTGAAAACATGGTTATAAAAACATGTATATGGAATAACAAATGAAACTTTGAAATGCTGAACACATTGCATTCAATGGTGAAAATGTCTAAAACATCATACCAAGATATTATATTGAAAAATGATGATTGCATTCAAAATTTAATTATCATCTCAAAAGTCCATGCCAAACACCTTATCACTAGTAGTTAATACTAATGCATACCTTCTCGCATTTGTTGGTGAAACTCCTTTTTGAGCATCCGCTTTCTCCTTTGCATCTAAAATAAATTCATTCCAATCCCTCACTGAAATAAAGGGAGGATGCTCATACTTTGGGTTTTGGATGAGACTCTTTCTATATGCTTCCCTCACAGTCTTAAGATGTTTGCAAGCTCTTTCTAAAATTTTCTTCTCATCAAAAATATTATTACCAAACTCATGCTGTAAATCTTTGACGAGCTAATCTTTTAAACTTTTTTCTTGCAAATTCCACCTTTTAAGGAAAAACACAAAATTGTTAGATATAGCCACTAAAAGAAAAGACCGGAATGAAAAGAAAAATACTGTACCAATTAATGATATGAAAAAAAAATAGTGGGATAAACTTAGTTTGCTTATGATGTTCCACCTTGTACGTATGGTGGACCCAAATATATGCAATGTGAGGTCATAAAGCTTCTTATAAAACGTATCATTTCCTGCAAAAAATGTCATGGGATAATCAATCCAAAACTTGTTATGAATAGGTAAATGCATATTACAATATAAAAAATAATTATTTAAAGTACCTGGAATTTGAGGACATTTTATAGGCATTGATTCATTATTGTCAATCAATAATGACGTCTACGTAGCTCCTGTGCTAGTAACATGGGTAGATCTAGGAAATGGTGGTGAATTATCACCAATACATGTAGATTGATCAGTATCTGGTGCACCAAGCAGTGCCACCGGGGTATCTCCTACTCCAAAAAAATAATCCACTATGTGATGCACCCAAGATTAAAGTACAAATTATGAAATCATAATTAGCACAAAACCAAATATAGTAAAACAATGATTTACCAGTTGCCATAGCCCTTGAAGGCGTTGATGTTTGCATGGCCCTTGTGGCCGACATTGCACTCAAATATCTTCTATGGACAACCTGGCTAGGAGGAGTCTCCTGCAATTGATGACCCGAACAATACATTGTTAGCAAAGACATTTTGAAATAATAAAAGTAAGAGTTAACTTGAGAAGTTTTTGAATGTTCCAAAAAAAATAAATTCCTTGTAACTTGTCAACTAAAGGATTATTTTACATGAGGTGGCCAGAGGTCTACTAGTACCGGCCTCATCCACACATTGTCCTTGACCAAGTACTAGAGATTCCATAAAATCCTGCAACAAGAACACATATTACAGATATTTTACTTCACAACATAAAAGAGTATAAAATATTAACCTTTATTGAAATTTTGTTATAACTAAAGATTCATTACTACTTACTTGATACCGACGTGCGAGTGCTTTCAATTCAGTTAGCCTCATGAGCATCTCCTCAGTTGGATTTGTTTCATACAAAATATTAATTATATCTTTATTGATTTGTTTCATTTTTTTCTTCAACATGATTATAACATTAGGTGAATCTGCAAAAAGTTCATCATCCTCGGGGGTAGTTATTGCCTCTACTGTCGAGGGTGCTTTTCCCTTATCTTGAACATCAAATTGTGACAGGAATATCAGTAAAACTATCATAAAAACTCCAAAACCATAAATAAAATAACATAATAATATAACATTTTTCAACTATCTAATTTGTACAATTTTAATAAGGTTTACCTTTGCTGAAGAACAGGTGGGAGGAGCATCCTCGTGGCCTCTATCATGTGCGGGATCCATATCGTCCTATGACAAAGATTAAATATAAAAACTTTAGCGAACTAAAAGCAATAGACTTAGCAAAAAAAAACTTATTAATAAAATGGTATATAGTACTTACCACCCTCATGATAGTAACTTTATTTGTATCTATGCGATTTAAATGATAATCTATTAGCAGTTCTTCCCTTGCACTTATTGATTTTATTGCACATACAAAAACTTGATTCCCCTCACGCACCTCAAATATGCAATTGGGTTGCTTATTAGTTGACGAAGGTCGCGTACTATTTATAAAACCCACAGTATTACCTGTTGCTTTTGGTCTCCCATCAATGTACATTGCAAATCTTTTACTTTGATCATTTTCTTTCCTTTGTATATAATTAGCTGATAGTGCATACCTATGCATACTTTTTTTATATTGAACAATCCGCATCCAATCATTGTAATTGTAACACAGACCGACATACTTGAACAATTCAACAACTCTGTTGTAATATACCTTTATCCCATCCATGGAAAATAGGCCCAAACCATGTAATGAGGATGGAGCAATGCGATATATCCTCTCATTAACACAAAAATCAGTATTAATTGGAGGTAGCTCATTGGGTACCCATTCTTTCTCAATGTGTGTGTACCGAAAGGGCACCTTGATGTCACCTTTGGTCTCATCATCATAAGAACATGACCCCCCATTAGCAAGGAAATATTCCATGCGTTTATCAATTTTTTTTCTAATCTTTTGACCTCTAGTTGATCTCCCTATTTTAGCCGTACTACATGTAGAACTTTCATCTAGCATTCCCTCATTTCCCTCATTCAATGTAGATAGATCTGACAAGTACCTATTTGGTGGGTGCTACAATCCATCAAATGAGATATTGCCACGTCAATATATATAAAATAATCTAGTCATGACCCATACGTACAGTTCTTCTTTGTCTATATATACATTATATTATTATATAATATGTCTATTTATAACATACATGCTCAGTGATAAACAAGAAGAATATAAGAAAATTATGTCTATTTATTGACTTATACCTGTCGATCCATGTCACTGTGCATGATCCACTCCAAAGGGGTCAAATTTCCTGCATATGTTAATCATTTATCTTAAGTTAGCTAAATATTACATGATATGTATGCTACAAATAACTTAGAAGATAACATGAACAATATGAAACATCGTAAACATGAACAAATTTACCTTATGTATGGAATGCAAGATCGTCAACAGAAGGCCGGGGTGACAATGTCTGTAGTCAATTGCTTGTTTGCAAAAAGGGTGATAATCAAACACAAATATACATGTATCAACAACAATTAATTGAGCATCGTAAATAAAAAATTGGTAATTATAAATCACATATGTCGTAATCATTAGAATTCAACACAATAAATATGTAACCATTTCAATTATGTCATTGATCATCATCATCATCATCATCATCATCATCATCATCATCATCATCATCATCATCATCATCATCATCATCACCATCATCACCATCATCACCATCATCATCTCCATCAACAGCATCACCATCATCATCATTGCCATGATCACCATCACCATCGTCATCACCATCATCATCATCATCATCATCATCATCATCATCATCATCATCATCATCATCATCATCATCATCATCATCATCATCATCATCATCATCACCATCACCATCACCATCACTATCATCATCATCATCATCATCATCATCATCATCATCATCATCATCATCATCATCTGCTTCTTCATCATCTTTGGTATCTTCTTCTTCCATAACATTATACTTTATCACCCTTCCTCTTGGATCATGTCTAACAACAAAAGACCAACCCTGTTTATGTGGAACCTCTGAGTAAAACACTTTCTCACACTGGCTTGGAAGAACATAGGGCTCATCTCCAACTGGCTCAAATGACCTTGTATTAATCATTGTAAATCCATTATCATATTGAATAACAGTTCTATCTGGATCATTTTGATTTAGTCGTAGCCTGTACCATTTGACAACAAATAGAACTACTTTGAAGGAGTTAAAGTCACACTCAATTATGTCATCTAAGATGCCATAGTATTGATTTTGAGATTGTTGAGGATGTATGTCATTTCTAGATGATATATTGGTGACCTCAAAAACTGCACTTATCCCAGAATCACAAGTTTTCTTTGTGTCATCCAACTTTTTTATGCAAAATTTGTGGCCATGATAGTACATAGCTTTGTGGTGCTTGACCTGCAATTTTTCAAGTGTGTAAATTATTTGCATCATGAGTTGATATGAAACATACGAGTCATGATCATTAATAAATTTGTACGTACCTGTCCACCTCTTAAACCATGTGCTAGATCAATTATTATTGGAGTAACATTGGAATCTCCATTACGATGAGCTTCTCTAACCAATGAAGCAACACCTTCCCATGTTAATGAGCAACCATTTTGTTGACATTGTTCAATATATACCGTCATCCAATCAAGATTATTTGCAATATACAAATGTATTGCATCCCACTCTCGACCAGCTGTATCAAAAACATCTTAGATTTATTGCATCCCACTCTCGACCATATTTATAAGAATTAATTAACTACAATAACATCTTAGATTTACCTCTCACTTTCCTCAATCTACCTTTGCCCATCAAGTAGTCCCCTTCAAATTTGTTAATGGAGTTGGGATCCCAAATATGATCTACATGGATCTTTGCTGCAAACTTAGGAAGATATTCACTAATGTACACCATGGTCTGGTATACCATATATCCCTCCACCATAGAACCCTCAGGATGTGCTCTCTGTCGAACCAATCCTTTCAAAAATTTCAAGTGCCTCTCAACCATCCACATTGACCTAGTTGGTACAGACACAATTCAATCTCATCAACTTGATGTATGAGGTAATGTTCTTGTGCATTGAAAAAAGTTGAAGGTAGACACTTTTGCATTTCACACATAAGAAGAGGAATTTTTCTCTTCCAGTATTTTATATCTTCTTTATTGATTTCTTTAGATGACAACCACCTGATGTATTTTCCAAGATCATATATAACTTATTTGACACCGTTGGTAAAGTGGTGTGGGAGAGATAGAGGTAGAACGTACTGCAATATTTGTAAAATGATCTTGTCAATATTTTATAAAAGAATGCAATGAAAACCACATGCAGTATACAAATATATAGTGAATATAAAATAAAATGAATTACCTTAATAAATATATGCCAATCGTGTGTTTTCATCCCTGGCCCAAATTCACTTTTCTTTGATATGAGATCATTTATGTTCGTAGCAAATCTTATGGGAAATCGTATTTTTTTTATAATTTCTTTTATAGCATTGCTCTGCTGCTTCAACAATAACCATGGAAGGGCACTTGTATCAATCTAGTCTCCATTGTTATTTGATCAAATAAAATTTTTCTTTGCATGGTTGGATTCTTCAATGTCACTACAAATTTTGATAATTTGGTCTCTGTCATGCCTTCCATCCAATATTTTCCATAATGTCTCTGTTACATTCTTTCCAATATGCATAGGATCAAATAAATGCACGATTGGAAGTTGCTCATAGTACGACAACCTATTAAATTACGTAGGATAAATTTTTATTCCTTTTGGAAGTTGGTCATTGATGCCTTGACGACCTTCACAAGCATCAATTACATCATTAGTAAACAAAACACAATATCAAAATATAAATTTGAAACAAAACCCATCAGATGGAATGACATTACCTCGATGATTTATTTTATTGTATGCCAACTTCCATAGGCGAGGTTTCATTCTCCATGGCTTTGATGTAGTCTCTTCTTTCCCATTGAAAAGATGTTTTTCAGTAACTCGGTACTTATGATTTCTGTGGAGAAAGTGTCTATTCTCATCGAACACCTGCTTTCTCAAACTTTTTGAATGATGAGATTTTGTCATTGGACCACAAACTGGACATGCAAATTTTCCCTTTGTCTGAAGACCTACAAGATCATGTATAATTGGATTAAATGTGTTAACTTTGTGTTAGCACTATAACATACCAAAAAAGAGGCGTTAAGAAGAGAACATACCACAAAAATGTGTTAGCCCAGGGGCATCATTTATTGTCCATACAAGCATTGCATGGAATTGAAATTGTATTTGTCCTATTGGTCTAGAGATGTCATACATAGTGACCCCATTCCATAACACCATCAACTCGTCGATAAGGGGCTTAATATATACATTGATATCTTTAACTTGGTACTTACCTAGTTGAATGAACAAAAACATTACATAATTATTATGACCATTTTGATGGATTATTAATAATAAATTAATTTAGATGACTATTAAATCAAAAAATACCTGGAACAATCAGTGACAACATTATGTGCTCCCTCTTTATGGACAACCAAGGAGGAATGTTATTGTTGATAACAAAAATAGGCCACACCGAGTAAGTAGATCTCATCTCTCCAAACGGATTGACATCGTCCGCTGCCAATGAAAGCTTGAGATTACAAGGTTCTTCTTTAAAGTGTGGCCATTTTTCTTCTATTTCCTTAAATGCCGAGCCATCTGCAGACATTCACATAATGCCATCCTGACTTCTATTGCGTGCATGGTAATCCATAAATTGTGCCAAGCTATTGCACTTGAATAATCATTGCAAACGTGGAATAATGGGAATATGTCGAAGAACCTTGTGAGGCACCTTTTTAGTTATTCAATCTGATTGATATCTACTAATATGACAAATAGGGCATTCTGTTGCAAATTCATGTTGTTTATAATATATAATATGATCATTCGGACATGCATGTATTGTTTGATATTCCATTCCAATATCTTTCATAATGGTAGATAATTCTCGGTATGAGCAAGGTAAAATGTTTAATGGTGGTAACAAACACTCACCTATCAACCTACGACCAAAAATATAATTTGTTAATTTAAAGAATATTAATTGCTACATGATTCACCCAATATTAATTGTAAGGAAATTACGACTAAAATAATGAAAAAATATGACATACCTTAACATACGTGTCATTGCTATGTTGGATAAACCATTCATAACCTTCAAGTTCACCAACAACAATACAACGGCAAGAAGAGTTGTTTCGGAGCCTTCATATAGGGGCTCGTGTGCCTTCTCAAGTATAGGTACATCAAGCTCTGCATCAACATCATCATCATCTTGATCATCATGATCATCTTGATCTTCTTCATCATCGTGGTCTTCTTCCATGATATCATTACCTTCTACTTCTATATTCACACCTCCATGTTCCCTCATTTGGAAATCCACATTCTCCAAATTGTCATGGTCCATAACATGAAACTAAGGGATGTTGACCTATATGAAAATGATGACCTTATATTAACCATGACCATGTTGTCATCATCAAATCATGTCTTATGTATTTTATAAAATATTAAAATACATACCAATGGATGAAATTCATTTCCCCCTTCGATGTGACCATGTTCCTCAGCTGTTTTGATTAGATATCTTCGAGTCTTTAAGCCCTTACAAAGTTTGCAAGGACAATAACATTTTCCATCACCCTTTCTTTTTAAGTTAGACCATAGTCAAGCAATTGTCTCCCTATTTTTTTGTGTGTTGATATCGTCAGACATGGTCTTTCTTGAATGGAATGACTCATTGGTGGAAGAAGGATGATTTGTTTGCAACCTATAGATAAACATGAACAAGTCTCTTGTTACCAAAGGGAAGCCCTTAGTACCCATAAATGGAACACAAGGGAATAACTAAATTGGCTTATACATAACCAAAATGTAGACACTAGGAAACATACTAAAGCATCAAACAAGCAAGATAACTCAAAACCTAGAATACCATGAGAAATAGAGCAATGACATGTGTGAGAACATAGCAGCGAATGAAATAAATAGCTCTCATCAATACAAATGCCTTCAATACCAACATACACCAAGGATAGAACAAAGGGTCACAACAAAATATAACAAACCAATGATTAAGAGACAACTACCATTAGGAATGACAAGTTGATACTCTTTAAAGTAATCAAGGAGACTTATCATCCAGTAGAATGCTTCCTAACAAAGTTCATGATTCCACATCATCATTGAAGAAAAAAGAGATGGTCTTGGAGAATCCTCGCGTTAGCTAAGGCATTATTTGCATTGTTACCTTCATCATGAAAATGCACAAAAGAGATGCTAGAAAAATGCTTGCTAAATTCTAAATCTCCATAAAGTAATCTTCAGAGCTTCCATAATCCAATTTATTTTTTAGATGTATCAGATAATTCTTCATCTAGATAGTAAACTATTGGTATTGTTTATCCATAATCAATCATGTTTTACCCATGCCTTCTACCACAATTCATCTGTGCTGCAATTGTTCCTCAGACGACAGGTCCACAACATATTTCTTCCCTTTTAGATACCAACTTTATTTCTTTGGGTTTCCTCTCTCTAAATCAGCATACAGTTCCTATGGATTCCTTGCTCTGCTACAAATGTTGAAAGAACAGATTCATCAAGTTTGAGAGAATTGGATGGCACACACTTCAAGGTATGTGGTCTCTATTTATTATTGAATGAGCTATAAAGTGGTTGTAATGGGAGTTTCTTTATTGGAATAACTAATGGGGTCTTATTACATCATTAACATAAGCAATAAATGCGTGTATACAAAATGTATTTTAACATCAGGTCTACCAGCATGATATATTTAATAGCCACTATTTAAAAAGAAATGTATGTGGCCTCTATTTATTATTGAATGAGCTACAAAGTGGTTGTAATGGGAGTTACTTTATTGGCATAGCTCATCCAAAGCTAAACTCTGCTTGGTCATTCCTCATTGAAATTAGGTCCATGATAACTCTCTTTGCCTCCATTTTCAGTGGGATTCATTCCTGAACTGAATGTTGACATTCATACTTGTCCATTTATCATACTTGGATCTTACTCATTCTCACCTCAATTTCATACCTTGTTCACAATCTAATTCAGACTTGAATTCACACCCATATCAATGTCATTTGGATTTGTTTCTCATAACAACTTTCATGCACCGTCACCATTGATGGTGCATCCTACTTTCTCTTTACCTCTCAAGTCTCAAACACTAGATCTTGCTCTCCTCTTCACATTTCAAGGTCTGGCTCTTGACTCGTAAATGAGGCAAAGTTGCTCAAACTCATCTCTCAATCTTGGGGACTTGAAAATTTGTACCAACTAAGACCACTACTCATACTGCCAAAGCGAAAAGAGGGGGTCCCGATTTGAAATGGGGGTGATGGTGTGAAAACCTCACAATACTGCCAAGTGAAAAGAGGGGGTCCTCATTTTTTGGGTCTTCCTTCTGAAATGAGGAAAGAGTCCAATTGTCTCAAATGTAGGCATAAGAGTTCCAGCACCAAAAAATGGGTGAATACCATCATGGGAATGGACAAAGAAGAGAAAGAGAGGAAAAAGAAACAAACTAAAAAGATGACTACTAAAATAGTAGAGGAGATGAAGAAGGTTGAAGTTGTTCCTATGTAATAAGCACTTATAGATGATATTAATTTTTAGGATATACCTTATTTATCCACACAAGACATATATATATTTTCCTTTGATGCTCCTATGATTGAGAGGGATATAACAAAGAAGAGTGATAAGAAGGATAAGAAAACTGCTCATCCAAAGAGTAGTGGTGCAGAAGATCAAAGTGAAATAGGTGTCCCTCCTTCAAGGAACACAACTAGAAAAAAAGAATAGAACATTGTTCCTTTAGAGAAAACTATAGTGCTTAATGAGAAAGAGGAAGAGGAAAATACTAAGAAGGTTCAAGACACTACTAAGACAAGTGATGAATTTAAGTGGTAAACATTGATTCCTCATTGCTTCTAAAACAAAAATTGAAGCTTTCGATAGGTTCCTTCAAGGATCATTCCTCTCTCATTGAGAATAAACAAGAGTGGGATGCCTTAAGTAAGATAAAAGATAAGAGAAAGGTAGAAGCCTTTAATTAGTATGAAAATGCACACAATTGATATATTTTAGCATCACTTGAAATTATTTAAGGAATGTGCTAATGAAGTTAAGTATGTGTTCTATCAATTTTTCTTGAAATGACCTAGTTTTTCAAAAAAGCATAAAGGATGAGATTGACTCCATTGAGTCATAGATCACACAATTGGCAATAATATATATAATATTTCAAAGGATAAGGATGCAAAAACTAGAGCTTAAATTGAGAAGCTTAATTCATAGCTTTCATTTCTTTAGGACTATAGGGAGCGGATAAAGAGACAATTATATTAGTTGAGGGAATCAATGAATTGAGGCTTTCCTCATTTGAGAAGGAAGATCCTGTCAGTTTTTGGGTTTTGGTCAAAACAAAATTTTCTATATTGGCCATGACTATGCAAACAAGGGTTTACAGTTTATTCAAAAACTTACAAACCCAATGTATAAATTTGTATAAATAGAACCACACATTATCTAGATTATGACTAACTTTTATTAGAAATCACACCATTTTTACCTCTATCATTGCTTAAAGAATAATTAAGTTAAATTGATTAATTAAAATGAAGGGAAAAAACTCAAACTAAAAAGTTAGCACATTTCACAACACAGAAAATTTTGAATTTGATGAAAGTTTTGAATAGTTTAGTAAATTAAATCTATTTTCAGATCAAACTACGTGAAGATTTCGAAATTCAAGAGAATCAAATTTTCCCATTCTCATATTATATTTTGATATTTTTGAGGTCCATATTTGCAAGTAAATAATATTGGAGTGTTGATGTTTGTAACATCGATTAGATAAATAATATTGACTATATGATTATTATGAGAAATAATTTATTATATATATACATACATATCAATATCAATAATTGATATTACTATATACATTGATAAATATGTAAATATAAAGTTAGATTATAATTATTCTTATTACATTGATAAATCCTATGCTCTCCACAATTGCTAAACATGAAAAAATTTTAGTTAGGTGATCCAGAATCCTATGGGGCCTTTAAATTCAAAGTTTTTGTGTCAGAGGTTCACAAATCACTTCTGGAACACCTATGTTCATATTCATGGAGGAAAGAAGCGTTATAACATATTGACTGCACTGAACATTTCACAAAATATGATGTAGCTTCCAAAAATTGTTTCAAGTTGGATTGGGGAAGACTTGTTTTCATTTGGTAAGAATACTCAGACTATCTACATAATTTGAGGATAACGAAATGTTTGATACATGGTCTCACTAATTGTAATGTCCCCTTTCTGAAATAGGATTTAATATTAAATAATAATAATAACAAAATTAAAATACAAAAAATAAAAATAAAATTTAACATAAATTTAATTAAAATTAAGTTAATGAATGGTCAAAAGGCATGAGAGGAAAAGTTGTGACTCCCTCAAACTATGAGGTATAAAAGGGAGAAGGTAGCTTCATTTGAAAGGGGGCAATTTTTTTTATCAAGAATGAGAAGTGCAGATCTAATCAACAAGATAGTAATGACGAGATATGACCCCTTTAAATGGGTGCATCTTTCCAAAGAGATGTGTCTCCTCAAAATATGCAAGCACAAATAGGTGTTGAATGGAAGAGGAATACAAGGGAAAATGCATTCTCAAGTTAGAGTGGGTCCACAACACAATTATGGTAGAAATAAAAGCAGATAAAATAAGAATTATAATATTTGAGATGAAATCAGATGTGGAAATAGGGTAATAGCGGAAAAAGGAGATTTAGTTTGAATTATCAGGCAATAAGAATATGACACAGTACTTAATTCAGAGAGGGATCCATATTTATGGAGAAGAGGGAATGGAGGATATAAATCAAGAGAGGATTAATGAAAGAAGAAAGAAATAAAAAGAAGAAAGCTTGTGACCTTCTCAAAAAATGAAAATTATGAAGGGTTGTGTTGTTTCAAAAAGTGGTAATTGTGAAGGGTTGTGACTCTTAATAGACATGAGGAAGAGGAGTAACTTCTCCTTCATATTGGATGTTATAAAGGGGAGAAGGTTCCATTTGAAGAAGATGTCAATCATAGAAAAACCCATAACTATGTGTGAAGCAGCTCACGTGCTTGGTTTTTCTCTTCATTTTTGTACATATTGAGAAAGGCACATACAACTATAACCTTTGTTAAAAATCCCCTTAGTGTTCTTTGGTGGAAATAAAGCATTAGTTCATGTAGAGGCTACCGATATTCTCAAGGCTCATTCTTCTTAACTGAACAATGCATTAGAAAAATTTTCAAGGAATTTGTGAAAGTGATCGTAGCATCCAAGATTTATAGAGAAAAACTGAGACATCTCTCAAAGAGAAAGAGTCTATGTAGATTGTGATTTGGTTCTTCAATGTGGAGGTAATTTCTTCTAGTGGACTGGAGAGATGTTCATGAATGTTCTTGGCTTTTATGGTACAATTTGACATCATTCTTTGGAGCAACTAACAGTTTAGACTCGAGTGCATCTTTGGAGAGATTTCCAGGAAATATAAAGTGTCTCCATTAGAATTAACATAAAGAGATAAGTACTTTATAAAGTTCATGAATTTCATTCATAGTCATTAATTCATGAAATTATATTGATTAAAAAAAAAAAGGTATACTTCTAGTATTGATATTTCTCTTCGAGATAAGTTAATTGTATGGACTATGAGTAGTATCTTTCTAAACTGCTCTCGGGACAAATTAAGAAACATGAGACCACATTTCATTGAGGTAATTTTTCAAACAGTTCACTGCCCATCTATATTACCACATTTTTCATGCATGTCTACAAAAGCCTAAAATGGGTTCTTTTGAAAAAGATAAGGTTTCTAGGAAAATATATATTGAAGCATTAATAGAAAGCAATAGAATATACAAGGAATATAACTATTTGATAAGTTTTCACCAATAAAAGATGAGGCAATCCTAATTATAAATGATAGAAACAAATAACATAGACAAGGCAATGAACTGTCTGAATTACAGAATTCCATGATGATCTAGGGAGTCTATGACTGCAATTCACAATAAGTTTTAGAAATTTCAGAGGTATAGGCACTATAGCCTACCCAAACCTATAATGCTCAAGAGCCTGACTTCTCAAGGCAATCTCAAAGGGTCCCTAAAAGATGGAATTGAGTTTATTGTCTTCACTTTGCTTGGTTACAATATCCCAACACAACCTATGATCCCACTTCACAAAGTTTTCACAAATTGGACCCCAAAGCCCAATACCCTGCCTATTGGCCATGCTGCAAATTTGTAATGAAAATAACTATTTCTTTTCTCAAAGAACTTAATGAGATAACCACATTTATAGTTACCTTTTACAAGACTCTACAACATACCAAAAGCTTCTATATTGTTATTTTGGACAAACACTGGTAAGTATGACTGATACCCTATTTTTAACACATGAAAATGCTCAAATAACAAAGCAAGTGCAAACTAATGACCTCTTATACACCTCAACTCCTAGATAGTGCCTATTTATGTCCTAAATTGCCCAAATCCTGAAGCAATTAGACTCCAGTGCTCTGCAGATACCAAACCCCCAAATTGGGACCCGAAACCCTTGAAACTTAGGGCTTTATCAATCTTTGTGTCCTCGTCGACACTTCTGTGTCAAATTGGTCATTGGAACACCATTGACTCAACATATTAGAATGTTTCCTAGCATAAAATATATGACTTATGTGGTCAGTTCACCCAGTTCACCCATTGTTATACCGAGCCACCATTAACACTACCTTTCTACCACTGCTCTTCACTGTGATCACAACGTTTTCCCATAATCTGCATAAACCATTTGATTCATTCAATGGTTTGAACCATGTTCTATAAATTACTGATTCATCCACCCATTTGGTTCATTCAATGCTAGCCGAAGGTTCTATAAATTGCACTAGAACTATATAGTTCTAGCGCAATTTATAGAACCTTCAGCTAGCATCATCGATAATCTCCTGGTGAAGCCTAGGGATGGCTAAAGAAAAGGTTAGAAGGGCCATAAGGTTAGAAGGGCCATCACCAGTGGCAACACGAACTGCTAATTTTTCACAAAGCAAAATGAAACACCAAAGGTTACTGTTATCTAGTTGACAAAGCAAAATGAAACACTAGTGGCAACATGAACTGCTAATGTTTCACAATGTGGAGATCACTGTCATTACAATTCACAGGAAAACAAAAAGCAGAGAACATACTCAGAATTGTTGATAGTGAAGAGCAGTGGTAGAAAGGTAGTAAATTGCAATCTTCCCTCCCAGCTTCACTCCGTTCGTATATGATCTTCGCGCGCGCACAACATAAAATGAAATGGAGATGCATTTTCTTTTTTTTAAAAACTTTTATGCCCGTGTTGGTGGAAATTTTGACCAACCCATAGTTGGTCAAAATTTTGACCAACACGGGCATAAAAGTAAAAAAAAACAAAATTTATCCTTTATAATGCGACCAAGTAAAACCATTTTGCACTTTGGTCAAAAATTTTGGTCAAAATTTGTGGTCAAATGCACTAGTGCACAGTGCCAAAAACCCATAGTGTTTTCAAAAATCCATGATGTTTTCAGTCTATGTGAAAACCCTCATTATTTTTGACCTGTGCCTTTCAGCTTTTGTGCACTTACCTTTCGGTCTGTCAGAAATCCTATGTGTTTTCGATCATTTGCCATTGTGAAAACCTTCGATGCTTTCGATCTTTCACCGAAAACCTTGTGAGTTTTCGACCTTGCCTTTCTTCCTTTCTGTCGGCACTCCTTCTTCATCAGTCTTAAGTGCACAAGTGCGATGAGGTGGGGCCAGTTTCTTCAAAGCGGTAGAGGGAGGAGATCAACGGTCGGCATGTGATCGCATGGAATATTCTTTCCCCATGCAATCATGCACCTGCCGTTGATTTTGTTTGTTCTAAGCATCTCTTCAGTGAAGTGGGCCTGGTGTCAGAGGGGAGGCAGGGGGCATGTTCTTATAGGCTGTCACATGGCTGCATGTTAGACTTTTCTGACCTGTGATCATGCGACTGCTTGCCATCTGTCTGCATGGGTCCCAGTCTTCTGCAGTGTTCAGTTTCTTGGCGGTTAAGTTTTCGTTCCACAACCTGGTGACCAACGGTTATCTCCTTGTCACTTGATTTTAGCGGTTAGACAGCTAACATCTAATGACTTGGCTGGCGGTTAAGTTTTCCTTAGTCGTGCAATCGCGGGATGGTGGGCCCAGATTTTCAAAGCTTTTTGCAGGTGGGGTCTCTTCGGCGGTGATTGCACTGGTGGTTATGTGGTGGCTTATGATTGGTTGTCGCATGGCCGCATGTCAGACTTTTCTGACATGCAATCATGTGGCCACTTGCTACGTGTCCTTGGGGCCCGGTAGCAAGGTGGTGATGACACTTGTTAGGCGGGCCTGTTGGATTTTGTTGCGGAGGTGCACGTTTTGTGTGGTGGGTCCAGGATGCCACGCGGTGCTGATGTGTGTGACTTTTATTAGCTGGCGGGTGTACATGTCGCGGTCTCATCACCTTGTCGCATGATCACAAGGGCCATTTCCATGGCTTGCGATCATGCGACTAACCCCTTGCTATTGACTCCATGCGATGGCAGTTACAGTGGTGGTTAATGTTCGCGGGTTGTCGCATGTTTGCATAGCCCATTTCTAGGCTATGCGATCATGCGACAGGATGCCACGTGTGCTAGGGCCTGTTTGTGGTTGTTTGGTGGGCCCGTTGGTAGGTGGTGTCATGGCAATCTTCAGTTGGTCTGAGCTAGCACGATGGTAGTTTTGAACGTGGGCCCAGGTTGGGGTATCTCGGCGGTGACATGACAGCTAGCTGGGTGCATGTTAGTGGCTTGTCGCATGTTCGCGTGAACCAATTTTTTGGCTTGTGAACATGTGACATACCCTTTTGTGGCAGTGGTAGCGTCAGCAGTAATGGAGAAGCAAGGGGAAATGGCATGTCGCATGTTCGCATAGCCCATTTTTGGGCTATGCAATCATGTGACAACTGTTTGGCATCGCCGTTATGGAGTTAGCCTGAGGTGTTTGGATGGTTAAAAACACAGGCCCGTGAATTCAATGGTGACCGTTGCAGTTTGAGGTTGATTTTTTTAGAATTTCTAGTGACAGGGGGTACCTTTTTTATGGAATTCAATGCAGAAATGACCCTGTTTGGTGAGATACGATTGGTTTGCCATTTGCAGGGTGTCCTTTTAAGCCTGGTTTTGTGATCCTTTGTACTTGTAGAGATGACTTTAATGATTAAAGATCAGTTTAGGATTTCCTCTTTCCTGAATTGAATGTGTTTCCCGCCCCTAAATTAAATTCATGATTGTTTCTAATAGGTCGGGTGGTTGAAATGATAACCCTAGTCATCCATAGCTTGTTGCAAATTTCCAAGATGACTAGGGTTTATAAGTTGTAGACTTTTTGAGTTTGTAGGGGTTCCAATTCTTTTGGTTTTGGTCCCAGATTGTTGATAGTGAAAATTTGAACAAGGAGAGCCTGGATTTAGGATTTGTTTCCTTTGTGCATTTTGTCATTTGGTAATGTATTGATTCTTCAAGTCTTAGTGAAAACATTTTGGATTCCAATCTCATATTGGTGTATATCTTTTTGTTTTTCTCTTGAGCTCATAAATGTTGATTGCACAAACTGGGTTAGCATATGGTAAACAAAGAGTATTTTGGGGTTATCTTTGAGTTCCTAACAAAGTTATGATTAAAGTCTTTAAGGTAAGTTCAGTGAGTTCATGGCAAGATAAGGATTTGATGTCCTGGTATGTGAGTGAGGGGAGTAATAGGCAAAGAACTTACTCTAAGTCTACATATGTTTGAGTTAAGGTTTTTGGGTGATATAGGTTGTTAAGTGACTCTCTGCCCTGGGATAAGGCACTGATCCATTCTCTGGAAGCAGTCCATCATCAGCAATCACACACACACAATTAAATGAGAAACCTTTCAATCAGATAGTTAAGGGTATAGTTATATATTGTTTAGAGACTCCTTTGAAGAAGTGAGTCAAGGGTACACCCGCCTGAGCATTGAGGCTCAAAGTGTAGGAGGATCTCCTTAGTCCTTGTTAATTGGCCCTCTTCCTTGTAGACTTTGGAGTCGTGATAGAGTCAAAGTTTCATTATAGTTATCCATCAAAGTATAAATCTACAAGTTTTGAAGATCGAAGGGAAGAACCAACACTTTGTTCTACTCAGTAAACTGGTTGTCTTGAAGATAGGGAATTTCTTCAAGTGCTTTGTGATTCATATATATTAGTTCACCCAACCTCTTTAAAATGGTGCGAACAAACAAAATATACAGTGTTTTTTTTTGCCGCCTTAGCAAAAATTAGGTTACAAAGATAATCATAACCCTAAGATCTACGGTGCAAAATAACCTAGATCAACTATTACAAAAAGATAAACATTACATTTAATGAGTATCTATATACAATAAATGCTCCTCAATCTTGGTAAACCATTTTACGATCTGTTATAACCGTTTGCATAGAATAATGTGCCATTCCTGATTATTATGCTATTTTTTGTGATCATCGGTAAACATTGTATAATCTGCTTGGTGTTTACTGACCATCGGTATCGGTGTCACTGGTGCTCGGTTAACTGTGTGATGCTCGGTGTAAAGGCTTTTCCCGACTACTCTGTCTTGCTTCAGGTTACTAACCGACTTAATATAAGTAACCAACTAACCTGTTTACTATCCTTTGATACTAATGACAACCTTGAATGCTCAATAGAGATTAACAAAAATACTATATCTAAGCTTCATCAATTATCAATATTTAATCATACTAAAATACTCTAGTTCACCTTCATAAATTATAAACAATTACTCAAACTCAAAATTTTCCAAACTAATATAAAAATCATTTCAAAATTCTATGATATCCTATATCTAAAAAATATCCTATATTAAAATAATTTTAACAAACAAAATATCGTATATCTAAAAAATATCCAATGAAAACCAGTTTTCATATAATTGAATTAATACTACAGGGAATACCAAGTTTACCAAATAAATCTAAAAAAAAAAAAGATCTAAACTAATATATTTCAACTACATCAATTATCAACAATTAATCAAATTCAAAAATTTGCAAGGCAATAGAGAAATCATTTACATGATTAGACAATTATATACATGAACTAACAAAATAGAGGTGTTTTATATAACAAATTACAATTCAAAAATATATAGCTAAAACATCTTGCAATACTTTTAAGTATGAGAATGTAACAAGCCACCAATTTGTTTAGCCCTAAACCAACAAACTATGACAAAAATTTTAAAAATTGACTCTGTCAACCAATCACAAGACCAAAAACTTTTGGAGTCATTTCAACTTCCTTAATTGATCATTGACACCTTTGTCTAGAAATATTCTTGATATCTTCATTGAGTTACTATGAGATATGGTGACCGCCATTTTAGGCTAACCTACACCATTCTTCATAAATAGTTACCATCCCTCTACTCAAAGGTCAGGTGTCAAATTTCCAACTGATTTCTTAAATCTCCATAAAAAAAGTCAACATCATCTGCTAGAGCCATTTTCTTCTTCAACTTTGTTACTGTTATATTCATCCATTTCTCTCACTACATCAAGCATTTCTTGTTCTTGTGGTATAATAATATTGTCATTTCTTACAATCGGATATTCATAATCCCTTTTAATTGTTTTGGTTTGTTCACAAATGCTACCTGTCACTTCATTTATAGTTTTCAATAAGACTACAATTTCACTCAATTTGTATATACCTCCTTTCTCATATGCTTCTTTCCTTATGATACTCTAAAGATGCAATTCATAATTTTTCTTCATCGATTCTATATCTACAACATTTTCACCATTGACTACTTCAATAATGTAGCTCATATCTATAAATATCTTTTTCATATGACTAATGCCTGTATTGACAGTTTGAATCAAATTTTGTAGTTCTTCAATTCTATCTGTGCTCATCTCTGTTTTGAATTTGATTGAAAATATCCACTTTTGTAGAGGTGTGTCAATTGATTTGATAATTTTTACATTCAGAGCTTCTCCACTGTCAATATCTATCACAGATTGCAATACCTTTTCCTATCTACTATGTATTATTTTCTATTCTTCGGCCATCTGCAACTCTGTAAACAAAATATCTTTTAGCTCAGAATATATTTTATAATACCTACCTACACAGTCAATTAGACCCACACCTCTTGAATTGAGATATCATACCCATTCATGTGACAGTTGTGCCATCTGTCTATCTTCATGCATCTGCTTCATAATTTGTTCACTTGAATAGAGAAATGGATCAAAAATACCTTCTCTCTAACTTGCTATTTGAGAAGAGATAGGAACTAAGATTTTTTGAATATAATCAGAAAGATTAATGAAAGTGGATTTTAGAATGTTCTTTTCATCTTTCAATTGCTCCAATCTCTCTCTTACCTCTTGATGTGAAAACTCCCACATATCAACAATACGATCATGGAATGCAGGTCCTATGTCAGTTTCATTAACATCAAAATCAACTGCATTAAAATTTGAAAAATTACTATCTTATTTTGGTTATGCAACTTGTAATATTACATGCCCTGTTTCTTCATTTTTTCAAAAGCATCTGGTTTGTCTCTTTCCTTTTTTTTCCTCGGACTAGTACTTTCACTTATGATTTGAGAAACTAAATCATCAATAGGAATTCTATCCTCTTTCCTTCTGCTTTTTCTTTGTCCTGTATGCTCTAACCATGAACGAGTACCTATAACTTTTGAGGAAGAAGCTAAAGTTTCATTAGCAAACAATTTCCTAACTATTGTAGGGCTTTCTATTTCTTTACTAGAACTTTTAAATTTGGGTACTATATCTTGAATACATATTACAGTACCTTCAATTAAATCTCTTATTTCATTTTTTGGTTGTTCTACAAAACATTGCATTCTTACATTTTGTTCTGTTTGAACTATTTCATCTTCATTTTTTGTGTTTCCTGCTTCTTCTAAACTGTATATGTTAATCAAAGCAAGTGAACCACTACCACAAGTCTTGCCTATGGCTTTATCTTTATCCGGTGGTTGATCACTGCCTCCTATCATTTTTTGACTGGACTCAACTATTGTCTGCATTATTGGTAAAGGAATTTGAACTGAAACTATTGTTTGACCTTCACTTGCTAATTGTCCTTCTGTGTTTGATGTCTCCTTTGTAGTTTTCTTTTATTGAACCCATTTTTTTGTTCTCTTCATTATCTATTTCATTCTTTCTTCAAGATTGTCTAATTCAGGTTCTTCAAATTACAAAGGTTGCAAAGGTATCCCTTTTATTTTGGACAAATAAAAATCAGAAAACAATTTAGATTGATCATCATTTAATCCTTTCACATCTATATTAATATTATAAAGTTGAATTTGTTCAACTGTGAGTCGGGACCATGATCTTTCTCTCATTTCAAAGTCATCTTTACAATTAGCCCAAAAATCTTCTAATGAAGCAATGTGATTAAAACTAGGACCTAATTGCAAGTTTTGTTTTACATAATTTGAAGGATCAAAATGATGCCTAACAACATTATATTCATCAAATTTATATCTTTCTCTAGATGACTTGATCAAATTCATTGCACAAGAGCTAGAAAAGCATGTATAAGCACCTATTGAAATTGGAAAATGAATACCTGCTTTATGACGTTCACTGCATCTACTATTGACCTCAATGATTTGTTTGCATAACTCTATCAAAGTCATTTTATCATCTACATATTTAAGCAATTTGTATGGAAACCCATCAAAAGCTCCAATCCTAATATATGTAAATGTATGATATTGAGTATAATAGCTACCAAATTCCATAAGTGTTCGTACAGCTGCATCAAATAATCTGCGTTATGGAAAACCCTAAATTTCACGGCATAACTTCATTGAAAAAAAATCATTAACCCTTCTAAAATTTCCATAGCTATTTTTGAGTTGTATACATGGATAGAAATCATAAACCTGAATATTTGCATCATATTCAACAACACTAGGTAGCTTGTTCCCTGTATATTCACATGCAAGCACATAGATAAGATAATATGACATTGGAAATTTGTATGAATGCTTTGCTGAGATAAGCATTTTAGTGAGTCTATCACTTATGAGTTGAACCCAATCTATAAAAATATTATTTGTACCTATAGATTGCACAAGGAAAAACCACCATTCTTCAAAACTTAGGGCTTGTTCACTCCCTCTAATTCTATGCAAAAGTACTAGTATATCAAGAATCTCTATTTTTAAATATGTTCCATATAGGGTTTTCGGTAACTTTGAACTCACTGCCCTAATGGTTTTAAACCAGTTTTTAGAAATAACAACTCGCCAACATGACCTTTTTAGCTTAAAATTTGACACTAACAAAGAGAAATTTCATTCTGAATATTCTTCTCTTGTAGGTAAAACAAAGAACTTCTGAATCAACTCTTTGTTCAAACAAATGACTACTTCATTGTTTTCATTCTTAATTTCTCTAGTATGTGAATCAAATCTTTTAATACATTCCACAATGAGTTCTAGAACTTGAATAGCAATTGGAAATCCTACAGCTTCTATTAGTCCACTGTTAATGAGGCCTTTTGTAATGGAATGAACTGGTTATGATTTAATTCTTCTGTGTAGATCATTTAAATTGTAAACATAAAGGTTTGTATCTGTAATATCTTTCCATGCATTTTCTATTCCCTCAAGATGATCGTAACTATTTTTTTTCCTACCCATTCTCTAAAAGATTATAGATTGATAACCAAATGCTCTTAAAGATATATGCAATTCAAACAATAAAATCATAAATACTGTGACTTTATAAATTTAAAATTAGAATTCAATATATATAAAACATATAAAATGTAAAACGAATTAATTTTCTGGTTATTTTCAAAATTTACTCTTTTAATGTGTAGTTATGATCCCTATATGCATTGAAAATAACAAATATTAATAAAAATGGTGCATACAATGCCGTATGCCTTTTATTTCTTTTCTATCGATTAATGTGTTTTCCAACTACCATCAGAACAATAAATTTTTTGAGAATCATTAATCTATAATGATGTCATGCCCACTAAATAGAATTAATTAATGTTGTAGCAATAAATGAGCAAGTCCTTAGTCCTGCATAAAGTACAAATGTACTTGATCAAGTAATCATTAATATATTGCAACATTGATTATCTTTATATTATTGTCAATATTTTAGTCCAATCCATCTATTTCACATATCGACTTTACAATACAACTACCTCAAAATCCCTAATGAAATAGCATCGAAAATAGTAAATAGAACCTTGAAAACCTACTTTTGTTGGATACTCAACAAGGCAAATGCATTAAAATGCAAAGTCTTAATTAGTAATGACTATCATATAAATCTTCTTTCTTGATTAACACATTCATTGTCCAAACTACAAAAAAAAATCTTGCAATGACAATGAAATACACTATAGATGATAAATATCAAAAGCACACTACATACAAATGTTTACAATATTAAAAGAAACATCAACAAATTAAAACACTACTAAGGTATTGCCCTTTCATTCCATAATTTAAATTAAAATACATGATACATTTCACCAAATATGGGTAGAATACATAAGTTGTAATATAACATTGTTTGTGTCCACTATATGTGCAGCTTACAAGCAAAACTGAAAACAAATTTATGGTGTGATATTAACCTGGACAGATAACAAATTTATGCTATATATGTTAAATGGAAACCTATAGAACTCAAACTAGAAATGTAGAGCAATGCAATCCTATATTCATTGTACAGTTGACAATTTCAAGTGGTAAGGATTCAGTAAAGAGATTGTATCCTAAACTATCTAATGGGTGGCACATGTTGGCAAGGAAAAATCAAATACTTTGTGAACATACGACAGTCGATTGTTGAAGATCCATCCACAATAAAGCTTGCATCGTAGAATCGATGACTCAATTGACAATTTGGATGGAATAAAACTGATCGATGCTGCATCTAATTATAAATTCACTCTTTTCTCCTGCTTATCTTAGTTTCCAAAACTATAATCTATAGACTACCTGATTAAAACACAAAAAAAAAAGATAAAAACAACAACAATTAAATTTATGACATTTAAATTTGTATAAGATAAATATTATAGCAATTACCTTAGTTTTTATCAGCATTCAAAATGTTCAAGTATCCTTCTTCTTAGTTGACGAAAACTACGATGACGTTTCGGAAAGATGATTGACATCCTTGATGGAACTTTATTTTCTATAAAAGATTGATTATTCCAATGTTTTTTTTTAATTTGTACACAGAAAGAACATGCATATTGTGGAAAGACAACTGGAAATATTGTACCACCTTCAAATTGTTTATATTGCTAGATTTCTTTACATAGATTTACCTATTGATATTCGATATCTATTTTGTAAATCTCTCTGTCTATTGCCAATGGCCACCGCACAAATGGAAAAATATGTATCTTTTCATCCTCTTTTTTGTTTACAAAATAGTTACTGTACTCAAAACCTTGACATGGTTGTGTGTATTCTAACAAAAAATTAAGTCCGTCAATCAAATCTTTAGGAAAAAGAGAAATCATGACAAAATAAAGAGTCTCAACATTCTCTCCAATGTCTAAACTCCAAGCCATTAACATAGCGGCAATATCAGCATTTACTTTCCATCGATGAGTCACATTATGAAATTCTTCGCTTAATGTCCGTTGAACAGCTTCCACAATAGACCCAGTCTTGCATAGTAGTAAATTTTATAAATATGAATGTTTTACTCTGCCAAAGAAAGAAATTTGCGGTGAGCTTGATTGAAAAGTAAATGTAGCTTCCATTATATATAGTTGCTTTATAATAATCTATATTATTTGCTCCAATGATCTTTACAATGAATTCATTTTCTTGTTCATCGATTTATAGTAACGATAGATTCAACATAATTAATTAATGAAATCTTTAATAGATTTCCTATGAAACTGCTTTAATTGTTAAAGAATAATGTAACTTAATAAAATGACTTATGTCCATATCATATAAACTAAAATTTAACACAGTTAACTTATGTTATATGCAAAACACTTCAGATTTCATATCAGATGTGACATCTTCTAAAATTTTAAAAATAATTTAATATTATTCTATAACAAAAACTTTATTACATTTCCTACCAATGAACATTAAATCTTATCACAGTTATCAATTAGATTTGTATAAATAATCGATGTCAGCAAATGCAAATTCTAACAGAAATAACTTTTCTGATATCTCATTTTCTCCTCAGCTAATATTATCTATTAAATCAATTCATTTAATGGACAACTTGCCCGTCTTAATTTCAGTCATATATGGTATGATCTCACCGTGATCATATCTTCACAGTGACAGACTCCCCATTAATAAAATTGCATTTAGTAATTACAATATTCAAACACAACTTTAATGCATTCAATGTTTTTTTTACATTTCACAATTACCTCTACATCTCTACTAAATCCAAAATTATATTTTTCCATTTAAAACAAATATTACACTTTGAACTTACAGATATCTAATTAACTTAATAATAACATCTTATCTACTTTTATTTATTATTCTAAAATAAACAATCGTATATAAAAAATAATTAAACAAATAAAAAAAATACATAACTTCTATCCGGCGTAAAAAATTGCATACCGAGATGCAATTGCTAGTATATTTTACGTTTTAATTTGTTGAATAGACACTATACCCTCATTCTGTCCCCTATTTTTATACAAGTATCCACCTATTTTAAGCTTAAAAGAATTTGTATTTTATATAAATAAACCATTTTATAGTTTTTAACTAAATTTTGGTAACATATGTATAATATATATACTTTTTTTAAATAATAATAAATATAATTGTACTATATATTATTAATATAAAATTTTATAATTATTTTTAAGTGGAAGTTACAAAATAATAATCAATGTAATGACAACAAGAATTAAATATATATATAGAGAGAGAGAGAAATAATAAATAAAACATAAAAAATTTATAGGAAAATTTTTATCTAAAATATTAAAATATTAATTTCAAATCAATTTATTTACGTAAGAGTTCGTTTCATTTACTTTTCTATTTTAATTTAAGATTAACTCAATATTCAATATTAGATTGGTAAATTGTGTAAAATCCTCAGTTATGCATGTGTATTGTGAAGTTCCATTAGAATAGCAATAATGAAGGAAAATGGTCTAATTCTAAGATATTGTTGCCTTACTTAATTCAACATTTAAACAAAAAAGTTATGGGAGATGAAAATGGGGCTTAGATTGTCCAAACAACTTGTCATTTTATATAGTTGCCCCCCACTATAAAGGTGGCTATCTATTTACTATTTCTCTCTCTAACCATAATATATTTCCATCTTTGTATATCATTTCTAATCTATTTATTTGTCTTTTTATATCTCCCTTTTTCTTCTTCTCTATATGTTTATCTCTTTCATCTTTATATCTCTCTCATATACTTCTTTATATTTGCCTCTCCTCTCCATATCCTTTCCTTTGTTTGTCTCCATTTACCTCTCTATCCCTATCTTACTACTCTTTCTCACTTGCTCAATCTTCCCTCCTCTATCCCCCCTTTGTTCCCCTCTCTCACCCCCTCTCTATATATATCTCTACTACTTATGTCTATCTCCCTACCCTCTCCATCTCTCCCTTTTTCTATCCCTAACCTCTCCTCTTTCCCTCTCCCTATTGCAAACATAACATGAGCTTCCATGAGCTTCTTGGTAATGAGGTTTGATACAGAGGTTTTATTTTAGTCATGTTTGGATTTCTAAAGTGGATATCACTTCTAAGATAAAACTTTTATTGCACAAACAATACAATTTGTTAAATGATCTACAAATTATCCTTGAAAACTCTTAGATATACCTATTACACGCCAAGATGAAATAGCTAGTAAATAATAAATCAATGGGCTGAAGTACCGTAATTCAGTGCGGTATTGGCTAAATCTTAAACTAAAACGTAAAACATATAAGGGAAGTTTCCAAAAAGTTTGAAAAAATACTTAGTGTCCCCCTTGGTAAGAAATGCGTTTTAGTCTACGTCTTCAGTGCAAAGGAACAGAAATAAATATTCTGAGGATACATCAGAATGCGTACTTGTTGACGATTATCAATGATTTGTCCCGGCCATTAATTGAAATTTTATTCCTTACGGTACGGTGACTGCGACCTTTTAACAGATAAAGTCTCCCTCGCATATCGTCTTCTTCTCGGCCGTCAATTGAATGCTCACATTTCTCTTTTCGGCCGTCAAATGCATGCGCACTTTTCCAGACGTGGAAGGTGAAGATTCAATCCGGAGAGCTTGGAGTCCATTCTGTAGAGCTCGAAAGGAAATTTGGGCAACTTTACCCTGTGAGGGAGAAAAACCCTAACTATCGACTTCGCTATGTGAACATGCGACTGAAAACGTAGGGCTGCGTTTTAGAGGTTAGAGATCATAACCAGTCGCTGTATTTTACTTAGACTCTGCGATTTCGGTAAATTTCTGTGTAATTTGACAAGCTCTTTGCAGGTTAATATCACAAGCTCTTTGTATTTTTCAGTATTTTACTTAGCCTCTGCGATTTCTTGAAAAAAATTTATAATTTCACAAGCTCTTTGAAGGTTATTTTCACAAGCTCTTTCTATTTTTCAGTATTTCCCTTAAACTCTGTGATTTCTGTAAAATTATGTGTAATTTCACAAGCTCTTACAGGTTAATTTCAGAAGCTCTTTGTATTTTTCAGAATTTTACTTACGCTAAGCGATTTCTGTAAAGTTTTGTGTAATTTTACAAGCACTTTGAAGGTTATTCTCACAAGCTCTTTCTATTTTTCAGTATCATCCTTAAGCTCTGCGATTTCTGTAAATTTCTGGGTAATTTCACTAGCTCTTTGTCTTTTTTAGTATTTTACTTTGATTCTCCGTGTTCTGTTTACTTAGGTTCACCGTGTTCTGTAAATCTCTGTAATTTCGAAGGCTTCTCGCAGGTTAAGCTTTGGAGATTTCAGACGGGAAGAGAAAGAATAGAGCTGAAGGAAATAGCGAAAGCGCCGGCCAGGCTTGTGACCTTTGCCAAGCGGAGGAAGGGTTTGATTAAAACAGCGCATGAGCTTTCCATATTATGTGGCGCAGATGTCGAGCTTATCATTTTTTCTGCAAAAGCGAAGCTCTTCGAGTACTCCAATGCCCGGTACGTATTGCAGTACTCTTATTCGTCTCTGAGTTTATTTATTCAGGGAATAAATGTACAGTTTATTGATACATCTACTTATATGAAAGTTCGTATGCACTCTACCAATAAATACGAATTCATGACATAGTAGCCTTTCTAAATATTTGCACACATTAGTACAATGCAAGTGGTTTTTCTGCACTTTAGTATATTAAGGTTTTTATTTTCCTTCTTCAGAGTGGTATCAAATTTAGTCTTTTTAAAATTATTTAAAAGTCACTTAAATTCAGTTTGTTATGCCAGCTTCCTTAAAATCAAATTTGATAATAGATGTAAGTATCTAAAATTTAGATAAATTATATTAAGAAGTTACAGTGAGGACTAAAATGGGCGTAACAGATCAAAAAAGGCTCCTGAGCCATAGATTTCGACATAGATTTCAACAGACATATCTACAGAGCTTGCAAAAGGCAGGCAACCACTGTAAAGCAAGTAGAACTAACTATATAGTAGGAACCTTATATTGCACGTTAGAATTGTTCAGTTAGATTCAAATTTTCCACCGAAAAACAAGGTTGGTTAACATCAGCGTCGTATACAACAGCATCTTCCACAAGAGCTGGCCCACCAGAAGCTGGTGTGGAAGCTGGTAATGAAGAAGATTAAGGGTCTGGAATATTTCTTCCACTTTATCAACAAGCACGCTCATTGAATTGTGAACGAAGAGAGCTTTCAAATGTTGGATTACAATTATTTTAATAACTGTAAGATTTCTTCGGGCATCCTTAATCTTGATCAAGCCTCTGGTCAGCGCACACCATTAAACAGATCATAGTTTGGCCGGGTATAATTGAAATTATCCTCTTTAATAAGAGCATCTGGAATATGCTTGAAAGCTAAACTTTTCAAGATGTCCACATTTTGTAATGTTATTCAATATTTTGATGGTATATTTGAGGACCTCTCCTAAAATTTTATTGGAAATGTTTTTAATATTAAAAAAATATTGAGGTCGGAGAAGGTAACAATCAAAGATGGTGTTACCTGTGAAATATATTAGTAATTTTTAAAAAACGCATGTATGATTCTTTGAATTAGCTATGCTTATTTCGGATTTTCTTATATAAAAATTAAGAAGAGATATTTTAAGACGTTTTCTTGCTGGGCAATCCTGGTGGGCTCAATGAGAACCATTGAGCTTCACCCTTAGGCCAAACAAGATATTGATATTTTATGTATTTAAATATTAAAATTCATAATTTATTAAAAGAATTATCAAACTTTTTTTTTTTGGTAAGATTTTGATTTTGATTGCTGTATATACATTGGTAGTAAACTACAGTCATAGCCCCTCTTATATATAGATAATTTTTTTGTTGTATTTTATATGATTTAAGATATATATATTAGTTTATAAATAAATAACATATATTCTAGTCGGAGTTTAGTTTGATAATTACTTTTAGGCCGCTGCCTGTTTGCTCATTTATTTGCTTCTCATTTGTTACACTTTATCTTGTGCAGGATTCCAGATCTTCCTCAGAATCTGTCTTTTCAAAACCTATTTTTACCCTATTCAAAAACATATATTTTATGATGAATATTTTTATTTATTTTTTTAAATTAAAATAAAGTTATTTTAATGATTTAAGATTACATTTAATATTATATTTAATAAAATAGTTTAATAAATAATTATTATTGTATTCCATTTTTGCAAACGATATCAGAGTATTGCGATTTCAAGACACCTTCTAAACGTGAAACAGAGGTGTTTAATTTAATGCTGGGCATTTGATAAATCATACCAGGCGTTTGAATCTTTTTGCTAAGCATTCAAATTTGTTGTTGGCTATTAAAATCCATTTTTGAGTCATTTAAAATCTTTGCCAAACATTAAAATTCATTGCCGAGCATGTTTATCAATGGTGAGAATTGATAACTTAACACCACCGGAAGTGGAGAAATATTGTTAGGAGTAAAATATTGTTGGTAGAAGTAAAATATTAGTGCCGGAAGTCTTTATTTATTTGTCAAATCTTTAAAAAATTGATTTTGCTGGTGGACGTAATTGTCTATTATCTATGTAATAAAATTGAACGGAAACTATTCTTTATGATATGCTATGTTCTGCTGTGTGAAAGATAATCACATCAAAATTGGTGGTGTGTGAGGCATGGCCTGAAAGAGAAAAGGGCACAGTTATTGAACACCACTATGATTTCAAAATCAATGATATAGTGCAATGTGTGGGGGATTCAATTGAAATATTAAATAAGTTTTAGGTGTCTAATAGTTGAAATGATAGAGTAATGAAGCAAATGCAGTGAAAGTGTTTGTTGGAAACTGCAATTGAAGCAATTGTTGTATTGTCATTGATGTCAAACCTTAACTGGTAAGATTATTGCTATTTAAGAAAGTACAATATCTATTAGAGTGTTCCTAAAGGGCTAGGCAAGGTTGGTAACAACAGCACCTAAGGAAAGGTTGAGTTATCTTGATACTTCAATGAGTACTTGATTATGTGGCACAATGATAAGACAATATATTGTTTATCTAAGTAAGATGAAGACTAAACTGGTGGGCTTAACCGAACAAAAGTGAAGAAATCTAGTTTAAGCCGAGTGTTGTTTGTGTCGACCGAGGTAGTATATGCCGAGTAAAATCAGTGTTGACCGAACACCAGTTAATTGCCAAGGAAGACAATGTTAGCCAAGGGAATAGTTTATGTGGTGACCGAGCTTTCTAATGAAGACCGAGAAGTTGAACATAGTATTGACCGAGTGTCAGTATTTTGCGTTTGATGAAGAATTCAGATTTCCAGTCAACATTGTTGAATTCTTGGATTATGTAAAATGTGTTCACTTTATTTATTTATTGTATGAAAGCATTTAATGCACTGTAAAATATTTTATTGTAAATCATTTTCTTGCTAATTTCTACCATATTATCAAAGTTAACATGACATAGTCGTTTATGTCATAACCAAATATCATCAAGTTGTGCAATCATACATGTTTCTTCAGATAGGTCTAGATAGGACAAATTACCTCTTGTTTGTTCTCCACTTCCAATCAATTCACTTATGGCATTAAATATTTTGGCCTTCTTGTGATGAAATTCCACTCGGTAGTCAGTGCTATTAAGCTATGCAACACTCAATAGATTATAGTTAAGACCCTCAACCCAATAAGCATTTTCACAAGTGATCTTATCAGTTAGCTTAATCAATCATTTTCCTCTAATAGGACATGGTGCATCATTACCAAATTTCACACTCCTACCTTTATAATGATTTAAGGTATCAAACTTACTCTTATCTCCAGTCATGTGATGTGAACAACCACTGTCAATAATCTATTTATCATTTTTGTTCACATAAGATATCAATGCAGTTTTCTCATCCTCATCAGATTCATCTTTCATTGCAACATAGACAACTTTAATTTTAAAATCATCATTATCAGTATCAATCTCTTCTTCGACAATGTAGCAGGATTTCTTACCTTTTCCTTTGCAGTCCTTGTATCTTCGGTAACTTCTATCTTCTCTTTTGTCTTTATGCTTGTTGTTTCTTTCTTTATCCTTCTTATCCCTGTCAGGGCACCTAGCAGCTATATGACCAACTTTATTACATGAAAAACATATAATACAGAGTTTACCTTTGTACCTTCCTTTTCCCCTTTTCAGTTTTCTAGCCATAAGAGCTTCTAGATCCTCAAGTTCTTCATCAATTTGCCACTGTCACTATCACTTTCACTTTCACTTTCACTGATGCATCTTTATTTTTCCTTCTTTGACTTATTCAGAACCATTTGTGACTTAAAAGTAATTTCAATGTCTATTAGTTGTTTGTTTTATTTTTCTAGGTGAAGTTTATTGTTATCTATTGATTTTCAGGACCAGCTCTATTGTTTAAAAAATGTAAGAAAAGGATATATAGAATTTGTGAGTTGAATTTTGTCATGTATGGTGCATTGGCAAATTTCTTTAATCTTAGTGGTTGTGGGTCTCAATTTAGCTATAATTCAAAACTATATTTTTTATTATATAGTAATTACTATGAAAGAGTGCATTATTGGTTGAATTTTATATTTTAATATTTTTTTTAAAAAAAATCAAAGACAAGCGAAGAGAATAAGGAAGAAAAAGAGAAAGAAATGTTAAATATTGTTCCTAAGGTAGTCATGCCCGAGGACAACAATGTGCTATTGTTTCCTTTCATTTTGGAAGACATTAAGAGTGCAGTTTTTACTCTCCCTCCAAAAAAAGCCCCAGATTCAAAAATATTGGGATTTTGTCTGTAGAGATATCGAGGTGCCCTCACAGGAAGCATGTAGAAATGGGACAATGCTAAAGGAGCTCGGCACCACCCATATTGCACTCATTCCTAATAATTGGAATCCATCTAGCTTTGCAGAGTTTCATCCCATTTCTCTTTGTAACACCATTTACAAAACCTCTCAAAGATAATTTCTCTAAAATTAACAAAGCTAATTACAAGTATCATATCAGAAGGGCAAAGTGATTTTATCCCGAGAAAAGTGACAGTGGCACTAGTAATCATAGCTCACAAATTTTTCATTCCATTCACATGGAAAATTCACTACAATGATTATTAAATTAGATAGGATGAAAGTCTAGATGACAAAGTAACTTAGGAATCTTCAGCCAAAGTCTTATGGGGGATGCACTTCAAATAGAATGTCTTTTCTCAATAGTGCAAAGTTTTTAGTCCTAATTAATGACTCTCTAAATAGTTTCCTTTTAGCTTCCCCATGGGTGAGACAATGGGATACATTATCACCTTTATATTAATAGAAGCAACATTGAGTAGGGAAACTCAGCACTGCATAGAGAAAACAAATGTGCATTGATTACTATTTCCAGATTCAGTATCTCTTTTACTCACTCATTATTTGTAGATGATACTCTTATTTCTAGATATCCTTCTATGAGGGAAGAAAAAACACTAAGTATATCTTGGAAAGCTACTACTTAATCTTAGGACAAGGGATCAACCTGAAAAAATCACCTCTTTTCCAAAATACTAGCCAACTAGTTAGAGATTAGATTATGTCCCTTGCAACCATCTGTGTATTCCCTTTCTGCAAGGTCTCATAAATCTACATTCTAGAGAAGAAAAATTTGTAGATATCCAAGTAAGGGTATCTCCATAGAGAGGGAAATGGTTGTCTCTAGTAGGAAGAATCACCATTTTCAAATCAATTTTCAAAGTATCTAATGAAGTCCACGAAGACATAGTAAAAGAAATTAAATAATTTCTTTGGAAAGACAATTTAGACAAGACAAAAAATATACAACTAGTTTCTTGGGAAAATTTATCCAAAGACAAAATGTTTGGAGGTGGTGGTGTGCAAAATCTGGAAATGTGAAACTTAGTCTTTGGTACAAAATTTATCTAGAAGCTACACGTAACCTCTATTTCAAGAAAGAGTTGAATCATGAGGACCAAATATCCTAACTCAGTTTCCCTAGAAAGGATCTTCACCCTAGGATTCCTAGAGAGTGCTGAGAAAATGTAGAACTTTATCATCACTTGTAGGGAAGTCATCTCTCTTTCTTATTATAAACTACCAAAACTTGAGAATATGTCAATTTTTGGGAAGTCTTGTGGAATGGGGACCCTCCCTTAAATACAGTTGAGTGTTTACATGAGGCACATGGTTTCTTAACAATAGCTTGGGGCTCAAATCTTAGAGACTATGTAATTGAAGATAATGGAAACTATAGATCCAATGTGCCTTGAAAGAATTTAAGGGATCTTTCATTCCCACAATAACCAAAGAAGCTTCTCCAATTTATCCTTGACAAAATTAGTCTAATTTTTTCCAACTTAGAAGAGAACATTTTTGGGTTCCCTTAAAAAATGGGTCAATATAATGTAGCTTTTGAATATAGAGTGTGATCAAGGAAATATCCTTACAACTTTTGTTGGTCTTCATCAACCCTTCTCAAATCAAGCACTTTTTCTTAGATAGATCTTCACACCAAAATACTCACTAGGCTTGATATAATTAAACATTTTAATTATATTCTTTGTTGATCTTATAAGCAATTAGTAGATCACCTCCTCCTAAATAGTTCTTATGCACAAATGTGTTGGCTTGGATCCAAAAAAACTTCACTTGAACTCCCCTCTCTCAAATACATTATTGGACCTTCCAAGAGTTGGACACCTTATATAAAGGATCCCTCATTGATGCCTTATCAATAATGATCCTAACTCTAATAGTTTGGAATTTGCGGTGGGAGTGAAATAGAATAATCTTTAGGAAATCTTTATTATAGTTGTAAACTTTCCTCCACAAATTAGAAAGGACCATTTTAGAAGTAGCCATATTAGATATTTAAAAAAGTAAATTGTAACAAGCATTTCTTGAATTGGGATGATTTAGACTTGAAAGATTGAATGTCCCAAATCAAGGTTATTTGTTAACATTTTTCATGGTTAATTATACAATATTTTGTAAATTTTATATTTTCAGGGTTCATATCTTCTAAAACCTAGAGGGAGGTCCATTTCCCCTCTTTGTTAGTTGTAATTATCCAAAGATAAGTAGGTTGTTTCATCTATACTTTTTTAATTATTTCTTCAAAGTAGACGCAAACATTCTCCCTTTTAATAGTTTAAGTTTATGATCATTTGGTTTCTAGAAGGATGCCTAATTACCCTCTTTTCAGTACCCCTATACCTATAATGTACTCCTCTCAATATAGTATTGTTTAGACCCCGTGCCTTTTATAACAAATCGCTTATTATTATACTCCTTATTTGCAAAATAGTTAACATTCAAGTCTAGAAATGTCATTACACAATGAAAATTCAAATTACACTTCATATACAATATCCATTTCTATGTTCAACTTCATTAGAAGCATCAAGGTTTGAATACAATATCCAAATTATAATGTAAATATTTCAAGTATTTATTATAATCAATTGTGGTAAATTGTTTTGATTATATGTGGTGGCAAGTGTTGACATTAAATGTCACCCTTAGGTCAACCGTTTATAACAGATCATAGATATAAATAGTGAACCTATAATGCCCCTTTACAAAGTTGTCTCAAGCCCTAATGCTTAAAACCTAAATCTTTATCTTCCTTTCCTTATTCATTTTTCCCAATGTTATAATCTCATGTTGACAAGACCAACAAGTCAATTACTTGGGTGTCTCCAACTGAAGTCCTTTACCACATTCACTAATCAACCCTCATGTTAGGAAAGTTCCTTTTCTCTATCACTCCTTTGTTATTTAGCTTTATTTCTCATTGAAGAGATGAATTTTTGGTCTCTCCAATCCCCAATGAATATGGTGATCATCAATATGAGGAGAGTTAAAGTTTATCCAAGAGACTTATATTATCGAAGAAATGATCACTCTATCTTTTTGATGTTTGATGTTTTTTAGTCACATGTAAAAAATATAACAGGTATCGAAGACATATTGACCATTGAAGAGATGTTCTTTCTATCTCCCTAATCCCCGATCAAGTGTGAAAGTAAAAAATGAGTTGGTGGGCTCATACTCATTGAAGAGACTTCATACATTAAAGATGTAGTTTTGCATGGTCTTCTCGAATTCTGGTCGATATTAGATAAAAGACCTTTTGGTAGGTTCCTCATTTTTTTTAAGGGACCTTGACCATTAAAGGGACAAATTTTTGGTCCCTTCGACCTTTTATAAGGGGTATGTCCCTATGAGTGGCTACATGAGGTTTCGAGTATTGAGAGAAAATTCTTTGGCCCCTTAGATTTCTAATGAATCCTCCCAAGAATGTCAAGTAATTTTTCTCAGAAAAGAGATCATATTTTTATCTCTTTGATGCTTGATGGTGAATGATTCTTGATGTCCCTTGACCATATGATAATGCAAAAATATCCTTTTTTGATGGTAGACATTTGAATTTGTGTCCTAGGGCTTAAATTTTAACAATCATGATAGGCTTCTATTAGGTAGTGTAATTGCATCAATTTTACACCCCGTGTAAAATTCCATTTACACATTTATCCACTTTAGCCTAAGATGAAAATTCCTTCCACCCTCGCTATCATTGTCATTAACTCACTCATCATTCAACTCAAGATTATCATGATGAATTCCTAATAGTATTTGGATAAGTTCATGATGCAGACACATTCGTACAACACGCTCTCATTGGTGAATCGACAGATGTGTATGTTGTCATTAGAGTTTTATAAACCTATTAGCTTGTGTTTTTTACACCCCAAAATGATAGCTTTTATGTGCAAATTTTATTTGAGTCCATCATATACCCTTTTGCAACCCCTATTTGGTCTTCTGGCATGCTTATTTAAACTTCTGGTAGCTTCTTGGACATTCTTGGTTACAATCTATAGCTTATTGGCTTCATTTTCATAACCTTTAGCATACTCCACACACTACATTTTAGTAGGCTCCTCCATTTTTGTTTCTATTTAATCTACACGTTGGTTTCATAATCTCACTTAGACTCTCCATTTTTATAGGGGAGTTTCTTTCACTCACCTTTGTGTCTTTGAGCATATTATCATTCATATCTCTTTCTCTCATTCATAGCACTTTTTCATTATCTTTTTAATCCAATTATCTATCACTAGTTTCATCATGTCTAATGGTTGTCCATGGAGGTGGGAACACAAAAGTGGGGTTTTGACTAAGGAAAGCCTCTATATGACCACAACCATTTCTTCTCTTTATTTGTGTGCAGGTTTTCTATCATAGGTTCATGGGTTCAAAAGATCTAGTTGAAATGCATTACCGACCATTGAATTATGTTCTATTACTTCTATCCTTCTCCTTTATTTCATTTACTCATAAAATACTTACAATATAGTTAATCTCTCCTCTTGTCAAATTGTATTCATCATATAGTTATAATCTGTCTAGTTCATCATCTCTTTTCTCATTTTACACATTTAGACTAGTTTCATTTCATTCATTTAGGTTTTTTTTATTTACCCTTTTCATACTTTTGTAGATTACTTATATGTTATATGTCTTTTGTTTTATTCTTGCTAGTTCGTACGAGATGCCAGCATGACGCACTGGTGTCCAATAGACACACTATAGTCATTTGGCTACACTTTTTTCCTAAACAAAGAGCTCACGGAGCTTAGGTTTTAATTGTCTACATTAGCTTTTTCATTTTTTATAATTAGAACATTTTAGTCTTTTTGTGTATTATAGTTAATTTACATTTAATCAACTAGACTACACATGGACACTTAACACAATCACATTTACACTTGATCACACTTGATTGTATTGACATTGTATCAAGACCATCCACATAAGCTTTCTTAAGCTCATTTATAATCTCCCTAGCACTCCTAGCTAGCAATGTGTGGTGGTGTAAGGAAATCGTGTATCCCTTGAGATTTTAACTAGCCTCTTGGTAGGCGCATTATTTTCTTCCCTACAGGTAGATAAGTCAAATTTGGTTTCATAGGTACTCTACCATCTTTCTATGCGTTCTATCAACTCCATCTAGTACTATAACTTAGGCTCTACATACGCTACCCTGTGATGCTTCCCATGCCTATTTATGATGTATAGGTGACATTTCTCTAACAGAAGGATCAATCATACCTTTGTGTATTTGAAATTGTTCTTAGATCATGGCCTTCATTTGTTACTGTTACTAAATTTCTACACATGCTGAAATTGAGCTTAAATAGTAACATTACATAAGGATTCACATGTTGCTTATTTCTTATACATTTTCTTTTAGTTAATTTCTTTTTTCAAATCATTTTTATTTTGAGCAAAAAGAAAGAAGAATAATGTTCATTGTATAAATCATCAACTAATATGTACACTTTTCATTTACAATTGATTAAATGATTAAAATGTTGAAAGTAAAGGATCTCACACAAGCTGTGAGTCTAGCTTACTAACTTTCATATGCACAAAAGAATACATGAACAGATAGAATATGTTTTAAGGAAAAATGAGGTTAGAGATAACTAGTCATTGCCTTTTTTGCTTTGACTAGTTATGTGTCCCTTGATGTCATTCCTTATCCAGTTCCTAGCCCATGAGTTCCTTAGTAACTGCATAAGAGAGAGAAAAGTGGTATTATTAGTTCCCAAGGGATCTAAGCAATGACTGAATATCCTAACTGAGCTACCACTACACATATGCTATTTGTTGATGCATTCTGATACAAAGGAATGTAAACTACACTCGACATTGGGACAAAAAGATATGTGTATTGCTAATGTTTTGTGCAAGTGTGCAGGAAGATAACTATTCTAATGTGTATGTGCCCCTGACCGAGGCTCCCTTTGGGTATGAGCCCGCCATGAACATTGGAATAGTTATCTTACTTGTTTCATGATAAAAAAGAAACATATTATATTAAAGGGACATGTTATTCATAACATAGAAACCTTTTATAATAGAGCATGTTACAGTATGTTTTAAATCAGCATGAGATGTTAAAAAGAAAAAGATTGATACTCGAAACCTTTTATCTCATATTACCAAATGATGTTGTAACTATTTCTTTTTCCAGCCAGGTGGTTTCATGATGTGTTCAAGTTGCATACTTTATGCTGCAAAAATCTCAATAAAACTGATTTACATCAACAATTTTCATTGAGATATTTGCAACATTAAGTCAAAATTGAAAACCTTTCTTAAATTGGATATATTATTAGTTTCATAACATATTCATAGTAGCCTTATAAAGATAGAGAGAGAATGGTAGATAAGGGAGCAACAGATCAAGTGAAAACATGAGAAATGATGACATCAACTCTAATCAGCAAGTAAAATCTGTGTGAAAGGAAAAGCCCAGAAATGTTCATGAAACTTGTTTCACATCAAGACAGACAGTAGAAAAGCTTCAGCATAGTAATGGTAGCTTTCATCTCAGAATTTTAATAATGAGCGACAAGGAAAGGACAAAGCCAGCAGAGATAAAAAATACAATGAAACATAAGCAAAGAATAGTAGTAATAAAGGAAAATTCCTGATGTCAAGTAATGCAAAGAGATGAAAAATCTAGAAAGGATAAACGCAAGCATGACTAAGGAATAAAATAACATAATATCTTCAGTATTTGAAGCTACAAAGAAAAGAAAGGTTTGGTATCTTTTTTGGCACACCCAGAAGCAACAACAAGTCTTTTGAGCCACATTTTTACAGATAAAATACATCAGAGATACTTGTATAATGTTTAGTAGTTGTGAGCAAGAAAATGATAACTCATGGCAATTTCCAACCTCAGCATTTCAAAAGCACCAAGAAATAACAACAGATTACTAGGTCACATTTTTTTAGCAAGGTTACATAAAAAATGAGGAGATATAATAACAGCTATAGCCATGAGGAAAAGAAGGTAAAAAATGGCAAGCAGAGAAGTCTTTGTTATCTTTTTAATAGCCACATGGTGTTTTCATTCAAACCCAGTTGCATATTTTTGAAAGAACCCAGATATTTCATGAAACAACAGAGATCTCTTTTCAAACAACTGAAAGATACTTCAAAATCTATGAGTCTATAAGGGTAAATAGAAACAAAAAAAATAAATTGAACAAGAAATACATAGGAAATGCTTTCCTGGAAGATAGCAACATGGAGATGGAAAACATTTGTGAAGAGAGAAAGGGTAAGGGTTTTAGATATGTCAAGAAACATTAGAGATGACGACAGAAAAACCCTTTTTCTAAATAATAGAGAAATGCTTTTAGAATGCGTACATAACAATGAGGAAAGAAAAAATGAAAGGGAATGTTCAATATTATACCCAGAAACTCCTAGATCTTATAAAAAAAATGCAGTAAAGAATGGCGTGAATCATTCTTACCCAGCAAATGGTGGCAATAAGAGTTGAAATCTTCTTAAGCTGCAAGTGTACTCAATAGGTGGCATCTTAAAGATACATCAAATGCAACATTTCCTCCAGAATGGTGGCTAAAACAATAGTAAGCCTCCCTCTCTCATGACATTGCTAGGGTTTCAAAAGACCTTTCCCAGCTGCCATTTTTTCCAAATGAAATTTTGAATAAAAATGAAAGACAAGTATTTGGTCTTATTTTTAGGTTAAGACTTTGTATTTTGTTTTTTGCAAAGTCTTTTAAAATCCGATTGTATATGTATTCGATTTTTTTTTGGAACCTACATTATTAAAATTAACTCATAGGTTTATTACTTCATTAAGTAGTATAGTAATATATTACTTAAGCTAAGTAATATGTAACTATATTATTTAATTTTTATAAATGAGTTTAATTTTAAAATTTACAATATTGTAATTAATAATAATTAATTGATGTCATTATAAATCAATTAATTATTATTAAATTGTGTAATTTATTTTTAATGAATAAGTCCATTTTCAGATTTGGAGAGATAAGGGGTTGAAAAGTCAAGTTGTGACTAGGTGGAAGAGAGAGATGTGTCATCTTGATGTGCTATTGGTATTTGTTGTGAAACTGGACTCTTTTATGAGTCATTGGAGTCTTTTTAGGAGCTATTATGGCCAGACTAGAGTGGTCACTATTGGTCCTTGGACAGATAGGTCTTTTGGACTATCTGGACTTCTTAGGTAGAGGTTTTGAGTCTTTTTTTGGAGGGATTTTTCTCACATTCGACCCCTTCTTTTTAGGGGTTTTAGGTGGGAGTCTTCCCTTTATATTGGGTCTCCTTGGTCATTTTGGGGGTTCAATTTTTTGGAGAGCAGAGCCTTTGCATTTTGGTGGATTGTGCTTATTTCTTTCTACCTATATCAGAGGACTTAGTTGTGAAGAAACCTTTCAGAGCTTAATACATTGGAGTTTGGCCTACTTCTATTGTTTATCAGGTGTATTCTATGTGATTGATGTTATTTTTTGTGTTCATTTAAGAGCCTTGAGATTTAATGTCTCATTTTTGCATATTCCTTATCTTTCATAGGTTATATGTTGTGTTTTATTGAAGTTTTACTAATTGTGATTCAGTCCTTTCAATTTCAGTTCATCCAAACCTTCATATGAAACATTTTTATGCATGTAGTTACCATTAGAAGCTGTGATCAACAACATATTATAAGTTCTGTAATTGTGTTTATCAAATATTAGGTCCTTCATCTTTCTTTGGTGTATCACCTTCTTTTAGTAGTTTTAAGAATTTCATTAAAGTCTTTCTATCTCTTTCCCTATCAGTTTATAAGTTTTTCCATTAGTATAGGTGATCCATTTTCAAAGAATCCGATAGGAACTATCCTAGAACCTAGAGGTTTAGTCACTCTGATAGGTTTCCCCACAAACTTGTGATTGTTCCCATGTTCTCTAGAATTTCTAAGTGTTCAGGTGCTTAGTTTCAGGGTGCAAATTCTGGAGTTAACAGTTTTGGCACGCCTGGTGGGACATTTCATAAAATTTTCATTTTTCCTAGTTTTGATATGCTACCAGCAAGTTTTCAAATTTGATAAGGGATTTTGTGTGCATAGCTTGCCACTCTGTTAAAAGATAAGTGCATTTTTGTGTTTTATGAGAAGAATCCAGACTAGAAGTGCTGGTTCTTTTGAGTATTTACAACTTGAAGCCCCAATAAGAAGAGGAAGAACTTTGAAAAGAGTTGTCCCATTAGCTTGAATTCATTTGTCAGTCCCTAATATTCAAGTTTATAGAAGGAATGGAAGTGATAGAGGCACAAGACACTCAGTAAGCCCTACTTGCAGAACAAGGTTCTTTGAACTAGAAGTATCCATAGTTCCAAATCACAATACAACAAATTCAAGTTTTGTGGCTACAAACTCAGCAAGTGTATTTCAAAGTTCAGTTGTAGCTGGTTCAAGTTCTGTCTGAGCAAGTTCATTCATTCAAGGTGGTCAAATGGTTGTACCAATATCTTTTACTTTTGTTCCTTTTGACCAAGGAAGTCCTCTAAATTTAGCACAACACAATGATATTCCTCTGGCAGCTCTTAAAGGATTACCATATTTTACTAGAGAAAGCCAAACAATAGCTTTTGAACACACTAGAGATGTGGCCTCTCTCTGTAATGTTCATCATATCACACAAGAAAATGTAGCAGTCAGATTATTGGTAGCTTCATTTAAGGGAAAAGCATTAGAATGGTTTAGGAGCTTACCTGTAGCTTCAATCAGTACATGGGATGAATTGGGTGATGCATTCACTACATTTTTTGAGGACAAGTCTGATCATTTATCACTTGTGGAGCAATTGAAAACAATTAAAAGAGCTCCACAAGAATAAATGACATATTTTAACACTCATTTTTAGAAAACGTGGAATAGGATACCTGTTGCAGTAAGGCAAAGTGCTGACCACGCTTTCTTGTATTACCTAAAAAGTTTGAACAGTGACATATCTGTCATGATCTAGTCTATGGGAGGTACCTCATTACCCCAAGCATTTACTACAGTGGTAAGGGTTGAGAATAACCTTATTCAGGCAGGCAAGATAGCCCCTAGGCCACCCATGCCAACTTTTCCAAATATTCAGTTTAACATGCCCTTGCAAATACCACCTTTTAATACCTTACCTATTATTGCCAGTCAAGAGTTGACTCCTACAGGCCCATCCTTAGAGTTGCGGGAAATTAAAACCAGCCAACAGAAAATAGAGGAGTTGTTACAAACTTTCAGTAATGAGATAGTAAACCTTAAAAACAACAATTTCAAGCTAGAAAACCTTACTAGCCCCAAAATTAGGCTACAAACCAGTATCAGCAGCCTAGTCAAGGCCAATATCAGGGTAATAGGCAGCCTTATCAAGGAAATTATGTTGGTAACAGGCAAAATTTAAATCAAAGACCTTATAAGCCTTATGCTCATGTACCTTTGAATACTGTGATAGATTTAGTACCTTCTCAGAATAATTATGTAGCTGATTATGAGTGGTGTTACCCTTGTAATCAACCTCACAATCAGGCCACAAGTTCTAATGGTGTTATTAACCAAGCATTAATGGTACAAAATTCATCAATTTCACAGCTTGTATCTGAGGGTGATCTTGATCAGCAGCAAGATGTACCTCCTGTTAATGCAAATTTGATGAATTGGCTAGGGGAGGAGTTCATTGCAATAGGTGGAGATGACCCTACACCTGTTGTTTACACCAGAGCTAAAAAGGGAGCTCTAAACAGTGAAGATGTAGTAAAGAGTAAGAATGCAGCAACTACAAGGACATCTACATCTCAAGTACAAGAAAAATTACAAGGAAATTCACCCATAGGCACTCATGAGCAACAACAATAGTAGGTACAACCTATTGTTCACAAGGTTCAACAAAAGGTACATGCTATGTTGCCTTTTAATATTATTGAAAATATGAAAAAGATGAATGTTTTTATCAGTATGTGGGATTCTTTGTCTCTTCCAGGTTAGATTGACCTTTTACAAACTGAGTTGGCCGAGAAGAATAAGTCTATTCATAATGGTGAGATTCCAGTTAGGACTGTCTTTTCAAATACTGATAAAGTTGATAGTAAACCAGAAGCTAAAAATGTTAAGCCCCCTTCTTTCTATGTATCATTGATCATAGGAGATAAGCTAGTTCATAATTGTATGGTGGATAGTGGGGCCACGAGTTCAGTCATGCTCAAAAAGATTGCTGATCAGCTGGGTTTGAAATATCAATTATTAGAGATGGGAGTGGTTCAGCTGGATGGGTCTACTATTAATACTATGGGTCTAATCAAAGGTGTCATTTTGACTCTTCATGCTTGTCCTAGTTTTTCCATACCTCAAGACATTTATGTGATCGATCTTCCACCCTATTTTGCAATATGCTTATCTAGAGATTTTACAGCAAAGATTGGAGGTTATTTTTCTTCTAATTGGTCCCACATGCTTTTTAGGACAAGGTATGGCACTAAGGTCACAATAAAGTCTGAAGTACTTTTTAAGGATCATATTGAGCCCTATATCCCTCCTGCTATTAATGCTAATATGATGTCTTTTGATGAAAATGAAAGATTTGATCTAGATGACCCAAGTACTTACAATGATGAGATCCCTGATATCTTATTAGATCAGTGGGAAAATGAAAATACTTGTAATGATCAGAATTCTGTTATACATTAGACCGGTATAGGTATGTACATGATTCATGAACCTGATGCATTCATGCCTAACTTGGTTAAAGCTGCAGATCATGTTTTAGAATAGGAAAATGAGGTATGGGAGATGCTTTTTGATGGTTCTAAGAGTAAAAATGGTGCTCGTGGAGGTGCAATGTTGATTTCCCTTAAAGGAGATAAGTATTATGTAGCTTTTCATTTTAGTTTTCCTTTCTCAAATAATTCTATGAAATATGAAGGTTTAATTAATGGTTTGGAATGGGCAAGGAAAAGGGGAATCAAGTCTTTAAAAGTTCACGGTGATAGTGAGTTAGTTGTCAATTAGATTAGAGGGTTAAATTCTGTAAAAAATGATACTTTAAAAGCCTATAAGCATAGAGTTCTAGATATGATAGAGGATTTTGAGGCTTTTAATTTAATTTCAGTTCCAAGAAGGCTTAATCAACATGCTAATAGGTTATCAGTAATAGGGGCTCATTCTAATATTCATAATAGTATAGCAAAGGGGTGTGACCAACAACATATTAAGATTATTGTTAGGCCCTCAATTCTTGACAATAATGTTAACTGGCAGGTTTTTGATAGTGATGAGTAGATCTGTAATTTTATGTTAGAGGAGGATGATTTTTGAGTGTCTAATCAAAGAAAACATGTGCAAAATTATGATGACCAGGTTATCCAGCTCAAATCAAATAAGTTACCCAAAGGACTTGTCATGTTAGAGTCCATTTTTAATTATGATGATCATTTTAAAAAGAACAAATCTGGTATGCAGGTTAGAGATGATCATTATGAGGATGTGGAAGTTGCTGGGGGTAAATTCCTAAAGGTTGGTAAAATCTGTACTGAACAAGAAAAGGCTGATTTTGTTAAGTTATGTCAACAATTTCTTGATGTTTTTGCTTGGGAGTATTTTGATCTTAGAGGGTTTGATCCTAAAATTGCTCAACACACTATTGAACTACTACCTAATGCTAAGCTTCTTAAGAAAAAATAGAGACCTCTCAATCCTAAGTTAGAACCCCTAATGGTTAAAGAGTTGACTAAGTTAATTGAGGGAGGAATAATTTATGAGATCAAGCACACTAGTTGGGTTTCAAATCTAGTTCATGTTAGGAAAAAGAATAGGGAAATTAGACTTTGTGTTTATTTCAGAGATTTAAATAGGGCTTCGTTAAAAGATCACTACCTGTTGCCCTTCATGGAACAGATCTTGCAAGTTGTAGCTGGTTCAAAAAGATTTTCCCTATTAGATGGTTATTCAGGTTATAATCAACTGGTAGTTAAGAATGAGGATCAATACAAAACTACTTTTACTACTAAGTGGGGCACTATGGCCTATAAAAGAATGTCTTTTGGCTTATCTAATGCTGACGCCACTTTTTAGAGGGAAATGGACATGGATTTTAAGGGGCCGTTGTATAAAATGGTTTTGGTTTAACTTGACGATATAACTATATTTTCAAAGGATACTGATCAGCATTTAAGTCATTTAAAACAGGTATTTGAGAGATGCAGGGAGTCTAGGATATCCCTAAATCCTAAAAAATGTATTTTTGCAATTCATGAAGGTAAATTTTTGGGGCACATAGTGTCTAAGGATGGGATTATAATTGATGTGGAAAGAGTCAAAGCTATTTTAGAGTTTCCCTTACCCAGCCACACAAAATGGCTGCAAAGTTTCATTGGTAAGATTAATTTTGTTAGAAGGTTTATGCCTAATATTGTTGTATTATTGAAGCCTCTAACTGCTATGTTGAAAAAGAATACTATTTTTAATTGGACAAGAGAGGCTAAAGATAGTTTCCAGTTATTAAAAGAGGCATTATCATCTGCTCCTAATTTGGTTTATCCAGATTTTTCTAAAGACTTTATTCTGTATGCTTATGGAAGTTTGGATACCATCTCTGTTGTTTTGGTGCAAAAGAATACTGAAGGTTTTGAGCAACCTATTGCTTTTTATAGAAGAGGTCTTGAAGGTTATGAACAATGTTACATATTTTTTGAAAAGCATGCATTTGCTATTGTGAAAAGCCTTACAAAATTCAAGCATATGCTGTCAAATAATAAGGTTCATCTTATGGTTTCTCACCTAAGTGTTAAAGAATTTTTTCTCAGCAAGGATCTCAATGAGAAACGTGCAGGATGGATTACCAAGGTGATGGAGTATGATGTTGATATTAAAATCACCAAATTGGTAAGAGGAAAAGGTCTATGTGAATATTTGGCTGATGAGCCCATCAAGGAAGTCATATTGGTTAATGATGTTGTAGCTGCAAATGATTAGCTAGCAAGCTAGTTGAAGGAGATGGTTCATTTTCTCAAGACTGGTGAGTACCCTCTAGGTCTTGAAAGATCCAAAAGAAGGTATTTTAGGTTGCAATCCATACCTTATGTCTTCATTAATGAAACTTTATTTAGAAAGGATAACAATGGTGTGCTTCTGAGATGTATTGACACTAATGAGACCAGCAAGGTTTTAGAACAATTTCATGATTTAGGATGTCATTTTAGTCCTAAGAAAATAGCTTATAAGAACATGAGGGCTGGGTATTATTGGTCTAATTTGTTTAAATATGCTCATGCATGGACAAGAAAGTGCCAAAAATGTGTTTTATTTGCAGGCAATGAAAGGCTTGTAGCCTTACCTCTTTCGCCTATTATTGTTGACCAACCTTTTATGAGGTGAGGTATTGATTTTGTGGGCCCCACTAATCCAAGTTCTAGTGCTGGTCACAAGTGGATATTGACTACAATAGATTATTTTACCCTTTGGACTGAGGCAGTGGCTTTGAGAGAGGCATCCAAAATTTTAGTTCTGAACTTCTACCAAGATCTCATTACCAAGTTTGGTGTTCCCGAATCAATAATTTCTAATAATGCTTTGTCATTTGTGGGATCTAGAGTTAATGAATGGGCTTTATAGAATGGTATCTACTTGAATACATCCTCTAATTACTACCCTCAAGGCAATGGGTTGGCTGAGTCAACTAATAAAAACTTAATCAGGATCATAAAGAGGATTTTGTAGGAAAATCAAAGGGACTGGCACTCAAAGCTGAAATCTGCACTATGGCTAGATAGAATTACTCCTAAGTAGATTATAGGTAATTCTCCTTATGTTCTAGTATATGGGAAGGAAGCTAGACTACATATCTCAAAAGAATTACCAACATTAGATCTTGCTAATCAGCTTGTATTGTTTGAGGAGGATGACCCACTGAGTTTAAGGTATGCTCAATTGCTGGAGTTAGAGGAAAAAAGAAATAAGGCTCTTAAAACAATGGAATATCAACAGATTCTAACTAAGAAGGTGTTTGATAGAAAATCCAGGGCAAGGTCATTCAAGAAGGGTGATTTGGTTTTGAAATGGGATGTCCTTAAAAGTAAACTAGGGCACCATAACAAGTTTGATCATATGAATATGTGGGCTGGTCCATTTCTAATAACTGAATGCAAAGAGCATAATACATTTTATCTTGCTACCATGGAGGGAGATGTTCTTCCTATCCATGTAAATGGGATACACCTCAAGCCTTGCTTTGAGGTATGATCTTTTAGTCCTATCTTGTATATAATAGGTTAGGTTTCATGCTTTCAATAAATGCATTTGCATAATAGTTTAGGTTTTTCCTAAGTGTTGTCTAAGCATAGGTCTGTGTGTTTTATTTCTTAGTTTAGTTTTCCTATTTTCCCTAGGTCTAGTGTGTTGTTTTAAGTTTCTAGTTTAAGTTTTCATGTTTTACTCTCATATCTGTGTATGTTCTTCATACATACATAAATAGGTTAGTTAAACATGCACATCCTTGGTACATGCATATAGGCACATATGACTGGTTATGTAGTATTTTCTAGTCAAGTCCTTCAGATTCATATTCATAAACCCACTAGTTTCCACTCACATGTGTATATATGAGTCCACCAACCTATGCATCCATCTAGAAAACACATTTATGTTTGTATGACCAGCATACACAGACATAAGACTAGTTTTACTCTTAAAGTTGCTACTTAGGCCTAGTCATGCATATAATTTAGACCATTAAGTGTCATAGATAAATAGGCTCATTTACATGCATATCAAGACTAACCAGCAACTTTAGGAGTTGAGTTAGGTTAGTTCTAGGTTTTAGGTTTGCAAGTTTTCAGACTTTGTGCCCAATGAATAACAAAGGCAAACTGGTCTAAAATGTCTAGCAGGTAGACACACATCAAAATTTGCCAAAAATGTTACTAAATTTCTACACATGCTAAAATTGAGCTTAAATAGTAACATTACATAAGGATTCGCATGCTGCTTATTTCTTATACATTTGTTTTCAGTTCATTTCTTTTTTGAAATCATTTTTATTCTGAGAAAAAATAAAGAAGAATAATGTTCATTGTATAAATCATCAACTGATATTTACAATTTTCATTCAAATTGATTAAATGATTGAAATACTGAAAGTAAAGGATATCACACAAGCCATGAGTATAGCTTACTAACTTTCATATGCACAAAATAATACATGAACAAATAGAATATGTTTTAAGGAAAAATGAGGTTAGGTATAACCAGTCATTGCCTTTTTTGCTTTGATTGGTTATGTGTCCGTTGATGTCATTCCTTATCCAGCTCCTAGCCCCCGAGTTCCTTAGTAATTGCATAAGAGAGAGAAAAGTGGTATTAGATCCCAGGGGATCTAAGCAATGAATGAATATCCTAACTAAGCTATGACTACACATATGCTATCTATTGATGCATTCTAATACAAAACAAAGTAAACTACACTCAACATTGGGACAAAAAGATATCTGTATTGCTAATGTTTTGTGCAAGTGTGTAAGAAGATAACTATTCTAATGTGTATGTGCCCCTGACTGAGGCTCCCTTTGGGTATGAGCCCGACATGCACATTGGAATAGTTATTTTACAGGTTTCATGATCAAGCAGAAACATATTATATTAAAGGGACGTGTTATTCATAACATAGAAACCTTTTATAATAGAGCATGTTACAGTATGTTTTAAATCATCATGAGATATTAAAGGGACAGATTGATACTCGAAACCTTTTATCTCGTATTACCAAATGATGTTGTAACAATTTTTTTTCCAGCCAGGTGGTTTCATGATGTGTTCAAGTTGCATACTTTATGTTGCAAAAATCTGAATGAAACTGATTTACATCAACAAGTTTCGTTGAGATATTTGCAAGCATTAATTTAAAATTGAAAACCTTTTTTAAATTGGATATATTATCAGTTTTAGAACATATTCATAGCAACCTTGTAAAGATAGAGAGAGAACAACAGAGAAGGGAGCAACAGAGCAAGTGAAAACATGAGAAATGATGACATCAACTCTAATCGGCAAGTAAAATCTGTGTGAAAGGAAAAGCCCAGAAATGTTCACGAAACTTGTTTCACATCAAGACAGGTAGTAGAAAAGCTTCATCATAGTAATGGTAGCTTTCATCTCAAAATTTTAACAATGAGCGGCAAGGAAAGGATCAAGCCAATAGAGATAAAAAAATAGAATGAAACATAAGCGAAGAATAGAAACAATAAAGGAAAATTCTTGAGGTCAAGTAATGCAAAGAGATGACAGATATGGAAAGGATAAAGTCAAGCATGAGTAAGGAATGAAACAACATAATATCTTCAGTAGTTGAAGCTACAAAGCAAAGAAAGATTTGGTATCCTTTTTGGAACACACAAAAGAAACAACAAGTCTTGTGAGCCATATTTTTACAGATAAAATACATCAAAGATACTTGTGTAATGTCTAGCAACTGTGAGCAAGAAAATGATAACTCATGGCAATTTCCAGCCTCAGCATTTCAAAAGCACCTAGAAATAACAACAGATGACTGGGTCACATTTTTTTAGCAAGGTTACATTCAGAATGAGGAGATATAATAACAGCTATAGCCATGAGGAAAAGAAGGTAAAAAATGGTAAGTAGAGAAGTCTTTGTTATCTTTTTAACAACCAGATGGTGTTTTCATTCAAACCCAGTTGCATATTTTTTATACAACCCAAAAATTTCATGAAATAGTAGAGATCTCTTTTTAAACAAATGAAAGATACTTCAAAAGCTACGAGTCTATAAGGGTAAATAGCAATAGCAAGTTTTTTTTCAACAAGAAATACATAGGAAATGCTTGCGTGGAAGACATCGGCATGGAGATGGAAAACATTTGTGAAGAGAGAAAGGGAAAGGGTTTTAGATATGTCAAGAAACATTAGAGATGGTGGCAGAAAAACCCTTTTTCTAAATAATAGAGAAATGCTTTAAGAATGTGTGCATAATAGTGAGGAAAGAAAAAATGACAGGGAATGCTCAATATTATACCTAGAAACTCCTAGATGTTATAAAAAAATGTAGTAAAGAATGGCGTGAATCATTCTTACCCAGCAAATGGTGGCAATAAGAGTTGAAATCTTCTTAAGCTATGAGTGTACTCAATAGGTGGTGTCTTAAAGATACATCAAATACAATGTTTCCTCCAGAATGGCGGCTAAAATAGTAGTAAACCTCCCTCTCTCACGACATTGCTAGGGTTTCGAAAGACCTTTGTCAGCTGTCATTTTTTCCAAATGAAATTTCAAATTGAAATAAAAGACAAGTATTTTGTCTTATTTTTAGGTTAAGACTTCATATTTTGTTTTTTTGTGAAGTCTTTTGAAATCCGATTGTATATTTATTGGGTTTTTTTTTGGAACCTACATTATTAAAATTAACTCATAGGTTTTCTACTTCATTAAGTAGTATAGTAATATATTACTTAAGCTAAGTAATATGTTACTATATTATTTAATTTTTATAAATGAGTTTAATTTTAAAATTTGCAATATTGTAATTAATAATAATTAATTGTTGTCATTATAAATCAATTAATTATTATTCAATTGTGCAAAAATTTTTTTAATGAATAAGTCCATTTTCAGATTTAGGAGTTGTTATGGCCAGACAAGAGTGGTCACCATTAGTCCTTCAACAGATAGGTATTTTGGACTATCTGGACTTCTTAGGTGGAGGTTTTGAGTCCTTTTTTGGAGATATTTTTCTCACATCCGACCCTTGCTTTTTAGGGGTTTTAAGTGGTAGTTTTTCCTTTATATTGGGTCTCCTTGGTCATTTTGCGGGTTTAGTTTTTTGGAGAGTAGAGCCTTTGCATTTTGGTGGATTGTGCTTATTTCTTTCTAGCTATATCAGAGGACTTAGTTGTGGAGAAGCCTTTTAGAGCTTAATATATTGGAGTTTGGCCTACTTCTATTGTTTATAAGGTGTATTCTGTGTGATTGATGTTATTTTTTATGTTCATTTAAGAGCCTTAAGATTTAATGTCTCATTTTTGCATATCCCTTATCTTGCATAGGTTATATGTTATGTTTTATTGAAGTTTTACTGATTGTAATTCAGTCCTTTCAATTTTAGTTCATCTAGACCTTCATATGAAACATTTTTATGCATGTAGTTACCATTAGAAGCTGTGATCAACAACATATAAGTTTTGTAATTATGTTTATCAAATATCAGGTCCTCCATCTTTCTTTGGTGTATCACCTTCTTTTAGCAATTTTAAGAATTTCATTAAAGTCTTTCTATCTCTTTCCCTATCAATTTATAAGTTTTTCCATTAGTATAGGTGATCCATTTTTGAAGCATCCAATAGGAACTGGCCTAGAACCCATAGGTTCAGTCACTCTGATAAGTTTCCCCACAAAATTGTGATTGTTCCCATGTTCTCTAGAATTTCTAAGTGTTCAGGTGCTTAGTTTTAGGGTGCAAATTTTGGAGTTAACAATTACCTCTAGGGTGCATTTATTAAGATACTTTTTATCACATCAGAGGATAATCTTGTGTGCAATAATTAGATTTATGATTTGATTTGTCTAAATTAGTCCTATCTTGGGTAGGTTTTTGTAATTCAATGATATAGTTTGACTTATGTTTGAACTAAAGAGGCAAATTCCTAACATATTTTCTAGGTTCTTCTACTTCTCTTGTGGAAAACTTCTAATTTTTGTAACTGTAGATCTACCTCACCTTTCATTAATAGATTTCTCTATTTTACCTCTTCTCATATATGGATATCTTGTGCAAACCATCTTTCCTTTATTTTTGAATGCCCTCTTTTGTTTCATATTATTTTCTTGTGTTAATCATGCTTATGGATGTTGCATTATTAATAGTTTCTTTCATTTTCAATATCTTGTAATCCCTAACCCACATATGAGCCTTTGGGGAACAAATGAGGATATAGATAGATGTATATTGTTGGGGTTTTTGTGTTGATGACTTGTACAATCACAAGTAGGAAGAACTACATTCTTATCCAAGTGGTGCATCACCTCCATCTACTTTTCAACATTTCTTCTTCCATTTCCCCTAAGAAGTCATTAGAATAGGAGTAGGAATAGGTTTCACATATTGGGTTGGCTCAACAATGCACCCTAATTGGAAATAAAATTGACCTTCTTTGGACACTCAACCTCACTTATCAAGGTCCCACACTTGGAGGTTGTTTCCATGCTTCACAAGTTTTCTTGGGGCAAAAAACTAAGAAAGGATGAAATTGGTTTGTGATAATAGAATCTAGCATGCTCGATGGGACTAATATTAAAGAAATATTCAAAAAAACCTATTGTTTTGATGGTGTCAAGTAAATATATTTAACATTCATGTTAAGGATTCAGTGTTTCTCTTAGAATCATAGGTCACAAGATGCTCATCTTCAAGAACTTGGTGTCAACTCCACTCTCACAATTTGGTTTTCAGAATAGACCTAGATTGCATGACCTAAAAAAACAAGGTCATCCTATAGAGGTACTTTTCAATATTTAGAGATTTTCTAGAAGGAGAGGTAGACCTTCATTATCACTAGTTAGGGGTATAGAAGTAATTTCTCTTTCCCCTAGATCTCATTCTACTCCACTTGTTAGATTATAACAACCTTGGGCTATCCACCCATTTCAATAGACCATTATTTCCTATGGTTCTGATAAATCAAATTTTTTATATCTTCAATGGTTGAGGCCCTCTCATATTAGCCCAAAGTAATGATATACCAGTGGGTGCATTAAAAATTTTACCTTATTTCCCTAGTGAAACATCCATTACCCCTATAGGACACATTTAAAAAATTTCAAATATTTATAATGTCTATTATGTCACTAAGGATAATATTGCAGTTAGAATTGTGATTGCATCATTTAATGGAAAACTGGTGTAGGTGTATAAAGGTTTAATCACAACTCCATCCATAATTGTGATGAGTTGGTGGAAGCATTATGCAAATATTTTGATGATAAAAGTGACCACCTATCCTTTATGGAGTAGCTAACTACCATCAAAAGAGCACCATAAGAAGTCATGTGAAACTTTAACTATCGATTTCAAAAGGCATGGGATAGAATCCTTGCTTCGATAAATACAACTCTTAATCATGCCTTCTTGTACTATGTAAAATCTCTCAATAGTGATGTAGTTACTATGTTATAATAAATTGGTGGGGATAGTCTACCAAATGCATATGATCTAGCAATAAAGGAAAAAACAATTGTCTAATACAACATAGAAAGATAGATCCAAGGCCCCTGATTACTTTATTCCTAGAAATCCCTACTCCACGACCTACTTTGGCTCTTATTCTAGTTGATTCTACAAGTTAGCCATCTATACCTATGCCCTCAAATGAGCTCCATGAAATCAAGACCATGTTGCAGATTTTTGACAATGAGTTTGTTACACTAAAAAAATAACAAGCTCAGGACTTCGAAGACCCTATTGAAAGCACAACATCAAAATTACCATCAAGATAGGCCACCTTTTCCAAGGACACAACTAATGGATTTTAATATGAATCCCTTGACTAGTGTGCACCTTTCAGATACAAATGGTTAAAATGTACTTGTTCTAGTACAAAATAATCTTTCTCAAGAGAAAGATTGGTGTTTTCCATGTAATCAGCCTCATAATTAGATTGCATGTCAAAATGGAGAGCTAAATCAATCTCTAGTTGTTCAAAATGAGCCACCAAATTTTAGACAATAATATGATCAAAATTCCATGATTATTAGTCTTCAGAAGGACCTGAAAGGGGACCATGCTTCACATCAGGGCCTAATGCTTCTGGTGTATGACCTCAAAACAAAAAAAAGTGTAAAAAGGTCATTTTTGAAGGGTTACACTAGGGATGATGAGGAAACAGAAGGCGGTGAGGAAGATAATATGTATGTTGAGAAAATAGAGGATGATGAGGAGCCCTCTTGGGCCATTTCCTCAAAAAAGGCTAAGTTTAAAGGCTCTTTCTCTAAGAAAAATTAGAAGAGGGCTTCTGTGGAAGAGTTTGACACTGAAAATGACATTGAAGATGAGTAGTATGAAGAGGAAAAGGGTAAACAGTGTAACAAGAGGAAAAGAGGTGAGCTCACTGGTAACAAGAAAAAGAAAAAAAAGGTGAAAAGCACCAGCAAGAGGAGAATTCTTCTATCATAGGAGGATGATGAGAATTTGGAGTAGGTGAAGTGTATTGGGGAAAACATTGAGGAGGAAAAAGGAGAATAACTAGGATGGAGGGTGACATTGGTAATCTGGGTGAAGGCCAAAATTCTCTAGAGAAGGAGAAGGATAATCTACAAAATGTCTACTAGGTTATGGATGAGATTGTGGATAGTATTGACAAAGGCATTATAGGAACCAAGGCTATGGAGAATACTGCAAATGAGGAAACTAAAAAGGAAAAAAGTGGGGTAAAATATATGACTAAAGATAAGATTTGCTTAGTAGATTTTACCTACACGTTGAGTAAAATGATGGATGATATTGGCAATATTAAAAATAAAATGCGGGTGATGGGATGTGAGGTTAACCTCATTAATAAGACCAGTTTTGGGGACAAACCAGTTGCAGAGTGCCTCGATGAAATGAAGGATGTGGTGGGTAGGGTAGAAACTTATGTTATAATGGTTGACAAGGTCTGTCAGAAGGAGAAAAGATTGAAAGAGAAAGAGGACAGGGTCCTATAGATGGAGATTTCAAGGGTAGGCTCAATATGTTGTATAACAGAGTGGATAATTTAGAAGACTCCATGAGAAAAATCAATGAGCAATGTCTTGTTAGTCTTAGAGCCTGCATTGAACATGCTAAGATCTTGGTTGACAAGATGGAGTGGGAAAAGAGCAAAAATGAGGTTAAGGAGCTAAAGAACAGTATGGGATCAGGAAAGTGTACACGAGAAAGCACAAGAAAGACCGGTACCAAAGAGGACAAGGAGCTGGAAGACCTCAAGAACTTAGCTGGGAAGATGCAGCTTATGATGATCCAAGATGAAGACCTAATCAAATGCATTTAGCTATCCTTTTTCCTATTGTCCTATCTTTTTGTTGTCCTTGTCTGTGTTTCTTGGTTGTAGTCTGTTGTTATGGATGTTTACTTTTGTGTTTTGGCTTATGTTCCTCGGTGTTGCGGCACAGCTTCTATTAAACTTTATTACTATATTTTTAACTCTTTTTATAGGTTTCAGGTCCTTGTAAAACTTGTTTTTACTTAATCAAAATAATATGATCAAAATTAGTCAAGTGTTGGAAAGCAAGCTAACACACAAGATGATTCTTCTTTTGTCAATTAGCAAGAGGAAATTCTGTGGAATTAATTAGATAGGTGGTGACACTATGGCGCACAAAACAAGAAGTAAAAGAAGAGAAGTAGAGAGTGTTCCACCCTCCATGATAACTCAAGATTAAACTTTATAAGTAACCCCACATATCATAGTTCCTATAATACTCGATAATTTATTCATCCTAGATCCAAATCAGAATATGAATCAGAGCAACAAGAAAAAATAGGAGCCTAAAGTAGCTCCAATGTCAAAATGTTACCTTGTTATTGCTAAAGGCCCTTCAAATATATTTGACATTTCTTTCAACATAGTGGAGAAAATAAAGAATTCTAGTCTCAATGTCACTATCTGAGATGCTCTCTCTATTCCATATCAGAGATATTTGCTTAAAGAAGCACTAAGGAGTTTCAACCAACCTGATGATGCACTAAAAATAAATTCATCATCACTAATAAATTTGGTTCAATTTAAAGAGGAAAAAAAATCAAGAAAAATAAGTTATCCCCCTCCTGTTTATCTCTCTGCAATCATAGAAGATACCTTAGTTCACAATTGTATGATTTATTCAAGAGCTAGCAGCTCTATTATACCTAAGAAAGTAGTTGATCTTCTTGGCATAGAATATGAATGTGTGACTAAGGATTCCAACTAGATTGTACTTATGTTAAGATACTACTGATAATAAGGAATTTAAAGATGACATTGCATGCATGCCCTGGTTAGAATATTTTGGAAGCCATTGCTGTCATAGACATCTTTACCTTCTTTTCTATGTATCTATGTAAAGATTTCACAACCAAAATAAATCAGTACTTATCTTCAAATTGGTGCCCCGTGGTATTTAGAACAAAATATGGTACAAAGGTTACCATAAAATTAAAGCCTATTTCTACAACTCATGTAGAGCCATACATCCCTATGTTAGAAATATTCAAGACTATCCAGGCTACTGAGAGGGGAGGGGTGAATCAGTAACTTCAAAACTTTTAACAAATTTAGATCTTAATAACATTAGATTGATAATCTGACTGCATGCATGAGTAACAGAAAGAATAAAACATTCATAACACTTTGAACACAGAGATTTGGTGATCCAAGAACCTTCCAAGTAGAAAGTAAAACTAGGGTGGGGATGATACCCACAAAACTTCAATACTGCAGTATAAAGTTTGCCGGTTAAGGCTTACAATGATCACTTCTGATGATCTACCTTGTTAAGAGCAATAAGGACTGCTAGGTCCACCTTGTCGAGGATTTACAAACATACAATAAAGTATGCAGTCGGTTAAGAGATTTTACAAAGACTGTTAAGTCTACCCGGTTAAAGGATTTTAAGCTAATTCACCTGTTAGGATGAAACAATAGATCTCTTACTTGCAACTATACTTGCTGACTGAGATTCTCTGATGTACTGATCAGCTTCTATGATGGATAGATCTCTGCTGCTTCTTATATTGTTGTAGCCCTTTGTAATTCGCTTATCTCTGTCTTTCTCTCCTCTTCATACTTCGCTATTTCACACCTTGGATATGATATAAAACATTGTTTATATATCAATCCAAAACAATTACAAAATAATTACAAAGTCGGCTCTTAAACAAGCTAACACAAATATTACTGAGTCAGCCCAAATATAGTGACTTGGTTACTGCAAACTAACTCGGTGACTTTCTGATACTCAGCATCCACTGCATTACTCGGCATCATCATGCACTCGGTAGAAGTGGAGGCACGGTCCATACTAACCACTCAGTTGTAGTTTCGAACATGGTATATACTAGAGACTCGGTAGATATAGTGTCACTCAGTAGAGACTGAATTCCCTGTTTACCATGCTGGCACTTGGTAAACGCTACTCATCTCATCACTCGATAAACACTATTCTACTCGGTAAGCACTATTCTGCTCAGTAAGCACTGTTCTGCTTGGTAAACATTGTTCTGCTTAGTAAACACTATTCTGCTCGGTAAGCACTATTCTGCTCGATAAGCACACAGAGTCTGAATAAGTGTTGTCACTAATGACAATCATACTTAATGCCAACAATCTCCCCCTTTGGCATTAGTGACAAAACACTTATTGCCCAAAACTTATATACACAATCATGCTAACACTGGTTTTGATTATTCAAAAAAAAATTATTTTTATCATACTACTGTATATACATTTCATGTCTCCCTTATATAGTATATATACAAATATCTTATTTCACCTCATACTCATATTTCCTATTTATACTTTCTCCCCCTTTCATATCTCATATACTTTCTCCCCCTTTTTGACAATAATGCCAAAGGTGTATATACAAATATTTTACACAGAGATACCAAAATGTGACAGAAAATCAAAATGCACCTTTCCAATTAGTGCTAGAGTTCTATCCCAATTCTCTTGCAAAATCTTGCATGTATGGAGTGCAACTTGGACTTCTGCAGAGAGTTCAATCATGTGATCTGCAATTGAAAACTAATTGTCATGGATCAATGTTTTTGGGTATGCAATATACTTCTACATTGTATCCATGATGGGAAGGATCATGTTCTGAATATCTATTAATGTTAATCTGATCCTTGCATCTTCTTTCAATAACTCTGACTGCTTATCAGATAGGAATCTGACTATCATCTGATGTGCAGAGCTTGAACTAGATTCAAGTTGCATCTTTTGTGCACTGATCTTCAGATCCTCATCAATCTTATTTATTTTGTCTTTAATCTCCTTTGAGAACTCGACAACATTATAGATTTTGATAAAAAGAGATGTTACCTTGGAATAGGAGGACTCAATGCTAGTCAAAACTGAAGATAACTCTACCTGATTGATAGCTATTTGCTAAGCAATGTGCTCAAGCACTTCATTTTCAAACTTCTTTTCAGCCTTTTCAAGCAACTTGTCTATTCCAGAGGAATCATCATTAAACTTGTTAATTGCTTCTGCCAACTGCAACAAAATGTGTTGAGAGGAATCAACTTCAACACCTATAGCTTCTGTTAAAATGTTCTTGGCATCCTCAATGATCTTATATTCCTTATCTCTTTCTTCTTTTAGTTTCTTCTGCTTTGCTTTCTTCTGGAGTAGTTCACCAACTGTTTGCATTTGATCTGCAGTGAGGTTTGCAAAATCTAGCTAGGGAATTTGTATCTCCTCATCTAGATCTATACCTTCTACTACACTCTTACTCAGAAATTTTGTACTCGGTTGAGTCTTTATACTTATTGCCTTTGTGGTAGAAATTATTGTAGACACAGTAGGACTTGTAGTGAAAACTGATAAACTTCTGACTGATGGGATGCTAACTGGAATACTTGATAAATCAAAAACTAAAGTATATACAACTATAGAATCTGAAGTACTTACTGCTGAAAAACTCAAATTTGAAGAAGGTACAGAAGACTGCAACTCAGTGGAAGAAGGAGGCTGAAGCTCAGTAGATGAAATGGTAGCCACTTCTGTCGTTGATACATTGAGCTGTGCTAGTGTTGATTGGACATTTGATGTATCTGAGGGAGTTGTTACAATCACACTTGAAGTTTTCTCTGGGCTAGATGTAGCAATTTTTACTAGAGATCGGGGAAGTGAGGCAATTACCTCTGTAGCTATCCGAACTGGATCATCTTCCTCAACATTCTTCTCAGCTTCCTCGGTAGCTTCTTTCCCTGCTTCCTCTATCACAACATTATCAATCTGAACTATTTCTTCTTCTTCTTCTTCTTCACTGTCATCTTCAATATCTTTAATTATCACAGTTTCAGTACTCGATTTGTGAAGATGATAGATGTTTTTCCAAGTAGAATTTGCACTCTTCACAACTGACTCTATATCTTTCATCAAAATCAAACAACTGTTGAATTTTAGTGTCATCTTGCACTCATTTTCTATCAATGCCTTATTTATTTCATCATCTTTCAAACTTGGCATCAACTGTCTTAAGGTTTGAGCATATATGTCCTTGACAGTTTGTCTTGCATTGGACCATCTCAACTTGACTTTATCCAATAGAACACCTGGAATTTGAGAAGCCATATCATTAGGTGAGTACTTCCATTTTCCCATTTTCTCAATAACAACATCTTCTATTTCCTGCTGCTCTGCCTTTGATTTAATTTCATATTTGAGAGATTTGAAATTTGAAATTCCAGATCCTTCTCTCAAATCCTTAATCTTTTGTTCAAATGAGGGAGGAGGCCTTTTGAGTACTATATCATCATTGATTTTACCTACCTTTCCCCTTGATCTTTTCCTTGTGAATACTACAGTGGATTGCTCGGGTTCCTCGATGATAGTTACCTTTCCTTTCTTCTTTACAGGAACTTGTTCTTCTTTATTCTCATCCTTTTCTTCTTTACTCTTATCCTTTTCTTCTTCTTCTACAATATCTTCTCCTATGCCCTTGGTTAACATTAGAGGTGTGCTAGATTGCATCTTGGCCATCCTCTTTCTGCCTTTGTTAACTACCTGTGGAAGTTTTATGCTTAGCTCAATTCTTATCTTAGCTTCATCATATGTTCCAAAGTATGGAGCCTTTGGATCAACAGGTTGATTTACTAGGGCTTCAATTATATCCTTTGTTTCATCAATGTTTACCTCATAAGGAAGAGGTTTCACCCATACAATCCTGGGCCTTACTGCCTAAATGTATACTCTATCACAATCAACCATGAAACAAACATCATCTTTATAATCTTCCACCAACTTTAGTGGAATCCAGAATTTGTTATTCATCTTCTCCTTAAAAGATTCGAAATAGTTATCCATTATGCTTGTAAAATTCTCACCCATTTCTGCAATATACTCATTTATCTGATAAAGAATAGGCACATCCTTTCTCCATTTTACCGTGCCTTTTGATGGGAAAAACTTTTGAGCATAGAAAAATAAACAAACCAACAGTGAGCCAAACTTACATGGATTGTTCTTTGAGGTTTGGATGCTCTCCATATTCTTGTTGAACTATTTCAACAAAAGATTTGCTAGGTCAAATGACAGATTGTTCTTCATAATTTTATAGGCTAGGTCAACTGCTTCACACGGAACACTATTCTACTGACTTGAACTGTATATCTTGTGAGCTATTACATATGTGCCAAATTTAGTTCTACATCGGTAATGTTGTTAATTCTCATACCTCTACCATCCCATTCCACTAGGGTTTTCTTTTCCAGCTCTACCCGACCTAGGGTTTTTGTAGATTTAGCCTTTGCAAGCATGGGAAGACCAGTGATTCGGTGAATCATCTTCTTTGTTATTTCCACTGGTTGCTCAAGCCAAATTTTACCTTCATGCACTTGGCTTAGAATATATCTTATCCATTTTATCTAGAAACCCTGAGGCAAGTGGGTGATATGTGTTAAAGCCTTATCTTCCAAATGTTTATGTCCTGGTTTGAGAACACCATCAACACACAGTTCATCATGAACAACATCTATCTCTAGGGTTCCAAGTTCTTGAATTGTACCTTTAAAATGACTACAAATGTCATTTACAAGAAGTACCTTTGGAGGAATTTGAGACTGAGCTCCACTCGGATCTAGGGTTTCTACAATTGTGGGCACGAGTTTGAAATCCAATGCTTTCCATTCTCCATGAACTAACATTTCCGAATCTTTCTTTACTTTGGTGCTGGATGAAGCCATGGTAGCTCGGTAGAAAAATTTCTTCTTCAAAATTTTGCTTCGAATCGCTTGATTGCACTAGAAATTTCTCTGCTCAATATGCTAATATTCATGGTGAAGAATGAACTCGATTTCATGCTTTTTGTAAAAAAAACTTTGTCATTAATGCTCCATAGGGATTAGGGTATTGAATTCGACAGACTGTCATCCACTATGCATTAAATGCTCGGTGAAGATTCCGCAACTCAGAGAACATACGAACTCATACTTCTCTGACCTTACTCGGTAACCAAATGAAATTAGGTTACTCCCGATCTTGCTCAGTGGTAACTGATACCAACCTTCTTGTGATCCTGTTGTATCTTGCATACTGATTTGGATCTTTCTTCCTTTCAGTTTAGGAACTATTTTGGAATATGTTTATGAAGATACAGTTCCAGTGCTTTCTTGGAGACTTAGTTAGAGTTCATAGAGCCACTCCCTTCATGAGTGACTACATTACTTGGACTGGTTCACTCGGTAGGTTTAGGAATCCACTGTTGTCTCATCTTCTTTCTAATGGTATTTGCTTTTGCATTCTTTTCATCTTCAACTTTGCCTAAATTCATGTAGTTTTTAGCTATGTGACCAAGCTTAGTGCAATTATAACATCTTATGGTAGAATCCCTTTTTCTCAAGTGATGCCTTACACAATTCATGCCAATGTGTCCATATTCTCCACAGTAATGACATCTACACCAAGTGTTGTAATCCCAACCAAACATTGCTTTAATAATTTGTTCTACTGGATTGGGCGTTTTAGTTCTGCATTCTGATGCCTTATGACCTTGTTTGCTACATTTGTGACATTTGCCTTTAAATCTTGGTTTCTCCTTGCATTCATTTGCTTTATGACCATGCTGATTGCAATTGTAGCATTTTCCATTAAATTTTGCTTTTCCATTGCTCCAACATTTGTTTGAAGTATGACCAATTTTGCCATAGTAATTACAAGTAGGTTTCTGATTCTTTTGAGTACCTTGTTTGGAGGATTCACCTTCCTCTTTGTATCCAAGTCCCGCTTTTCCTTTTTGCCTATGAAGGTTTCGTTCATACACCTAATTCATATCTTCTTGAGATTTCAACATTCTCTCATTGATTTGCCTTTCAGCATCTAGGTCACTCATCAATCTTAAATTGATTTTCTTTTCAGATCTCAGCTCCTCTCTTATATTTTCATTTTTTGATCTCAGAGTCAAGATTTCTTCATTTGCATTGGAGATTTGATCAATAAGGTTTTCTAGCTGAAGGGTTTGATTCTGGATTTCATTGTTCTTTCCATCTATTTCATCTTTCATCTTGTTTATTTGTTCCAATATTTCATAGAATCTTGTTGACTGAATTTCCTGTTCTCTTTTCAATTTTCTTACTTCTTCTTGTAGAGATCCACTCTTTTCTAGAAGTTCTTTGATTGCATTGTTTGCTTCATCTGAGCTGCTTGAAGGGAAAAAGTCTTCAATCTTTTCTTCAACATACTGGTGATCATTAATCTGATTTGCAAGTTCCTTCCTTCTTTTTAGGGAAAGGGAAAGATGCTCTCTTGCTTCTTTGAGTTGAGTTATGACCATTACCAGATCTAGCTTTTCATTTTCAATTACTTTGTTAAGTCTGAATATCTCCATTGTCCTGAATCTTTTCTCAAGCTGTCAAACTTTATTTTGAGAACCACGGAGCTCTGATACCAATTGTTGGAAATATTCAAGACTATCCAGGTTACTGAGAGGGGAGGGGTGAATCAGTAACTTCCAAAACTTTTAACAAATTCAGATCTTAATAACATTAGATTGATAATCTAATTGCATGCATGAGTAATAGAAATAATAAAACATTCATAACACTTTGAACATAGAGGTTTGGTGACCCAGAAACCTTCCAAGTAGAAAGTAAAACTGGGGTGGGGATGATACCACTAATACATTTGGGGTGAAATTGCGACGGCAATTTGCGACGGCAGGCAAATGTCATGCGGTTTTGGCCTTTTTTTTTCAAATATAGCCCGACACCATCGCAATTTGCGACGACAATACATTTGGCACTGTCGCAATTGCGACGTTGTCGGGATATAAGCGCAAAATTAAAAAGGAATGTTGTCATGTGTGTTTTCAACAGCGCCGTAACCCTCCGCAAAATCACATCAGGATATAAGGGCAAAAAAAATAAGAACATTGTCATTTGTGTTTTCAACAGTGCTGTAACCCTCCGCGAAATCACATTGGGATATAAGGGCAAAAAAAACAAGAACGTTGTCATTTGTGTTTTCAACAGCGCCGTAACCCTCCGCGAAATCACAGCTACAATTTCTGAGTACGTTGGGTTTATTTTTCTTTTGTCATTATTATGTAATCTGGTATTCAGCTGTTAGAGAGCTAAAATACCCAGAAATGAGGACATATCTATGTTGAATTTATTGTTAGTGGCTTTGGTTATTTAGAAGTTTAATTTTATTTGTTCATCTTTCAAGCACAAACATTTTGTGGACCGTAACGTCTTCATTGTTTCGGGTATGCAGTGAAACAGCCCTAACTTGCAATTGCGATGTTGTCGGGATATAAGGGCAAAAAAAAAAAGGAACATTGTCATTTGTGTTTTCAACAGCACCGTAACCCTCCGCGAAATCACATCGGGATATAAGGGCAAAAAAAAAAAGAACGTTGTCATTTGTGTTTTCAACAGCGCCGAGAGAGATTCCCTCCGCGAAATCACAGCTATAATTTCTGAGTACGTTGGGTTTATTTTTCTTTTGTCATTATTATGTAATCTGGTATTCAGCTGTTAGAGAGCTAAAATACCCAGAAATGAGGACATATCTGTGTTGAATTTATTGTTAGCGGCTTTGGTTATTTAGAAGTTTAATTTTATTTGTTCATCTTTCAAGCACAAACATTTTGTGGACTGTAATGTCTTCATTGTTTTGGGTATGCAATGTAATAGCCCTAACTTGCGACTACCTTCACGGTACTTGTGTACATTATCATGTTGTCTTTACAGTGACTATCCTCATTCAAGTGGCAATTACACAAGGGACAGTCACTGTGAGATGTCCTCATTTGTGACAAGGACAGTCACACTTAGGACATCTCATAGTGATATTCCCTTGTGTAATTTCCACTTGAATGTATTGCTATTGAACCACATTAATGCTTTTCTTCTTCAACAAATGAGGACAGTCACTATAAAGACAACATGATAATGTACACAATTACCAAAAAATGATCTTGTTAATTGATGTAACACTTTGTCTTGCTCACTCCCTATCCTTCACTAGGGTCTCTTTAGGCCAATGTTTTGACTTGATAGGGTACTTAACTATCCCTACACTCTTTAGGTATCTCTACCCAAGATCCCACTCTTTCAACTAGTGCACACCAATAAGAAATACAACGAACTCTGCTCAATACCAATCTAGCTACTAGGACACTCCTAGTCTTGTCTTCACAAATTGAAACACATTCAACTAGAACTTTACTCCATGGAGAGGCTGGCCACTAGGACCTCTATTGGTTTCAATATTACTCCTTCACCTATACTTTTCATCAGTACTTCAATCTGGTTCATCAAACCATGCCAATTGCACCCAAAAATAGGCTGCTAGCAATTAGGCCTTTGTCAAGCCTTTTTGTTTATATTAAGCCACCTAAAGGGCTTAGGATTCAGATGCCCTTTATTGAGAACTCCAAGATATCTAAGGTCTTCTCCTCCTAGATTTTTTGTACACCAACTGCTACAGCCATGCCTGAAAACAAGTATTTTGACACAACTTGGACAGTCTGACTAAGAGTTTGTTTTCTTAGCAGCCAAAGAAACTCACCCAATCTTCTAATTTGACTTGGGGCTTCTTTAGATGTGTGTCTACCTCTCCATGAGATTTTAGTTGAAGCAACCAATGCATTCAACTTGTTGTAATCTTCTTGTAATGATTTGTCATCCCTAACTGTGCTCAACTGACTCACCTAGGACATCATTGCAAACATAGAAAATGAGCTTCCCAGGGCCCCTCCTTCCAAACATATAGTACATGGAGTCTCCTCACCCATTCCAAGAGCCCGTACAAAATTGACAATGGAATGATGAGCTAAGACTCCATTTGTTCAACCTGCCTGGTTCAAACCAATGATAGGGTGCTTAACAAAAGAATTAAAAAACTAGTTGGAATGCTTCAAAACTCAAAAAAAACACAACACAGAATAAAAAAACAACTTGTACTAACTTTTCCAATAGACACTGTGAGCTATCTAATCCATTAATCAACTGAAAACAAAGAAACAAAAAAACTCAAGAATTCACTAAAACCGTGTTACTCTACAAATCTTCTTAATTCCAAATGTTTTTCCCCCCAACCTTTTGCACAGATCGATGGAGGCCTCTTATAGTTGATCTGATGCCTAATTCAATGGTTTCATATAGTTACATAACCATCTTACTCGAAAATGCTCCCTTGCACAAATGTTGTCAATGTTGTGAATGACAACATTGACAACTTGTTACAACCTTTGGGATTTTGGTTCAAAACTTATTGTTCAAACACCATAAGACCCTAACCATGACTTAGTTAGGCTATTTAGACCTCACATAGGCCACTTCTACACTTCTTTTCCCAATTTGACCCCTAAATGCTTCATTCCCACTTTTGCCACAATATTGGTAACTTGGGTACAAATTGGCACTTGCCTTCACAAAGGTCACACATGAGGACATCTCACAGTGATAGATTGTCCCTTGTGTAATTTCCACTTGAATGTATTGCTATTGAACCACATTAATGCTTTTCTTCTTCAACAAATGAGGACAGTCACTCTAAAGACAACATGATAATGTACACTCACTGTAAGGACAGTCACAAATGAGGACATCTCACAGTGACTGTCCCTTGTGTAATTTCCACTTGAATGTATTGCTATTGAACCACATTAATGCTTTTCTTCTTCAACAAATGAGGACAGTCACTCTAAAGACAACATGATAATGTACACTCACTGTAAGGATAGTCACAAATGAGGACATCTCACAGTGACTGTCCCTTGTGTAATTGCTGCTTGAATTACACAAGGGACAGTCATTGTGAGATGTCCTCATTTGTGACAAGGACAGTCACACATGAGGACATCTCACAGTGATTGTCCCTTGTGTAATTGCCACTTGAATGTATTGCTATTGAACCACATTAATGCTTTTCTCCTTCAACAAATGAGGACAGTCACTCTAAAGACAACATGATAATGTACACTCACTGTAAGGACAGTCACAAATGAGGACATCTCACAGTGACTGTCCCTTGTGTAATTTCTGCTTGAATTACATAAGGGACAGTCATTGTGAGATGTCCTCATTTGTGACAAGGATAGTCACACATGAGGACATCTCACAGTGATTGTCCCTTGTGTAATTGTCACTTGAATGTATTGCTATTGAACCACATTAATGCTTTTCTTCTTCAAAAAATGAGGACAGTCACTCTAAAGACAACATGATAATGTACACTCAATGTAAGGACAGTCACAAATGAGGACATCTCACAGTGACTGTCCCTTGTGTAATTGCCGCTTGAATTACACAAGGGACAGTCATTGTGAGATGTCCTCATTTGTGACAAGGACAGTCACACATGAGGACATCTCACAGTGATTGTCTGTAATGTCCCCTTTTTGGCTAACTTGGAAAACAGGAACAATTACTCCACTTCTCAGACTTACTCTATCAGATACTTACAATTAAACTAAGTAATGGAGGTTACTTAAGATATCAACCGCTATTTCAGATTCAATCACAATATGTGTGCAAGATGATATTGATACCAATATGTTTAATAGCACTGTCGGATATAATGATATGAAATATGCTATGAATATGATGTTTCCTATCACTTATAGTGATAGTATAATGATGGTATGTCTGATATAAACAATATCGATATACAATCAATAAGTATTGCTTACAGCAATGTATTTGCTGTGTCTGATATGATGATGTAATTATGCAAATGTGTAATATCGCTATGAGTGATATGTTGCTATTTCAGATTCTGAATTATATGCTTGCAACTTCAAATATTGATGCTGTTTCTGACTATCCTTTCTATCTGTGCAATCATGGTGTTGTCTCTGATCTGCAATGATAAACTTGAAACCAAACTGCCAAAGGCAGATGCTCTATTGAGTATATCCAAATATGGATAAGTAAATAAAGTTCTAATGATGCCTTGAGTGACTGACGAGAATGCATTCTTATATTGTCTTTAACAAATGAAGAGACGCTATGAATGAGACGTGTCTTGTTTCTTCCTCCATGTCCCTTTGTTATTTCCATAATCCGACAGTTCACATAATATTATTTCATTATTTTCTAATCATAGATAACTCCCAGATTGACTCAATATCAAATCTTTTTATGAAGGTAATCTTCCCTAATTGGTAGTGCAACCAGTAGTTAACATCCATTGTGTTTGTATTAGTTTGGTCTAACTATCATTAGTATTTAGTCAATCGATATTAACTCTTGCCTTATCCCATATTGTTATGATGATATCCAATCTTTCTACTCTGATATAAGTCGATATCATTTTCTGATAATTGTCCATTTATTGGTTGATTGCTGGTAATGGAGTTTGATCTTCAAATTGACTTCCATTCCTGTTAATACTTAAGGATACATTGTACTTATTATCCATGACTGATGCCTCATTCATCAATAGCTTGTGATATAATCACTGATGCTTTTGTGTTTCTACAAGATGTGGTTTATCTCAGACAATCGATAATCTTTCAATCCTTTAGTGGATATCCTCCTATGTGGTGTCTATTGATATAGATAGTAGAATTCAATCTAGTTTATGTTATTGTCATGATAACATAGGAAGTGATGGTGCATATTTTCTAGCGGGTCTTCATGTTTGATATTGCTTTATCGGATATGTCATTGTCTAAACTTGTGCAATTAATGATTATTTATAATATATGAATGGTTATCCTTCTTGCTTATCAATACATCTTCTGAAACACATAGCGACCTATCCCTTATTCATATCATGTTGATCTTGACTTCATAGTATTTGGTTCATTAATCAACCTCTCATGGTATCGATGTGTAATGACTAGTGATTGTTGTATCACTTCTTCATTCCTCATCGTGATAGATAATGCAGATGTTTAATGTAGATGTATATCGATTACAGATATTCGATATTGCTTTAAACGTTATTATTATTATTATTATTATTATTATTATTAATGTTATTGTTATTATTAAATATTATAATTAATGATGTTAGTAATATTAATAATATTATAATAAATATTATTATAGTGATAACATATTGTTTTATATTGAGAGGTTTATTAATATTATTTATATATTAAAATTATTATATCAATAATTGATTTAATATTATTACTTAATATATTATTATAATATAATATATATAATTTATTAATAATTATTTATTATTAATTTATATTATAATTATAATCATAATTATATTATTTATTAATATTTTAATATTGTTTAATTAACATATTACTTATCATGCTAACTATATATTATTGTTATATACCGTTAATAATAGATTATTATATATCATCTAATCATTTTATTATTATACTAAGTTCAATATGTCACGGCTCATGACATTGTCCCTTGTGTAATTGCCACTTGAATGTATTGCTATTGAACCACATTAATGCTTTTCTTCTTCAACAAATGAGGACAGTCACTCTAAAGACAACATGATAATGTACACTCATTGTAAGGACAGTCACAAATGAGGACATCTCACAGTGACTGTCCCTTGTGTAATTGCCACTTGAATTACACAAGGGACAGTCATTGTGAGATGTCCTCATTTGTGACAAGGACAGTCACACATGAGGACATCTCACAGTGATTGTCCCTTGTGTAATTGCCACTTGAATGTATTGCTATTGAACCACATTAATGCTTTTCTTCTTCAACAAATGAGGACACTCACTCTAAAGACACCATGATAATGTACACTCACTGTAAGGACAGTCACAAATGAGGACATCTCATAGTGACTGTCCCTTGTGTAATTGCCACTTGAATGTATTGCTATTCAGCCACATTAATGCTTTTCTTCTTCAACAAATGAGGATAGTCACTCTAAGGACAACATGATAATGTACACTCACTGTAAGTGTACATTATCATGTTGTATTACAAATGGACCTTATGTTGGTCGGGATATAAGTGCAAAAAAAAAAAGGAACATTGTCATTTGTGTTTTCAACAGCGCCGAGAGAGATTCCCTCCGCGAAATCAATCGGGTTATCATTTGTGTTTTGAACAAAGCGGGTTGTCATTTGTGTTTTGAACAGCACCGAGAGAGATTCCCTCCGCGAAATCAAGCGGGTTGTCATTTGTGTTTTCAACAGCGCCGAGAGAGATTCCCTCCGCAAAATCACAGCTACAATTTCTGAGTACGTTGGGTTTATTTTTCTTTTGTCATTATTATTTAATCTGGTATTCAGCTGTTAGAGAGCTAAAATACCCAGAAATGAGGACATATCTGTGTTGAATTTATTGTTAGCGGCTTTGGTTATTTAGAATGCTTCCCCACAAAACTTAATTACACAAGGGACAGTCACTGTGAGATGTCCTCATTTGTGACAAGGACAGTCACACATGAGGACATCTCACAGTGACTGTCCCTTGTGTAATTGCCACTTGAATGTATTGCTATTCAACCACATTTATGGGCCCGTTTGGACCACGACACACAGTAGCATCTACAGAGAAGAATATCCCAAGTGTAACAAGTTGTAAGAATATACCAATAGTTCTAAGAAGTTCCCTAGCACGTAGTAGCATCTACAGAGAAGAATATACAACATGAGGGCAGCCACTATAAAGACAACATGATAATGTACACTCATTATATGTGTACATTATCATGTTGTCTTTACAGTGACTGACCTCATTCAAGTGGCAATTACACAAGGGACAGTCACTGTGAGATGTCCTCATTTGTGACAAGGACAGTCACACATGAGGATATCTCACAGTGACTGTCCCTTGTGTAAGCCACTTGAATGTATTGCTATTCAACCACATTTATGGGCCCGTTTGGACCACGGCACACAGTAGCATCTCTCAGAGAAGAATATCCCAGGTGTAACAAGTTGTAAGAATATACCAACAGTTCTAAGAAGTTCCCTAGCACATAGTAGCATCTTCTAATTGTCTATACCACTTCACAAGGTATTGTTTGCACACATTGTTTTTGGTTCTTTTGATGACCCTTGTTTTGAAATTGCTATTAGGCCTTGTAGCTTATATGTTTTGACTGTTGGAGAGCTTCTAAAGCTAAGCAAGAAGACCATTGCACGAGTTATAGCCACGCGCTCAGGTTTGAAAATTGTATATTTTTTAATCTAATGTATATTTTAACTAGACTTTTAGCTTATTTTTGCTGTATATTTTAATCTAAAGGGAATCATGGATGTGAACTTGAAAGAATTTTGTACTTAGTTCTTATGGAGAGAATAGTAGTAGTTTACGGTCTAATATCAAATAGAGTTTTCCAATTACAGAAAGTTAATGAATTCTAATAGCTTATATGTTTTGATTGCTGGAGAGCTTCTAGAGCTAAGCAAGAAGACCATTGCACGAGTTATAGCCGCGCGCTCAGGTTTGAAAATTATATATATTTTAATCTAATGTATATTTTAATCCTTTTGCCATGTCATGTAATATGTCTTGCCTTGTAGCTTATATGTTTTGAAATTGCTGTTAGGCCTTGTAGCTTATATGTTTTGATTGCTAGAGAGCTTCTAGAGCTAAGCAAGAAGACCATTGCACTAGTCGTAGCCACGCGCTCAGGCATGAAAATTGTATATTTTTTAATCTAATGTATATTTTAACTAGACTTTTAAAATATTAAAGGATTTAACTAGGTCTAAGAAGATTTGTGTACTTTTGACAATTTTGCTTAGTCACTGAAAGTTGTAGACCGAAGTTTTCATAGCCCAATTTTTGCTTCCTGCGAAGAACGATCATGTCAGATAATATAAGTGAAGAACAAAATAGGGAGCCAATCGCTAGATTGTTGTTTAACTTGAAAATAAAAGGTGATGGAAAATGTTATTGTCCCTGCAAAATTTGTAAGGGCTTAAACCGTAGAAGATTGCTAATCAAAACAGTTAAGAGACATTGTAGGGAGAATGGTCACATTGAAGGGGGGCATGACTATCATCCACTGGTAAGTTGTTCATTATATCATTTTAACAATTTATATACATATGAAATCACTTGATGATGAGTTGAAGATCATGGTTTATTTATGTTAATCAATTTTATATAGGTTGATCTCCCCAGGGAAGTACATGATATGGAGGAACATGGGGGTGCGAATATCCAAGGTGAAGATAATGATCCCATGGAAGATGATGATCATGCGCTAGAAAACACAATTGAAGATGATGGTATAAATACATTGATCCATGACACATTTAGTCCAAGCGGATCTGATCATGATGATGATGATAGCCTTGATGTACCTCTACTTGAGAAGGCATACGAGCCCCTATACAAAGACTCCCAAACAACTCTTCTCTCTGCTGTATTGTTGTTGTTGAACTTGAAGGTTATGAATGGTTTATCCAACATAACAATGTCACGTATGTTAAGGTATGTCATATATGTCTTTATAGTTAACAAAGGGTGAATAATGTACCACTAATATTATTTATATTAACAACTTATATTTTTTGCTGTAGATTGATAGGCGAGTTTTTGTTACCACCATCAAATATTCTACCTCGCTCATATCGAGAATTATCTGCTATTATGAAAGATATTAGAATGGAGTATCAAGCAATACATGCTTGTCCCAATGATCATATTATATATTATAAAGAACATGAATTTGTAACACAATGCCCTGTATGTCATACGAGTAGATATCGAACAGATCGAATAAAAAAAAAGGTGCCTCACAAGGTTCTTCGTTACATCCCCATTATTCCACGGATGCGACAATTATTCAGGTGTACTAGCTTGGCACAATTTATGGATTACCATGCACGCAATAGAAGTCGAGATGACATTATTCGAATCCCTGTGGATGGTTTGGCATTTATGCACATAGAGGAAAAGTGGCAACACTTCAAAGAAGAACCTCGTAATCTCAGGCTTTCATTGGCAGCGGATGGTGTCAATCCATTTGGAGAGATGAGATATGTTTGCTCAGTGTGGCCTATTTTTGTTATCAACAATAACATTCCTCCGTGGATGTCAATAAAGAGGGAGCACATTATGTTGGCAATGATTGTTCCAGGTATTTTATCATTTGATAGTTATTAATTTACATGTACTTACAAATCTTACAGTAAAATGGTCACAATAATTATGTAATGTTACTGTTCATTCAAGTAGGTAAATATCAAGTTAAAGATATAAATGTATATATTGAGCCTCTTATTGACGAGTTGGTGGAGTTATGGAACGGTGTCACTATGTATGACGTGTCTAGACCAATAGGACAAAGACAATTTCAATTCCATGCAATACTTGTATGGACAATACATGATGCCCCAGGGCTAACACATTTTTGTGGTATGTTATAGTGAATTCAAGTTGCGCATGATAATTCTAATTATAAAAATCAACATATTTAATAATCCAATTATATCATTATCTTGTAGGTCTTCAAACAAAGGGAAAATTTGCATGTCCAGTTTGTGGTCCAAAGATGAAATCTTGTCATTCAAAAAGTTTAGGAAAGCATGTGTTTGATGAGTACAGACACTTCCTCCACAGGAATCATAAGTATCGAAGTATGGAAAAACATCTTTTCAATGGGAAAGAAGAGACTACATCAAAGCCACGAAGAATGACACCTCGCCTATGGAAGTTGGAATATAATAGAATTAATCGTCGAGGTAATGTCATTCCACTTAATGGTTTATGTTTGTAATTTATATATTTCTATTGTGATTTTTGTTTACTAATTATGTAATTGATGATCGTGAAGGTCGTCAAGGCACTACTGACAACCTTCCAAAGGGACTAAAAAGCTATCCCAGACAATTTAGTAGGTTTCCCTACTACGAGGACCTACAAATTGTGCATTTGTTTGATCTTATGCATGTTGGAAAGAATATAACAGAAACATTGTGGAAAATACTGGATGGAAGGCGTGACAAAGAAAAAATTGTCAAAATTTGTAATGACATTCATGAATCCAATCATGCACTGAAGAATTTCATTCACTCAAATAGCAATAGAGATCAGATTAATATAAGTGCCCTTCCTTGGTTATTAACGGAGCAGCAAAGTGATGCCATAAAAGAAGTCATACGAAAAATTTGATTTCCCACAGGATTTGCTGGGAACATAAGCAATCTCATATCAAAGAAAAGTGAATTTGGGCCAGGGCTCAAAACACATGATTGGCATACTTTCATCAAGGTAAGTTATGTTCTTCTGTATTTACAATATATTCATAAACTACGTGTACTATTCATTATGTTATGTTAGAAAATAATGAAATGATTGGTTTATAATTACTGCAGTACGTGCTACCTCTATCTCTCCCAGAGCACTTCAACAATAACATCAAACAAGTGATATATGATCTTGGAAAATACATGAGGTAAGCAGTAATATCTATTCAATTTGTTGTATATATTTATTATATTCACAATTTGTTTTTCTTGCTATGTAATCTATTGTATATTATTTTGTAAAGTCTCGTATTTATATATTTTTTGTGACTTGAATCTCTTAATGTAGGTGGTTGTCATCTAAAGAAATCCATAAAGAAGATATAAACTATTGGAAGAGAAGAATTCCTCATTTATTGTGTGAAATGCAAAAGTGTCTACCTCCAACTTTTTTCAATGCACAAGAACACTACCTCATACACCAAGTTGAGGAGATTGAATTGTGTTGACCTGCACACACTAGGTCAATGTGGATGGTTGAGAGGCACTTGAAATCTTTGAAGGCTTTGGTTCGACAAAGAGCACATCCTGAGGGTTCTATGGTAGAGGGATACATGGTATACCAGACTATGGTGTACATTACTGAATATCTTCCTAAGTTTGCTTCAAATATCCATGTAGATCGCATTTGGGATCTCGACCCTTTTAAAAAATTCAAAGGGGAGTACTTGATGGGGAAAGGTAGATTGAGGAAAGTGACAGGTAATAAATTATAAGATGTTATTGTAATAAATTATTTCTTAATCTTCAAAATAAATCGGTTGTAAGTCATCTATTTTTTTTTTGTACAGTTGCTCGAGAGTGGGATGCACTACATTTGTATATTGCAAACAATCTTGATTGGATGACGGTATGGATTGAATGATGTCAACATTCTGGTCACACATTAACATGGGAAGGTGTATCTTCATTGGTTAAAGAAGCTCATCGTAATGGAGATTCTAATGTTATGCAAAGGGAAATAGATTTAGCATATGGTTTAAGAGATTTCCAGGTACGTACAAAATTATTAATCACCTGTATGTTTTCATCTGTGCGATAAAATCAATACGTGCAGGGGAAGAGCTGCTTATTGATTACAATTTGAACCGCATAGATACAAACGAGGCTACTATCATGGGGGTGGTACATACTATTAAACCAACTTCTAATCAATGACTCCAACATACCATTTAGTTATTAAATTTTTGGCTAACATTTTTATACTTGATCTTTGACACATGGGCAAAATATGGAGCAACCGCCCGAAGGTGATGGTGACGATATTCCTAGCTCATCTACACATGAGCAGGTAAAACTCATTGTAATTGTGCAAACTAGATAGAAGCAAAATGTTATTTTTTTAAATGTTATTTTCTTCATTGTTTTGGAGTAATTTTGATAATACTAATACTATTGTTGTCACAGAGGGCCGATGGTCGGAGAGAGGGAAAGCAACCTGCAGTCCCTCAGGAGTCCCCCCTTGTGGACCCTTTTTTTATTGATTTAGCAGAGACCGATTACCCGATCGGTTCCATTAAAAAGTTGCTAAAGAAAATTGGGAAAGAACTTCTACGTTTGGTATCCATACATCCTCAGACTTAGGAAATAAAAGATAGGGCAACTGAGTTGTTGCGCACTTCTGAAAACTTTAAAGTAAGTATTAATGAAATTTTTAATTATTACAAGAGTTCAATAATGGTTTTTATGTTATGCTCTTTTATGACATTAATTAAAATATGGATGCATTGTCTTTACAGAGTTATTTGCGTAATTTTGAACCCCATTCCCATGATGAGGCCGGTATTGCAAGTGGTTCAGGTAGATCACATGTTCCATTCCCCACTTGTGTTTTCCACTGAATATATATAGGAATGATCATAATCATTGACAATACATGCTCGAACAATCTTTTTTTTTAATGCTCTAACAATCTTGTCCATGCTAGTCCACGTGTTCTATATTTATGCATGCTCTAACAATTTTATTCTTCAGCTCCTTTCCATGATGATATGACAACGCCACCTCCATCCAGGATAGCCACAAATGTCTTGCCGACTGCCATGTCAACAACACACAGCCTAAATGCACCAACTGTTGCACCATCTACTGGTACACAAATCCCTCTTTTTCTCTCTTTTGTTATGTGTTTAAGTTTTATGTGTTTACGATGTAGATCCCTTGATTGTGTTTGTGCCATGGGTGCTCTGCACCAATTTATTTCCCTTGAAGTATTATTTCTTGGAGGCATTTGATAATGGTTTTCATTTTTTGCAATAGGAGATGCAACAAGTCCCGATGCAACAGCATTTCCTAGATGTTCCCATGTTCCTAGTACGGGAACGGTGAAGGATTGCGTATTGATCATCAGCGACGATGAAGGCGTTCCCTTAAAAGTATCCAAACTTCCAGGTACTTTAAAGTTATTATTATTCTATAGTGATATAATAGTAATTTAGTTTTTGATCACTCTTCATCGACTAATGATCCCATGATTATTTTGTAGGGAATGATATTTTTTGGCGAAAACTTAGTGACGAGTGTTTGCGGATATTCGGGCCCACCATACGTACATGGTGGAACATCATATCCTAACTAAAACCCCAAACCACTATTTTGATTTCATATCATTGCTAGAATAGTTTTCCTTTTCATCAATTTCTTGAACTATATTAAAGGTAGCTTCTCTTCATTTATGAGTCTAACATGTTTTTTTTTACTTAAAAGGTGGAATAACCAAGATAAAAAGTTGAAGGATGATCTTGTACATAGTATGACCCAGCTTTTTGGACCTCGTGCATTCGAGAGAAACAAGCTCCTTGAAAGAGCTGGTTTATGTTTGAAGTATATTAGGGACCAGTACAGGAAATATTTAGAGGTTAACCCAAGGCACGAGCGTCCGCCCTGTGTTCTTGAGGCTGAGTGGCAGGCTTTGATTTTGGATGGAAAGTATAAAGCCGACATGAAAAAAGGAATTACGCCAGTAGAGAGTAGAGAAAGGTATGTGATACTTTTGAGAATGTAATTATGTACTAATTAACCTCTAAATTTTTCCTGTACTGGTCTCTAACATATTTCAAACTTTTCATAGATTGCCTGACACATCAAAGGCAACAAAGGCAAGATTAGAAAAGCACGGGACACACAAGCTCGGCTCTAGTGGTTTTTCCAAACTTCAAGCACGAGTTGTAAGTATTAGTAAATGAAAACTTGTATCAATTTTTTTATATATTGCAAGGAAATTTTTTTTGATCAAACAATGCAAGTAAAATTCACCATACCAAGAAAAAATGTAGGGGTCAGAGTTCAATAGATGCCTCACAGAAGAGGACAAGAGAATTGGCTTCCAACAAGGCTATAGAGCCGTGGCTGAACAGCTACGAGCTGAAATCAGTGTGCAAGGTTCAAATAATGATGCATCTGAGCCACAGGTAAATAAGCTAAATGAAATTTATTTCAAATTGAATACTTTACCAATTAGTCTATTTGATGTTAAGTTCTAATATAAAGTGAGTATATATGTTTTAAGAAAGCAATGATAACAATGTGTAGGATATTGGAATGCAACCTGACAATCCTTCTACACAATCTATGCATAATGAAGGTTCGCATGATGTGCATCCTAGTGGTGGAGGTATACATTTGCTATTAAAATTTTTATATGTAATTACAATTGGTGTTTGGATTAATGTAACATTTTGTATAGCAACTGTAGAGGATCGAGGGGTCGGTGCTCATGAGCATGTTGAGGTTGAGTCTAGACAAAATGATGTGGCCAGATCAGGTAATTAAAGAGCGCCACAGTTATGTTCTTTAAAATAATTAAATACTTGTAACAATTATAATTAAATATTTTAAATTTAACTCTTTTATTTGTTATTGTAGAGGACCCCCCTTTGCAGCAGCATAGGAATTTGAGATCATCAAGAACAAAGAACAAAACAACTGATGAGGGGGTATTGATGATAACACTGATGCTCCTCTTAGAGCTTACATAGAAAAAAAAATTAGAAAGAGAAAAAAGAAATGATTGTCATCTAAATACCTTAATTGATAATGACTGAATTTTATGTCTCAATGAATTTAATTATGTGCTAATGAATGTTCATGAATTATGTGTTTATTTTCATATTGATGAATGTTGCGTGTTAACGAATCTAATGTGTTAATGAATGTTATCATGTGATATTGATTGAATGTTACATTTTATTAATAATTGAAAGAATGAATGAATGTTAGATGTTAACGGGGAATGTAGAGTGATGTTAGGGGGAGGGGGGTGGGGCCAAATGAGCTTCCACCTTCACGTGGTTGGCCCTGTTTAGTAGAGAATATTAAACTATATTCTCGAAACAAAGTGAAGCTCAATAAGATACTAAATGAGTCAAAATGGTTATTAATAAGATACTTGTAGTCAAAATGGTTATCTAGGTCCTCTATCCATTCCATAAGTTCTTCACCATTCAAACTTCCTCCATAACAAGGAATGTGCTCTAGGTTAGTCATGAAGCCTAGCATGGACTCGCTGTTAGATAGAGCCACTATTTCAGAGCCTTTTCTGTGCATTTCCTTCAAGCACTGTACAGTGTACGGATGTGAAAGGGAGGGCAGACCAGTGTGGAAGTTAGAGTATTTATATCTTATGCTTTGAGAGTTTATTTGGTAGATTCAAGACACCTTATATCAAAGTTATTCCTTTTTCTTATCTGTTGTTCTGTCAAACCCTCATTTTTTGGGTTATTGCATTCAAATGGCCTTAACTTGCAAATAAACCATAGGATATCCTCTGTTCTTTGTAAAATGCAAGTTAAGGGGGTTTATTTTCATATTTTAAAAGCTTTGGAACAGGATACTAAGCCAGAGAATTTCAAGAGCAAGCCCTAGGTCAAGAATCTCAATGTTCTTGACTAGGAGTTGATGGATTATGCAAGATCAGAGGGTAGCGGCAAGTAAAGGACCTCAAACCTTGTTGAATCTAGATCTTTAGAGCATGGTTGACATCTTCAAACTTTGATCTTGGTTTCATGTACCCATTTTCAATGCCTTGTTTTGGAACCCACACCCAAAGGCATGCATTAGGTCTGCGGACTCAATAAGGACATTGATATGTTGGAGTGGAGTCAGGGTCTGGGAGTTGGAGGATTGTTAGAACATCAAAAAGGGTACTCAAAAAACATATAAGTTCATAAGGTCCTTTGTCAAATTGAAGAGTTATTGCTGCAGAACAGGTTTTGGAGACCTACTAGAGTCACTAGGTCTATTTGGACCCGTTTGGACCACGACACACAGTAGCATCTACAGAGAAGAAGTTTGGTATGCAATGGTCTTGAAACCTCCTGAGAAATTCTTGGTATGCATTTTTCTAGTGCAAAAGCTTCGTTGAAAGAGAAAAAGAAGAAAAGAATAGAAATGATTTTTTTTCTTTTTATGTCATATACTGTAACCAGCTACTTATAACTTGCAAAAATTATTATAACCATTTGAAATTGAAACTTAGTTTAATGTGAAACTGAGAACTGCTTTATTAGAGCTTTCTGTGATTTAGATTCAGACATCAAGAACATTGTTTGCCTAATATTGTGATTAATGTTTATTTATTAATATCTCATATTGACAAACAATTGATAATTGTAGGGAAAACATCATTGGGGGTCTTTGAGGATCCACCAGAAGCCAAGGAGAAAATGTATTCAAATGCTAAAGATGGTGTAACAGTCCTTACAGCTGTTGAACGTTGCTGTGTAGATCATCTCCGATTCTCCAAGTTCAACAGTACTGTGGTATTCCTTTGGATACTTCTAATGGTAAATTTCAGACATCAAGTTCTTTTCGTATGAAACTACTACATTTGTAATCTGTAGTTTTAAACTTTTAGTTTATAAATGTTCATCAGCTTTAGTTCGTATGCTGCCATTTCAAGTATGATTAATGAAGTTACCTTTATCACAGGATGAAAGTGAGCAGTCAGCATACTGGTACGGAGCTGGCAGCATTGATACGGTGACTAGGGCATCGTTTAATGGTGGTATTGTGTTTTCCCATATTTAGGGCATCAGCCTTTTGAAGCATTGCCTTCATCTTTCTTAAGTCTGAGTTTTAAGTTTGTTTATCTCTCTCGGCGCTGTTGAAAATACAAATGACAACGTTCTTGTTTGTTTTGCCCTTATATCCCGATGTGATTTTGCGGAGGGTTACGGCGCTGTTGAAAACACAAATGAAAACACAAATCCCTTGTGTAATTGCCACTTGAAGGAGGACAGTCACTGTAAAGACAACATGATAATGTACACTTACAGTGAGTGTACATTATCATGTTGTCTTTAGAGTGACTATCCTCATTTGTTGAAGAAGAAAAGCATTAATGCGGCTGAATAGCAATACATTCAAGTGGCAATCACACAAGGGACAGTCACTGTGAGATGTCCTCATTTGTGACTGTCCTTACAGTGAGTGTACATTATCATGTTGTCTTTAGAGTGATTGTCCTCATTTGTTGAAGAAGAAAAGCATTAATGTGGTTCAATAGCAATACATTCAAGTGGAAATTACACAAGGGACAATCGATCACTGTGAGATGTCCTCATGTGTGACTATCCTTGTCACAAATGAGGACATCTCACAATGACTGTCCCTTGTGTAATTCAAGTGGCAATTACACAAGGGACAGTCACTGTGAGATGTCCTCATTTGTGACTGTCCTTACAATGAGTGTACATTATCATGTTGTCTTTAGAGTGACTGTCCTCATTTGTTGAAGAAGAAAAGCATTAATGTGGTTCAATAGCAATACATTCAAGTGGCAATTACACAAGGGACAATCGATCACTGTGAGATGTCCTCATGTGTGACTATCCTTGTCACAAATGAGGACATCTCACAATGACTGTCCCTTCTGTAATTGCCACTTGAATGAGGACAGTCACTGTAAAGACAACATGATAATGTACACATACAATGAGTGTACATTATCATGTTGTCTTTACAGTGGCTGCCCTCATGTTGTATATTCTTCTCTGTAGATGCTACTATGTGCTAGGGAACTTCTTAGAACTGTTGGTATATTCTTACAACTTGTTACACCTGGGATATTCTTCTTTGTAGATGCTATTGTGTGCCGTGGTCCAAACAGGCCCATAAATGTGGTTGAATAGCAATACATTCAAGTGGCAATTACACAAGGGACAATCACTGTGAGATGTCCTCATGTGTGACTATCCTTGTCACAAATGAGGACATCTCACAGTGACTGTCCCTTGTGTAATTGCCACTTGAAGGAAAAAAGCATTAATGTGGTTCAATAGAAATGTATTCAAGCGGCAATTACACAAGGGATAATCACTCTGAGATTTCCTCATTTGTGACTATCCTTACAGTGAGTGTACATTATCATGTTGTCTTTACAGTGACTGTCCTCATTTGTTGAAGGAAAAAAGCATTAATGTGGTTCAATAGTGATGCAGAGTAGTCAGGGCTTTTAGAATATACAAATATACATCCTTAACTCTCATTCCACCAAGGAAGAAGGAATTCCAATGTTTGAAATGTGAGTTAAGGTCTTTACATCAGTCAAACCCTGAAAATGAGGGTTTGTAAACAATGCACAGAAAATTTGAAATAACTTAGATATAAAACAAAGAGAATCAATCAAACCAACTTCCAAAGCATCAGATGTCACTATTACAACTTCCAGGCAAATTTTATCATCCAACCACCATCCGTACAGCCGTACAGAGTTCATTTTTCACCAGAAATGCACTAAAACAGGGTTATTTTTATTTTTTATGAAAGCAAAATGATTACAATACTGGTTCTCTGTCTGTCTTCGACCATTTGAAGCCTAAAATAGGCTCTCCAAACATTGGTTCAACCATCTAGGTGGTTAGAACAGTTTATCCAACAAATGTCAACTTTGCTAAGCAACTTTTAAAGTTGCATTACAACTTTGCAAACAACTTTGCCGATAAGGTTAAAAATGTGTTGTGAAACTTTAGGAACCTTATTAAAGTTATTTTGGACCTTCAAACTTCTTAACAACATCTAAAAGACACCTAATAAACACTTACTATGCTCATTTCATCCAAGGACTCAAAAGATGCCCAAGGTTTATAAGTCACCAAGGGGTCTTGTGTCCAACAAGTGGATGTTTATAAGGAGATAAAATCAATCCTTAATATTTATTACAAACCAAGAAAACATCTAAAACTCCTATTCTAATTTATTGTCATTCAAAAAGACTCTGATTTGTCATTCAAAAAGACTCTGATTTGTCAATCAAAAGGACCTTTCACCAGTCAATCCTTCAAAGCTCCAAGGTGAAAATCTTATGTTCTAATTGATAGGATTTGACTCCTTGGCTTCATGGCAACTTCCTTCAATCATGGTGTCTTTGGCTTGCATTAGGGATGCCCCTGCATCAAATAGCAATGCATTCAAGTGGCAATTACACAAGGGACAGTACATGCCCATTAAAGTTGGTGTTTTGTTATCCATCATGACAATGGAGACAACATACTCTGTGTCAATTTTACTAATCAAATTTCCCTCCGCCAGGCAAAGCAACAATCTGGGTATGATAACAGTTCCAGTTTCCAATAAGATGGTTCATTTTTATAATCTAGCTTCAATTTCTCTTGTGAAAATCTTTTTTTCATTTTATGGGTGGTAAAATATAATTATTATGCTAGAGGTGTGTACTTATGGATGATAATGAAACAAAATGATAAGATTTAAGACTCTTGTTTTTTTTTTAAATAGCAATTTAAGTTTCCTTCTATTATAAATTACTGTTTTTCTATTTTTTAATGTATCTTTCCAAATCTTTTATATCAATTTTATTTATGAAATATAAATATATTAATAATGTTTTAGTGTTTTTAGGATTAGTTTATATCAATTCTATGTATCATCATTCGTCATTCAATTGTCAGTATTATTAATTTAGACTGTGCAATTGTAGAACTACTCGAATATGGGTTGGATGGATACTCAAGCAGGGGAACCCTCCTCAAATATCTCAAGTAGTGAACTTGGAAAAATGTGTCCTGAAGGAACCCTTTCCATCAGAGAGATAAAAGTACAAACAAGTAAAAGAAGCAGGCTCTGCAAATATGTTTTTGAGAAGAAAAATAATAGATTATTCGAGTATGGTTCATGAGGTATATCTAAAAAGACATTTTTTTTCTTATTATAATAAAAGAGGAAGTTGTGAATGTCAAAGTTGAGTGAAACAAAAATTATTTTCATCAAATTTTGTTAGGCTTGCTTTTGGGAATAGTTTCTTACAATATTGCTATTAAGATTTTTATTGTGTAGTTTTTAGATTAGGTTTATAAAATTATATTTCATGAGTAGTGATTCATATTAATCAATTAACGATACTTTTGGAAGGTATTTTCAATGTGTCAAATTTTGATATTTTTAGAAGAATTAGATTGTGTAATTTTTTTAATTAAAGTCATTGACTCATATTTCATAAATAATAGTTCTCATGAATCCATCTCTTATAAGACTGAATAGTCTATTTAGGAAGTATTTCTGATAGTATGTCAAATTATGATATTACTATTACCATTAGATTGCATGGCTTTGAAGTCAACCTCGTTGACCCATATTCTTCTCTGTAGATGCTACTATGTGCTAGGGAACTTCTTAGAACTGTTGGTATATTCTTACGACTTGTTACACCTGGGATATTCTTCTCTGTAGATGCTACTATGTGCCGCGATCCAAACGGGCCCATAAATGTGGTTGAATAGCAATACATTCAAGTGGAAATTACACAAGGGATAGTCACTGTGAGATGTCCTCATGTGTGACTGTCCTTGTCACAAATGAGGACATCTCACAGTGACTGTCCCTTGTGTAATTTCCACTTGAATGAGGATAGTCACTGTAAAGACAACATGATAATGTACACATACAATGAGTGTACATTATCATGTTGTCTTTACAGTGGCTGCCCTCATGTTGTATATTCTTCTCTGTAGATGCTACTATGTGCTAGGGAACTTCTTAGAACTGTTGGTATATTCTTACAACTTGTTACACCTGGGATATTCTTCTCTGTAGATGCTACTGTGTGTTGTGGTCCAAATGAGCCCATAAATGTGGTTGAATAGCAATACATTCAAGTGGCAATTACACAAGGGACAGTCACTGTGAGATGTCCTCATGTGTGACTGTCCTTGTCACAAATGAGGACATCTCACAGTGACTGTCCCTTGTGTAATTGCCACTTGAATGAGGACAGTCACTGTAAAGACAACATGATAATGTACACAAGTGCCGTGAAGGTAGTTGCAAGTTACGGCTGTTTCATTGCATACCCGAAACAATGAAGATGTTACGGTCCACAAAACGTTTGTGCTTGAAAGATGAACAAATAAAATTAAACTTCTAAATAACCAAAGCCGCTAACAATAAATTCAACACAGATATGTCCTCATTTCTGGGTATTTTAGCTCTGTAACAACTAAAGACAAGATTACATAATAATGACAAAAGAAAAATAAACCCAACGTACTCAGAAATTGTAGCTGTGATTTCGCGGAGGGAATCTCTCTCGGCACTGTTGAAAATACAAATGACAACGTTTCTCTACATTATCATGTTGCATTTACAGTGACTGTCCCTTATGTAATTGCCACTTGAAGGAGGACAGTCACTGTAAAGACAACATGATAATGTACACTTACAGCCCGTGTACATTATCATGTTGTCTTTACAGTGACTATCCTCATTTGTTGAAGAAGAAAAGCATTAATGTGGCTGAATAGGAATACATTCAAGTGGCAATCACACAAGGGACAGTCACTGTGAGATGTCCTCATTTGTGACTATCCTTACAGTGAGTGTACATTATCATGTTGTCTTTAGAGTGACTGTCCTCATTTGTTGAAGAAGAAAAGCATTAATGTGGTTCAATAGCAATACATTCAAGTGGCAATTACACAAGGGACAATCGATCACTGTGAGATGTCCTCATGTGTGACTATCCTTGTCACAAATGAGGACATCTCACAATGACTGTCCCTTGTGTAATTCAAGTGGCAATTACACAAGGGACAGTCACTGTGAGATGTCCTCATTTGTGACTGTCCTTACAATGAGTGTACATTATCATGTTGTCTTTAGAGTGACTGTCCTCATTTGTTGAAGAAGAAAAGCATTAATATGGTTCAATAGCAATACATTCAAGTGGAAATTACACAAGGGACAATCGATCACTGTGAGATGTCCTCATGTGTGACTATCCTTGTCACAAATGAGGACATCTCACAATGACTATCCCTTCTGTAATTGCCACTTGAATGAGGACAGTCACTGTAAAGACAACATGATAATGTACACATACAATGAGTGTACATTATCATGTTGTCTTTATAGTGGCTGCCCTCATGTTGTATATTCTTCTCTATAGATGCTACTATGTGCTAGGGAACTTCTTAGAACTGTTGGTATATTCTTACAACTTGTTACACCTGGGATATTCTTCTCTGTAGATGCTACTGTGTGCTGTGGTCCAAACGGGCCCATAAATGTGGTTGAATAGCAATACATTCAAGTGGCAATTACACAAGGGACAGTCACTGTGAGATGTCCTCATGTGTGACTATCCTTGTCACAAATGAGGACATCTCACAGTGACTGTCCCTTGTGTAATTGCCACTTGAATGAGGACAGTCACTGTAAAGACAACATGATAATGTACACAAGTACCGTGAAGGTAGTTGCAAGTTACTGCTGTTTCATTGCATACCCGAAACAATGAAGATGTTACGGTCCACAAAACGTTTGTGCTTGAAAGATGAACAAATAAAATTAAACTTCTAAATAACCAAAGCCGCTAACAATAAATTCAACACAGATATGTCCTCATTTCTGGGTATTTTAGCTTTGTAACAGCTGAATACCAGATTACATAATAATGACAAAAGAAAAATAAACCCAACGTACTCAGAAATTGTAGCTGTGATTTCGCGGAGGGAATCTCTCTTGGCACTGTTGAAAATGCAAATGACAACATTTCTCTACATTATCATGTTTCCTTTACAGTGACTGTCCCTTGTGTAATTTCCACTTGAAGGAGGACAGTCACTGTAAAGACAACATGATAATGTACACTTACAGCCCGTGTACATTATCATGTTGTCTTTAGAGTGACTATCCTCATTTGTTGAAGAAGAAAAGCATTAATGTGGCTGAATAGCAATACATTCAAGTGGCAATTACACAAGGGACAGTCACTGTGAGATGTCCTCATTTGTGACTATCCTTACAGTGAGTGTACATTATCATGTTGTCTTTAAAGTGACTGTCGTCATTTGTTGAAGGAAAAAAGCATTAATGTGGTTCATTAGCAATGTATTCCCAGCATCTGTACCTGCATCTCTCTTATATACTACAAGTTGCTTGCCATCAGAAATTGCAGTTCCCTCACGTGACATTGATGGTGAAGTGTTCTTTTCAAAACCATCATCTGTGGTTACCAATGCTCCTATTTTAGGCAATAAGTTTGTTGCATTCCATGAGCCATTGGTCAAGTTTCTTCTACGAGCTTCTGATGCCTCAAAATCTAAGCAGCGCCTACGCATGCCTCGTTGTGGTTGATTATCATTCTGTACATGAATTATAATGAGTAATCAGTTTTGGGCCTTGGAATCTTGTATGTAACATGCACAGGCATTTCATGGCTAAATGAATCTATTTTAAAAGCATCAACTTTTCTTACATGATGCTGGATACATAAGTAGAACAAGCGTATATCAAATTGGAAGCAATCAAAACTCCACAATGACATATTATTTAGAGTACTCTTCAGTTTAAGTAATAATGCATATATTGACACTGTAAAGACAACATGATAATGTACACTCACTGTAAGGACAGTCACAAATGAGGACATCTCACAGTGACTGTCCCTAGTGTAATTGCCACTTGAATGTATTTCTATTCAGCCACATTAATGCTTTTCTTCTTCAACAAATGAGGATAGTCACTGTAAAGACAACATGATAATGTACACTCACTGTGAGTGTACATTATCATGTTGTCTTTAGAGTGACTATCCTCATTTGTTGAAGAATAAAAGCATTAATGTGGCTGAATAGCAATACATTCAAGTGGCAATTACACTAGGGACAGTCACTGTGAGATGTCCTCATTTGTGACTGTCCTTACAGTGAGTGTACATTATCATGTTGTCTTTACAGTGGCTGTCCTCACTTGTTGAAAGAAAAAAGCATTAATGTGGTTCATTAGCAATGTATTAAATAAATTATTTTTTTTTAATCCACCCACGGGCGTCGCAATTGCGACGGCAACCCGTCATAATGCCATGCAGGTGCCCGTCGCAATTGCTTGGGAGGTCCATCGCGATTGTGATGGCCCTCCGAAGCCATGCGACGGGGGGGCGACGCCCATGCTGCTAACAAATCTTAGTCACATTGCGACGGGATATGTGTCGCAATTGCGACGGCTACCCATAGACGTCACAATTTGCGACTAAAAAATAGCGACGTCTATGGGTGTTGCTATTGCGACACATAACTGTCACAATTGTGACACATAGCCATCGCAAAATGCCCCCAAATGTATTAGTGTACCCACAAAACTTCAATACTACAATATAAAGTTTTCCGGTTAAGGCTTACAATGATCACTTCTGATGATTTGCCCTGTTAGGAGCAATAAGGACTACTAGGTCCACCTTGTTAGAGGATTTACAAACATACAATAAAGTATGCACTCGGTTAAGAGATTTTACAAAGACTGTTAAGTCTACCCAGTTAAAGGATTTTAAGCTGATTCACCTGTTAGGATGAAACAGTAGATCTCTTACTTGCAACTGTACTTGCTGACTGAGATTCTCTGATGTACTAATCACCTTTTGTGATGGATAGATCTTTTCTACTTCTTATACTGCTGTAGCCCTTTGTAATTCGCTTATCTCTGCCTTTCTCTCCTCTTCATACTTCGCAATTTCACACCTTGGATATGATATAAAACATTGTTTATATATCAATCCAAAACAATTACAAAATAATTCCAAAGTCGGCTCTTAAACAAGCTAACACAAATATTACTGATTCGGCCCAAATATAGTGACTCGGTTACTTCAAACTAACTCGGTGACTTTCTGATACTCGACATCCACGGCATTACTCGGCATCATCATGCACTCAGTAGAAGTGGAGGCATGGTCCATACTAACCACTCGGTTGTAGTTTCAAACATGGTATATACTGGAGACTCGGTAGATATAGTGTCACTCGGTAGAGACTGAATTCCCTATTTACCATGCTAGCACTTGGTAAACGCTACTCATCTCATCATTCGATAAACACTATTCTACTCGGTAAGCACTGTTCTGCTCGGTAAGCACTGTTCTGCTTGATAAACACTATTTTGCTCGGTAAGCACTGTTCTGCTCGGTAAGCACGCGGAGTCTGAATAAATGTTGTCACTAATGACAATCATACTTAATGCCAACATCCTAGCCCCATGAATATGAATTGTACTTTAAATGAAGAAATAAAGGAGTGTATAGTTCATGAGCTCACTACTCTTTTGAAGGAGGTTTTTAACTTCTTATTAGATGGAGGGGAAAATGCTTTATAGTTTGATCCATTGGGAGTGACGGGAGAAATAGAACCTGACACCTATTGCAGTCATGGAGAGGATACTCCTATTCCTAATCTCATCAAAACACATGAAGATAAAGAGATTATGGAACATGTTTTTTGATAGTTCAAGGAATAAGAATGGTGTACGTGTTAATGTAATTCTTATTTCTCATCACCAAGAGAATATTGTTTTTCTTTCAGGCTCCATTTTAGGTGCACCAATAATGTGACTAAGTATGAAGCCCCAATCCAAGGTCTCCAACTAGCACAAAAGATGAATATACAAGTTTTTTCATTCTTTGGAGGTAGTGATTTAGTTGTTAACCAAATAAAAAATTAGAGTGTAACAAATAAAATATTTTCAAATCATACAAAAATAGAGTGCATGACATTATTGAAGGATTTAAGGCCTTCATTATTTTCAGTGGTCCTAGAAATTAAAACAAATTTGTTGATAGACTTGCAATAGTTGGTGCTCAGTATGACATACTAGCACATGTTACATACATGAAGGAAAAAAATATCAAACTTGTAATTAGGCCTAGATTCTCAAACAATCAAGTGAATTGGCAAGTTTTCGAATCAGACCGATAAGTTCACCATTTCTTGCAAAATGAAGCATAGTTTTGTGCTAAAAATTAGTCTATGTTGCAAGACCAATATGGAGATCAAATCATGCAGCTAAATCCCAATATGTTTCTTAAAGGTCTAATCGCTTTGGAAGACATCTTTAATTTACATGAGATTAGGTGAAGAAAAGGAACATGTACCGAGATGCAAAGAAGGGAAACTACAAGTTGGTCTCCATTGCTAAAGGAAAGACACTTGACTTGGGAAAGGTATGCTCCAAAACTAAACAAGAAAGTTTTGTTAGTCTTTTTCAAAAATATAATGATGTAATTGCTTGGAATTATGAAGATCTAAAGGGGTTGGTCCCTAGTTTATCCCAGCATACCATAAAGTTAGATCCTAATGAAAAACCAATTAGACAAAAGAAAAGACTAGTCAATCCCAAGATATAACCCTTAATGATGAAAGAGCTATCCAAGATTATAGAAGACGACATTATCTTCCCTATTCAACATTCCTCATGGGTATCCAACCTTGTTCTATTTAAAAATAGAAATGGAGAAATCATATTATGTGTATATTTTAGGGACCTTAATAGGGCCTCACATAAAGATCACTATCCCCTTCCTTCTATGAAAAAAATATTATTCAAAGTTAGTAGCTCAAATACATTTTCTTTCTTGGATGGTTATTCAAGCTACAATTAGATTAAATTATTCTAATAATTAGATAAATATAAGAATATATTCACTACAAAATGGGGCATCTATTCCTATTATAAATGCCATTTGGGATAACTATTGCAATTGCCACATTCAAAAGGGAAATGGACATAGATTTTAAAGGTATATTAATAGAATTTGTGTTCATATACCTGGATGATAGAATTATTTATTTAAAATATGTAGTTGATGACTTTTATCATCTTGAACAAGTATTAATGAAATGTAGAGAATATGGTATGTCCTTGGATCCAAGCAATGTGTGTATTCTCTATTGATCAAGGAAAATTGTTAGTACACGTTATCTCCAAACATGACTTGGTCATTGATCTAGAAAGGGTTGAAGTTATTCTTTCTCTTTCACTCCCCAGTGATGAAAAATGATTACTGAGTTTCCTTGGTCTAGGATCAATTTTTTGAGAAGGTGCATTCCTAATTGTTCGAGTATGGTGAATCACCTCACATCGATATTGAAAGAGAGTTCAGTTTTTAGTTGTGCCAAGTAAGGAAAACCTAGTCTTGAAGAGATTAAGTGCTCGTGATTTCTCAAGCTCCCACTCTTATTGATTCTTATTATGAAAAGGATTTTATCCTCTATACTTTTAGAGGGGAATCAAGAATCACAAACATCTTGATATCGTTTAATAAAGAAAAGGTTCAAAATCCTATTGTATTTTAAGTGAGGGATTAAAGGACTATGAGATTAAGTATAGCTATGTAGAGAAGTAAGTCCTTTCTATCATCAAGGCATTGAAGAAGTTCTGGCACATGTTGTCTAACAATAAGATACAACTCTTAGTTCCACATGGAAGTGTAAACAATTTACTTTTAATTAAATTTATTTGTAGTAAGAGAGTTTGATGGATAAAAAAGGTCATGGAACATGACATCCATATCAAGATCACCAATTTTTTAAGAGGCAAGAGCCTATGTGAATAACTTGTCTCATATTTTGAGAAACCTTAAGAGAATTCTCTTAAGCTACAAGAAGAGATAGCCACTAATAATGATAGAAAAATTAGTTGGATGCATAACATGACAACCTTCTTGGGAGAAGGTAGATATCCTCAAGGCCTTGACAAGACTAAAAGAGAAACTTCAAATTATAGTTTATTCCTTACATCTTGGTGGATGGCACACTTCTGGAAAAATACTCTATCAAAGTCCTATTAAGATGCATAGATGAAGATCAAGTTAGTAGTCTACTAGAAGAGTTTCATGATGCCTACTTAAGAGACCACTTCTCTACATGGACCATGACTATTAAGGTAACGAGAGCTGGTTATTATCGACCAAACCTATTCAAAGATTCACTCCATTGGTTGAGGAAATTCAATAAATGTGCCTTCTTCTCAGGTAAAATATAAATTGGTTTCTCTTCCTCTTCACCCTATTTAAGAAAACTAATTTTTCACATAGTGGAGTTTGGTTTCATTGGCCCAATAAAGCCACCCTCAAGTGCTAGTCATAAATGGATCTTAGCAGTCACTTATGACTTCACAAGATGGATAGAGACAATGGCCTTGAAGGATGCCACAAAAGCTTTAGTGTTGGAATTCCTTGATGGAATTATAAAAAGGTTTGGCACCCCGTCTACAATCATATCAGACAATGTCAGAGATTTTTTTAGAGCACAAATTAGTTCCTAGGCAATTGAGTATGAAATATATTTGAAGATATTACCAAATTATTACCCCCAAGGTAATGGCTTAGACGAATCCTCCAAAAAAAACCTCATTAGAATAATTAAAAGGACAATTGAAGACAATCAGAAGTCTTGGCATGTCAAATTGAGAATATCCTTATGGGTTGACAAAATTACACATAAGAGGGAAATTGGAAACTCACTATTCTATTGATATATGGGAGAGATGAAAAACTTTTATTGTCACTTGAGTTTCCCTCTCTTTCAAATTTGCACAATAGCTAGAGCTAATAGAAAATGATGCTATGGTCCAATCAAACTAACTAAGCTAGTGGAGCTCAAAGAATTCAAAAATCAAGTTGTATAGACAGTTGAGATTCATCAAGAACAAGTCAAGAAGAGTTTTGATAAAAAAAATCTACTAATAGGGTTTTAAGAGAAGGAGACCTAGTGCTCAAGTGGGATGCATACAACAAAAAACCATTCAAGCAATCTAAGCTTGATTCTATTTAGAGTGACCCTTATATCATCACTAATTGCAAGGAGGCCAATGCATTCAAGTTATATGGGCTTGATGGCGAGGTTCCCCTAATTCCAGTGAAGGGAATTCACATCAAACCCTACTTCTAAACAAGGGTTTCATGACCTTGTACATAATATAATATTTTTTTTCTTTCTTTCTCCCTTCATGAGATAGTAGGTGTTTTCATTGTAGGATAAGTGGCTCTGGCTTAGTGGATTCCTCAAGGCATCTAGTCTTATACTTAGTAGGCTAGTATCCCAATAAAGTCACTAGAAACATGGACATTGTATGTAACCCTTAGGTCCACCACTTATGAATAATCAGAGATATCAACAATGAACCTATGCCCCTCTACAAAGTTGGTTAAAGCCCCAAGGCTTAAACCTTCAACCCTTATCTTCCTTACCTCAATAAATTTTTTCCCAAATTTTTAATCTCTTGATGATTAAACTAACCAATCAAATTACTTAGGAATCACAAAGCCCTTTACCACATATGTCAACTTACCCCCATACTAGGAAAGTTCTTTTTTGCAGTCACTCCTTTATTTTTTAGTTTTATCGCTCATTGAAGAGAGGGTTTTTTTTTCTCCTAGATCCCTAATGAACATGGTGATCATCCATATAAAGTCCATAAAACATGCTTATGTTGTCGAATAAATGATCTCTCAATCTCTTTAATATCCAATATGGTTTGGTCACATGTATAAAGGATAACAAGCACTAAAGACATCGATTATCGAAGAGATGTTATTTCTATCTTCTTGATCTCGATCAAGCTTAGAAAGTGATAGATGGGATGGTGGGACCATACCCATTGAATATTATTCATACATCAAGAGATAATTTTATGGTCTTCTCGACTTCTGATCGACATTATATAAATGACCTTCTAGTGGGTCCCCCATTTTGTTTAGGGACTTCAGTTGTAAAAGAGTTATATTTTTGTCCCTTCAACCTCTGATAAGCGGTGTGTCCCTCTGAGTAGCTACAACTTGGGAAATACACATTCTTGTCTTGGTGCATCACCTCCATCTACTTTTTAGCATTCCTTCTTCACTTTTCCCTCAGAAGTTGTTAGATTAGTAGGAATAGGTTTCGAGTGTTGGGTTGGCTCAACACTACACCCTAATTGGGAAATAAGTCGGCCTCCACTGGAGACTCAACCTCACATGTCAAGTCACATGCTTGGAGGTTGTTTCCATGTTTCACAGGGTTGCTTGGGGGTCAAACGCCACGACAGGGTGCAAATTTTTGTGATGACAGTAAGTACCAATGGGAAGGGACTATTAGTGATAATATCTACTATTGCAAGTGTGTCATAATGTTGGGTAGGGGTCTATGTACCCCGCTACCCCTCCCCCTGCTCCCACCCAAATAATTTTGAAAAGTGTACCCAATATTATTATTTATTTATTTTTATTTTTTTGTAGGTCAAATTTCTCAAAGGACATTAATGATTTTTTATTTTTTATTTATTTTTGATAACATCCCATGTCATATGGCACAATTTGGGGTTTATTTTTTATTTTTTTCAACTTTCCCAAAATAGGTAAAATTATATATCAAAATTTATTGATTTGCCAACTTAGTTCTAATAATGAGGTCCATTTTTTTCTACAAGATCATTTGTAAAGACCTTCTCCAAAAACCTCATTTGAATGCACATCCAAATAACTCATCTAACTCATTTTTTCTCAAATCCTAAATTTGCAAATGACTCATCATAATAGCAAGCTCAAAACACTCATATGTGTATTACATTGACCCTTAATATAATATTCGAAACTAAATTTTTACATTATTAAATATAATTCCTAATATTAAATAAATATAATATTTTATGCTAACCTAACAATCATATTAATTAAAAAATTTAATGTTATAGTATATGTAAAGTTACCCAAAAAAATGTCATACCAAGTTACCCACATCCATCTATATATTCTTTTAGATGCAACACACATAACAATAAAATAATGTATTACAAACATTATTTAATATGTACAACAACTTATTCCAACACTTAACTCTTAAAATTTCCGAAAACAAATCTACGAAAGTTTGAATTTTGTATTCTTATAATAATAGATTAGGTGTATAGTAGAGTCAAATAGTTTAATATTTAAAAAAAAATCAATGAAAATCGTGCATAGCGAAGTTCGTGTTTAATTATAAAGAATCTTAATTTTAGGGCATGGTATTTTCGTACCTATTGTCAACCGTGTGAAATTTCAGATACTTGTAGGGTCTTTCATTGGTTTTATAGACTACCTTGGATATGAAATATTAACCCTATGCGTTTTGCTAGTTAATGCGCTCATCTGAACTTAGCAAAAATAGGGCACGGTAAAGCCTATGCTTTATACTCAAAAGGTTCTTCATGATTATACTAGTCAACATTTCCTCGTTGAGACGTGTGAAAGAAATTCGATTCCAATTTTTTGCTCAAATAGTGCTAGGAATTAAATAACGGTTGTAATGTACTTACCGGTTCTGCTTGCTTTTTAAATCTCTTTTCGTTGAATTCTTGCGATCAAACGGTTAAATTACTCAATTGTAGCAATGGTGACTCTGTACCAGCTTGGATGTTTTAGCAATGACAAACTCTCTTTTAATTCAATCATTGAATTTGTAAAAGCGTTAATTGAACTTATATGATGAGTTAATCCTCAAACTATGCTTTTATAATTGTCATCAATGGCAAGGTGGATTGTAGAAATGGGTGCGGTAGCTCTCTACAAAATGTTTTGTTGATCAAATTGGCTAAGCTCTCTACAAAATGTACTGTTGGCAGATTTTTGTGAAATTTTCATCATCTGTTCTTCATGATTTGCATATTTTGTGGTTGAAAACCACAAAAAAATTGCAGAAAAATCGCTATATTTTTGGTAAAACTGAAAAAAAGAAGTTTTCACATTTTTTTGTCTTTAGTGCATTTTGTAAGGAGCTTAGCCACTGCCTGTAGAAACAGTTACACAGGATTAGAAATCCTCTTTAATTTGTGGGAATCAGTAATCTTACAACTTAATGATGGGTTCACTAGAGTTAATTTTTTGGAAAAGGTTTTTAATTATTGCAATTGAAAAAATGTGCATGTGGGAAACTCAAGTGTATTGATCTTATAATGAAAATACATTAATCGTGACATCAGCATCATAAGCAAGGGACCATTCCAAATAATCATGTCAGTATGATGTAAGTGAGGATGATATGTCAGCATGATATAAGTGAGGATGACATCAGCATAAGTATCATACAGTTTGCAAGAAATTCCAACTGAACCAAACTTTCAGTAAATCTCTAGGAACAATGGGTTTTTGTTTTCCCTCTGCATAACATAAGCATCATACAGTTTCTAAAAAATTATATAAGATATTTTGTAAGATTTATTATTGATCTTAAATTTAGATTAGATAGATGTAAAGTGAACTTAATATTTTTATATGATGTTCACTTTTCTTATCATAAAAGGTCTAAGTCAAAATTATATATTGATATAATTAATAAAATTTACAGAAAGATAACATTGCCATTACATCTTCTATTCACAGTCATGGGAGCATCAAAGTGCCAAAAAGGCTGGACTACTTAAAATTCAAAAAGCTACACATGAGTATTATTCATCTACTAATCATAAAACAGCATCATATCAACCCAAAACAGCTAAAGCATAAGTTTGTAAACTAAATTATAAAAAAACTAAACATTTCATCAAACCCAGAAAGAGTGAAATACATAAGATTGTTTCTCTCTTCTTTTAACTCTTTTGGATGAATATCTAAAAGAAACTTAAGATTATTTTGAATAACTCATTTAGACATGGTGAAAGTAAATCATAAAACCAATCATTCATAATATTGGATCATTTTGTTGAATCATTTATGACACTTTGGAACCAAAAATAGAGAGGATCCTTATTTTTTAAAAAGAAAAATGGGGTATGATGTGAGAAACACAACAGTATTTATGAGTTCCACCAATGTGAAGAAGGAAAAACTAAATTAGGAGATCAAGGAGAAGAAGACTACAAGAGATGTATGTTAGAATAATTATGACTATGTCCAAGCTTTGCATAATTTAGATCTTTATTTTGTTTCCAGTTTCTCAAGTTCCTATATTTTAAAGTTTTAAGTACCTAGTTTTTCTCATTACATTAAGAATGCTTATTACAACCCTCTTTTTTTTCTTTATTATTTACATTATTACATAATAATTATCTAGTCAAATGTTAAGTATTATCTAAAAAGTTACCATAGTTATCATTTATAAATTAATTTATTAATTGCATTATTCAATCATTTCATTGATATTACATAGATTAAACGAGAAAGTGTTAAAATCAATTATTTGAATGAAAAATTGTTTTAAATTTGTAATAATGTAATTACTAATTTCATCATAAGAACTTTATTTTAAACAAGAGCTGTGCTACAGCTGGAGTCCTGCCTAGTGCAAAAAAGAACTAGGATTGAAAAGAAATTACCTTTGATGACTTTAAGAAAATGTTTGGTGTATACTAAGATAGAAGAGGGGACATTGATTGCTAGCATGAAGAATTTATGTCAATCTTTAGCCATATAATAAAATAAAGACTATTATACAAGAAGCAACACAACTTAACCATCTGTGTTGCAACCATAAAAAGAAAATGTAAAGATAAGACTGCACTTAGTGCAATTGCAACTCTGCACGTCAAAAAAATATTATACATTGTAAACAGGAAAATCAGTGGGGTAGCAGCTGTTATGATATTTGCAGCTACCAAATTTATAGTTATGGTCACCAGCGAAGATGATCCCAAGCGAGAACAGACTGATGGCATTTTCCTCATCCTGTTTAGATCCTCAAAACGTGAACATGTGAGCTACAATTTACATCTTACAAAAAGGGAAAATCATTCAATGCAGAGGCTCAAAGGTCTACAGAGAAATTTCATGTAATGCTTAGCCTCATCTACCACTGTGATAAAATTAACATCAAGCAGAAAAAGAAAACCATTCACTGCATAAGACACCAAAGAGATTGAGTTGGGAAGCCAGATCTCAATAATGGAATAACAGTGACAAAGTTTCATCAATTGAAACAAAAATACATGTAATGTACGGATAATAAATCTGTGTTTTTTATTAACAAACCTTATTTTGATAAAAAACAATGCAAATTGTGTCTCTTTCCTATGTCCTATCACAAATTACAATATGGTAGACTTCATGAGTCTTTTTATGGTTGAACTAGTCCCTGATAAATTATTTATTAAACTTGGTCATAAAATTCCTAGTGAACTGGAATGCAAAAGCATTCAATGCAAGAGATGGCTCAGATACTTGTTCTAATTTTAGGCATGTACATTTCAATATTATATCAACAACAAAAGCATAGTATGGACAGAGTTTTATTATGTTAAACTAGATTATATAGGCACAAGTTTAAAACAGATCTCTATAAAGAGACAAACATCAGAATATTATCATAAGTTTCTGAGGTATGAGTCGAACTACTTAGAATGCAATATATGTTGGGTGTACATTTATTTATTAGGGAAGACTACCCTCTAGAAACTGAAAGTAATTTGTATTGGAGGTTGCATCTCTTAACATGGTTACTAATAATGAAAGAAGCAGTTATCTGGTGTTTCCGATTGGTGCATAAGAATATAATTTAATTTGGATTTATTTCCTCCCTAGTCTCTTATCTTGGCCTATTGGTCAGTTTGAATTCTAAGTGACAAATCTTTTATTCCACAAAATTTAATATCCATACTACATACTATGAAATTCACAACATGAATTTCTGCATTGATCATTTAACCCAGTTTGAATTCTAAGTGACAAATCTTTTATCCCACAAAATTTAATATCCATAGTACATACTTATGAAATTCAAAACATGAATTTCTGCATTGATCATTTAACCCAAAAGATTAGAACGAAGAGATTAAATACCTGAAAACTTTTGTAATATTTGTTCTATTTCCATTATGCTTTATGTGGTTCATTTTTATACATCAGAGCATTTTTTTAGATCATAGATGATAGAATTTGCTGAAGCTTTACGTTACTATCTTTTGAGTATGCAGACCCCATCCAGATGACTGTACAGGCAGTGATTTGAATGGTGACCAATATTTTCCAAGCCCATACAAGTCTCTTATTCCACCCTCACAAGACCATCCAATGGACTATGTGGCTAAGCCAGTAGCAGTATTAGATTTGTTTGCTTCAATTCTGATTCACAGAGAGGGCATAGCTAACAAAAGGCCTCAACGAAATGTAGTCTCATGGAAATCCATGATTGTTGATGATGCACAAAATTGATTTGTTGATAAAGCTTTAGAAACTTTTAAGCAAATGCAATTGGCGGGTTTCATTCATCAGAGTATAACACATGTAATTTTGTAATTCATTCTTGTTGTATGCAAATTATGGAAGCATAGATGAGATTTGTGAACCGTTTGACAAAATGCCTCAATGAGATGTTATGATGCAGAAAAGGCTTTAGAAATTCTTAAAAAACCTGTCTTGCACCATTTGTGATGATACATGCAGTGAAAGTAGATAAGAAGGAATATAATAAAGACGAAGAGAAAGGGTTGTGGGGTAAAGGAGATGCACGCAAGTAGGACAGAGGAATACAAGAAGTCTATGTGGAAAAGAATAGGTGTGCTACATAAAATTAAGGGTGAAAAAAGTGTGAGTGTGGGTTGCGCATGGCAGAGTAGGGTGTGGAGTTGAAGAGAAGAGAGAAGCAAGCTCTAACTTATCAGGATCAAAGAAAAAATACTAAATAGATAAAGTACAGAAGCCATTAATACAATAACTGGAGTGATATTCTTTTTAACATTATCAGATTTCTAGAAATATAGGTCAATGAGTTTGACTCAAAACTACACAGTTGAATTATGATAACAATATCACAATTTGACTTACTTGAAAAATATCTTCTACTTATCAATCAAATCATTTACAAAATCAAGAAATAATTACAGTTGTTTATAGATACAAGAATTTGTTGCTGTCACACATTACAAGTGATGGGACTGAATTTATGTCGAAGTAATCAAATTACATTATTTCGATTAGCTGTTGCTGCCATCTGTCACACATTACAAGTGATGGGACTGAATTTATGTCGAAGTAATCAAATTACATCATTTCGATTAGCTGACAGATAACAATCCAAATTTATCCATCAATTTTGATAAGCATAGCCCTGCAACAAATAAAAATGATCTACAAAATTAGTTGGTAGATCACAATGTATGAGAGGGGAGAAAAATATTAATACAGACTAACATTTTGCTCAGCAGAGAGGAGCTAAAGCATCAATTTATCTGTTGCATGATCTTAGAAAATTCTCAGAAAAGACACTTACATCCCCTCTCATCAAGCATCTTTCCAGGCAAATATCTTACAAAGCAGCCAAAGTTCTTTCCAGCTTGTCAAGTCCTGCCTGATTTACAAATGTGAACATAGGTAATGCCTGCATGGCACCAACAGCAGCACAGTGCATAAACCATATATGTCATATTATTGAATAAAGAACATAATAACATTTAAACTAGAAGTATATTTATTACTAGAAACGACTTTACATTTAAGGAGCAACACACCACATCAGATCCTAATCAGGAAACAAGAAAGCAGATTTTAAGAAACAATCTGGGAAGGGTACACATTTACAATCAGCAATCAAGTGATATAAGACAGATACACATACTCAGCACTATATAGGTGGAAGACGCAATGAAAAGTTCCATGTCAGGTAGACTTAAACCATATGTCACCATACATAGCCGACATAATATATATACAAATTCTGCGATCATCAATATTGAGACGACGGGAAAGATATTCACGAGTAATCGTGGATAGCATGGTGGAAAGCATACAATAATATGATCACCTTGCTCTAAGTTTAAAAAAGTTTAAACACACCAGCTATTAGGAGAAATAGATAGAACATAGCCTCCTTGATTACAACCAAATGCAAAAAGGATGAAGATGATTTGTTTGTAACTCAAAAAATGTTTAATAAAATAATAACAATAAATTTGGTTGTGTCAAATAAGTACTAAGACTTGCTACAAATATTGATTCCAATAGCAGTGAACCATGCACTAAATTTCCAAAACAGATAGGCTCCTAAGATGTGATTGTAGCAGATTGACACAGATAATTTAACCTGAATGTGGCATGCTTTCAAAGAGTATGCATACATATGATAACAAATACTCCCACCTGAAACGTGTGAACCAGAATATCAAGAAATAATTAGATATGACAGAACAATATAATAAAAGGTTCCCTTATCAACTATGCAATATTGTTTAAAGAAAACCAGGCAAGAAGAGGAGTTCCAAAGCCTATGTTGCCAAACATACAGGGCATTCTGCATCCACTCCGCAAAAATGTAAACTATATGAGAAACAGAGATTTCTTATCTCAAACATTCAGTCAAACAATGTCACGAAGGCTAATAAAGACTCCACCAAAAATTCAACCCACAATATGGTATGAACCCACTTATCCCGTTCTTCCAAGGATGATTAAGACGGTTGTTGTGGTCGTTGTACTGGTTTGTAGGTTGTTGTGGTCACGTGAAGTAGTCGAGGCTACATAGGGGTATACTTTTGGCTGATTTCTGGCTTTTGATGATTCAGATATAGTTTCTTTAATGGAAGATGCCAATGCCAGTCTCATACCATTAAATATCTCCCCAAACATAAGGCCTCAAACATAACGAACAAATTTACAAACAACACAATTCCATAAATTAATTTCTTAATAAGAAATGCCAAAAACCCCAACCAAATTAGAACGGACCAATTAGGAAAAACAGAAAAATAGTAAAAATTTAATATAAAATATCAAAACAATGCAGAGTAAAAATTTCATCTAAGACAAAATTGTGAAGGCCCACATTCAAAAGATCTACAACTAAAAACTGAGAGTTACGTTCATCAAAGATGAAAGACTTGGAAACAAAATAAGAAAGCTTTTGTCTACATTCGATGAAACCCTAATCGAATCTCAGGCTGTAGATGAAATCAAAAAATAAAAATAGCACTGCATTCAGCAAAAAAGCAGAGACGCATTATAGTATGGATTATTGCTCTGCTCTATTATGCGACCAAAATCAATGCAAAAAGATGCCTATGATGGCAAAAAAGAAAAAAATCAAACAGCCACAAGAAAACCCTATTCACCAATCTATGTTCAAGTGGATAAATTGAATACCCCTGGGAGGTTATCAGAACTCAGAAAGATGTGCAAATAAGGCCAACAACGCCGTCATTCATCTCTGCAGCCACAGCCCTAAAAAGGAGACATAGGTATATAGAGACAACACAGCTTTTGCAAAGACATCAACAATAGCAATCGAAATCAAAGATATTATCAAGAAGGAGGCACAATTCCTAGAAAAAAATGCAATCTAATAATCTAGTTCGAAGAAAAATTAAAAACATTACAAATCTATTGAAAAAAAAATTGAATTTCTGAATGCAAAAAATAATAAATCCTCCATCAAAAATATGAAGGACCAATAAAAATAGAAATATTTTTCCAATAATTTAAAATAAAAATAAAAATATTGTCAAACATTACAAATCGTGGCAAATATTTTATCATGCATAGTTTTTAAGGCAAATTAATACCAATGCTTTTAACGGAAAACATTAGTCTCGGTCTTTAAAGGCGGGACGAATAATTATATGGCATTTGTCTTATATTTATAATTTTAGTAAAAGAGGAGAAAAGTTCCATTATAGTGCACTAATTGTCAAAGGCGAAAAATGGCCAGTTATAGTGTAGGGAAGGGAAAAATATGCCACCACGGAATGGGAAACTTCATATATTTCGGGAGTCTTCTGGTTAGCAGGTAGTGATTGTAGAGCCATGGAAAGTTTACAGTTTGCAATGCCAGATTGATCGAGAGATATCTGGTAAGTTATCTCAATAAAATTTGTTCTTCGGTTGTTGATCTTTGTTGATCTTTGTATTAATGATGCAGGTTATTTTTTAATTTATTATTAGTTGTGATATTGCTATCAGGATTCAATTATGTAGTTTTTGAGTCAAATTCATTTACTTATGTTTCATAAATAATGATTATTATTAGTTTTTATATGCTCTCGTACTATTCTACAAAAGGTCTAGCCTGATATTGCTCAGCTCGCCCATTTAGTGTGGACCTTGATGTCAAGCTTATGTACTGATTTGTAATAATAGACCTGGTTACCGTAATCAATTCTTTTATGGATTTGTCCTATTTCCTTAAATCCTTCGCGGGCACTCTATTAACAAATTACTATTAATTGAGAGATTTACTAGTAATGTTCATAAAAATAGGTTTGTGATTCAGTTGAACTGTGAAAATCGGAGTTACAAAAGGATAGTGGTGTTATTTTTGACATTTGTTATGCAACTTATCAACTTGATGCATTTTCAATCTCTATGATAAGGGTATTAGTGAATATTCTGTTAGAGAGATAGCCAGGTTACATGCCTTGTCTTCGTTTGCATATCTCATCGTGTATGTATCTACTAGGGCAGTTGCAGGTTCGTTTGATGAGATTTCCCTATCCTTTACACGCATTAATGGATGCTCAAATATTGGTAAATTTTTTTATAATTTCATGAAATGCCATGAGAAAAGAAAAAGAAGGTCAAGAGAACATTTGTAAGGATAGAGAATTGAGGAAGGAAACTACTACAACAACAGAAGGGGAACAACAAAACGGAGAAGTGGAAGTGGTGGTGCATGTTGGAATAATTCCAACTATTCTCTCCATATTTTTTCAGCCCACTCTGACGTGCCAAGTCTCTTCCTCTAGCTCAGTCCATCTCCTTTGGACATTGCATAAGATACTTTTTGGATTTAGTTTTAAATGAAAATCCTTTGCCGTAGACTTTATTTTGCTGGTTGTTCAATCAGTATTTACTTTGTATTTAATATTTTAGGTTTCCCTTCTTAGCTAGGCACATTCGATGTATTTTGGAACTGGTCCTTTTTAATTTGGTATCTTTTTGTATGAAGCTGTAGAATAGAGCTCTCTCATATTGAAATATTTTCTCTATGTTTTTATATGCAAATATATCAAACTAGAAGCTTGTTGTTTATTCTTTGTTAATGCTCTATTTTTTTATTCCTGTGCCTATGTCATCAGTGGTATCAGAACCTAAGGTTTCTCAAAAAGAGTTGTTGAAGGAAAGATTTAGCAAAAGCTAAGAGTTCCAGCAAAGGTATTCAAGCAAGTGTGACAATGACAAGAACAAGTTTAACAAATCCTCAAATCCCATAGTTCAATGGGAAAAATTATGAATATTGGTCCATAACAATGAAGGTACTCTTTTGTTCTCAAGATATTTGGGATCTAGTGGAGAATGGTTACCCATAACCAGTTGATGCAGCAACATACAATGCTCTAACTCAAGCAAAGAAGGATTTTTTGAGAGGTAATAGGAAGAAGGATTCAAAAGCTCTATTCTACATTTTTCAAGTAGTGCATGAGAGTTATTTTCCAAGGATTGCAACAACAACTAAGTCCAAGCAAGCATGGGATATCCTCCAAACAACATACCAAGGAATGACAAAGGTGAAAACAACAAAGCTACAAATGCTAAGAAGGGATTTTGAAACAATTTTCATGAAGGAATCAGATTCAATAGACATTTTTTTCACACAAGTGATGGATTTAGTCAATCAAATTAGATCTCATGGTGAGACACTAGAAGATAGAAGAATTGTTGAAAAGATTTTGAGTTTACCTGCAAGGTTTGAATCCATAGTTGTGGCCATAGAGGATACAAAGAATCTCTCACAATTTTTAGTTGATAAGTTTTATGCATCTCTTATTTCCCATGAGCATAGGCTTGGTAGGTCAACAAGTTCATCATTGGAGCATGCATTCAAAAAACAAGCTTCAATTAGCCATGGAAGAGGTAGAGGAAGAACAAATTTCAGAGGTCGAGGAAGAAATTCATATAGAGGTGGAAGAAACAACCCATCAAGCTCAAGTGGAAGAGGTAGAAGCCAATACCCAAGTCAAAATGAAACTCAAAATCAGCCACAAGGTCAAAGGTATGACAAACCTCAAGTCCAATGTCACTATTGCAAAAAGTATGGGCATTATACAAATGAATGTAGGAAGAAGCAATATGATTTTAACAAAGAAAATGCAAATTTCACAAAAGAAAATCAAAACAAAAAATTAGATCAAAACACAATATTTTTGGCTTGCAATGTAGCACAAGAAAATGAAAAAGATGTATGGTTTTTAGACTCAGGCTGTAGCAACCACATGATAGGGAATTTAGAAATGTTTTCAAGTTTGGATGAAAATATAAAATCTGATGTCACTTTAGGGAATGACGATAAGGTGGCAGTCAAAGGAAAAGGGGACATCAACATTCTAACTAAGAAAGGGGAGAAGAAGTATATTTTTTATGTTTATTTTATTCCCGGTTTAAAGCGTAATTTGATTAGTATTCGTCAGCTTGTTCAAAAGGGGTTTAGAGTATCTTTAAAAAATGGAGAGTGCACAATTTTAGATAAATTTCCAAGCAATCAACTCATTGCCAAGGTTCAAATGACAAACAATAGAATGTTTCCCTTAAAGATTAAGCCAGATTTGAATGAGGATTTTTCTCAAGCATACCCTGCAATGAACTCACAAGAGGGTAAAAGAGAACTTGCTTCTGTCACTCAAACAATATTTTAAGTAGAAATAAAAGATGAAAATTGGCTTCGGCATCTAAGATTTGGGCATTTAAACTTTGGAGGTCTACATTTGCTTCATAGGAAAAGCATGGTGAAAGGATTTCCTTTAATAGAAAAATTGGAAAGAGTATGTGAAGAGTGCATCTTGGGAAAGCAACATAGAGAATCATTTCCAGCAAGTATGTCAATGAGGGTAAAAACACATTTAGAAATTGTTCATTCAGATTTGTGTGGACCAGTGCAAACACCTTCAATTGGTGGAAGATTTTATTTTTTGACATTCATTGATGATTACTCAAGGAAAACATGGGTTTACTTTCTAAAGCATAAAAGTGAAGTGTTTGAATATTTTTGCCAATTCAAAGCTCTTGTTGAAAAACAAAGTGGTCAATACATCAAAGCTTTGAGAATAGATAGAGGTGGTGAATACATCTCAAATAATTTTCTAAGATTTTGCAAAGATCGTGGAATTCACAAGCAATTCACAACTAGATACACACCTCAACAAAATGGGATAGCTGAAAGAAAAATAGAACAATTGTGAAAACAATTAGAAGCATGTTAAAAGAAAAGCATTTGTCAAATGAATATTGGGTTGAAGTTGTTTCATATGCAACTTATATAATAAATAGATGTCCAACAAAAAGTGTCAAGAATGTGATTTCGGAAGAAGCATGGAGTGGAAGAAAACATAATATTTCTCATATGAGAGTTTTTGGATGTGTGGCATATGCACATGTTCCAGATGAGTTAAGAAAAAAATTAGACAACAAAGGAGAAAAATGCATATTTGTTGGATTTAGTGAAGAATCAAAGGCTTACAAATTGTATAATCCAATAACAAAGAAGGTTATAATCAACAAAGATGTGCAGTTCATTGATGAAGAAGCATGGGATGGAAGTGTAGAAAAAATAGTCAACATAACAACAAGCATACCACAAGAGGAAAATGAAGTTTTAATACTAGCAAATACTCCTTCAAATGTGACTCCTTCCACACCCATTCAAGCTCAACAAAGTGGTCCACAAATAACACCATCATCAAGTGTAAGGTCAGCCTCACGTATACAATCAAGCACTTCGACAAGTGGACAAAAAATCCCATCTACAAGTGGCCATTAAGGTGTTGGACCATCAAGTCCACATTCAACCGGTTCTACATTAAGTGAGATGTCAAATCTTATGTATTGGCAAGCTTGAGGAGACAAAAAATCAAAAGTATTAGAGACATTTATGAGAAAAATGAAGGTGAGTTGATTCAATTTCTCTTTATGCTTTATATTCACAAATAGATGATCCAATTTATTTTGAAGATGTAATTAAGGATGAAAAATGAGTATATGCAATGGATGAAGAAATTGATGCAATTGAAAAGAATCAAACATGGGAGTTAGTGAGCCATCCAAAAGGAAAAGACGTCATAGGAGTAAACTGGGTTTACAAAACAAAGTTGAATGCAAATTGTGATGTACAAAAATATAAGGTAAGGCTAGTTGCTAAAGGTTATTCACAACAACGTGGAGTTCATTACAATGAGACTGTTACCCTAATTTTCATATCCATGCAAATTTGGCTAAAATCTATTCTGAAGTCTTTATTTTACTCCTGCCAAGCATCTTTGAAAATTTCATGGTTCTACCATCCTTCCTCTGGCCTCTACAATTTGTTTTGTTCTCTGGTCTACAGGTCCCAATATTTGAAAAGTAGCCGTTGTGGTGTTTTAACCCTCAAAACCCTAAGCCCTTGTTCTAATTTGCAGTTACTTTATCGATGGCTTAAGTGATTTCTTTTAGCATGTGCATATTTGATTTTCCTCTATTCGCCAGTTCGCTAAAATTGTTTGGTAGTGTTTCTAAAGTTTTGGTGATTACATGAATGCCTTGTTCATGTAATCCTAAAAAATTTTGGTGGTCTCAGCTAAAGTCATTTGGCAAACTAGCGAATGGTCTTTATTCACGTGTTCACATGATCCAACCCTGGGTTCATTCATGATTCAGCGAACCCCTTGTCCACGTATTCGCTTGTTCTGACCATGGTTAGGACTTTCTTCTCGCGAATAAGAATTTTCTTATTCGTTGGTTCACATAATCCAAGTGTGGTTAACTCTGCAGGCGAGATCAAGATTTTAATCTAATGGTGGTCTATTTTTTGCAAGGAATCTTCAAATGTATCAGGCTTTAAGAATGGCCGTAGATGTGGTATCTGGGTTTTGTGTCAGAGTGGGGTCCTAATTCTGAAGATCTGACGGTCGTCTCATCTTCGCATAGGCCGTTGTCAGAGCTTGAGATCTTTAGACAACCGTTGATTCTCCTTGGTGACATAACTCTTCAAACAAGTGAGTCCACTACAACGTGTACACAAACAATGACTTTTTATTAGTCCACATGGTAGTGATTTGGCAGCGTGTCAGTGGGACAAAGTTCTTTCAAGCGGTCGAAGGTTCTGACATCTCAAAGGATCCAACGGTTGGCATATAATCTCATAAGGTTTCTCTGACACATGAGATTATGCTTCGACCGTCGATCTTACTTTTTTTGCTGAGGCTCTTACGGTGGGTCCTTATGTGTTGAATTGCTTGAATATGATTGGTCCACATAGCAATGACTTGGATGTCGCAGTGGGATTGTGTCAAAGGACCTGTAGGGATGTCAGAAAGATGAAGATCGACGGTTGGTGGATCTTCGCAAAGGTTTGTGTCAGAGTATGAGATTATGCACCAGCCGTCAATTTTGCCAAGTGTTCAAGATTTGTCAATGGGTCCAGTGCTAGGTCAGGGTGATTTGCCGACTTCTTATTGGTCAAAGTGAAAGCAAAATCTGTGGGACCATATTGCCAAGTGTGTTCAGGTGTTCGAACATGATTGGTTGATGCATGCTGATAAAAATTCATAGGTGGACTGATGTGTCAGTGGGGTCTCAGAAAGGTAAGGATCTAGTGGCTAGCGTAAAAGCGTAAGGAATATTTTGGGGCTATAAGATCATGCGCCCACCGTTAGATCGGTATCTCAAGCAGTGGGTCCGATGTCGGAAGGTCACAACGTGTATCTAAAATGGAATAGTTTGATTGGTTGTTGACTGCCACGGTGGTGGTTGACTTGTCAGAAAGGATTTTAAGCTATTTTAAAGGGTTCATCTGGGTCGTTCATTTTCCGGGAAGGATCTTTCATTGATGGTTGCGTTTTAACTCGAGGCCCCGCTAGCCGTTAACATTCAAATTTGAATTTTTGCACTGGTTTCTTGCTAGGGTTTTGCATTTTGACAGCCATGCATGACAGTTTGGTAGCTAGAATTGATTTCTTCAGGACAGAAATGGTTGATGGTTGGAAGATGATAATGAACGATCTAATTGTCAGTGCCACAAATTTTTGCAGGGTACCATGTCATGTGAAATGCTCAATGGGTTGTCGCCACCTTTTGCAGGGTCATTATTGAAAATAGAAATATCTATAAGATCATATTTTTGGGGCCTTCATGACTTGGTGGAATTATAGGTGGGTAGATGGATTGAGGTTGTCATGTCTGCAGGTGAGCTCAGTACAAGATCAATATGCAAAAGAAATGATATGATCTATTTGCCAGATATTTTCAAGAAAGTTGATACTTTTTGTACCTTTAGGGTTTGTTTAATGCATTGTAAAATTTGTAACCCTAGTTAGGTTAATTTTGGACTCCTGCCTGTGTGCAATTGAGGAGGTATTTATTGTTTTTGTAGAGCCTTAGTGCTCAAGAGGTTCATTTTTGTAAAGGAGAGAAGCCCACTTTTGCAAGGAAGTCATCTTTTCTTAGAAAGCCATCTGTGGTATTTGTTCTACCCTCTGGTTCTTCTACTCTTTGTAATCTCCCATTGATGATCAAAGCATTCTTGAGGTACTTGTGATATTTGTTCTATCCTTGTCTTCACTGTCTTGATTATCTCTTATTGGATTGAAGTTTATGAATGCTGTTAATGGAAATTGGGGTTCCTAGTCCCTCTCATTTTTTATGATTTTGTGTGTTACTGTGTTTGATCTGATTTACATGTTTTGTGGGTATACTACAACCCCTAGCAGTCTTGTCTCATTCCTACACCTAGTTGCAGAAAAGGATGTTTGCTTGCAGGTCATAAGTTGTGTCTTTTGTTCAGACCCTCCTATGAAACACTTATGCAAGCCTATCTAGTGAGTTGTGACTTATTAGACTTGATTTCTCCATTGGTCTCATTCCTACATACTGAGATCCAAACCCTAATTTTGGTGCATCACCTAGTAGGTAGTTTGCTTTCAAGTCATTTCCCTTACAAGCATTCCTTCTATCCCTTTCCCTCCAAAAATTTTTACTTTCATGTCAAGAAGCAAATTAAGGTGATTATCCAAGAGGAACCAGCCTAGAACCTAGAGGTTTCATCTCAGTTAGCATAGGTCCCACAACCTGGAGATGATTCCCAAGTTATACTGAGTTATCAAGACCAAGAGAGCTTGAAACAAGGGTGCAAACTCAGTGTATAATAGAGACATTTGCTCCCGTAGCTCATTTAGACACCATAAGAATGACACTTGCCATAGAAGCTCAAAACAAATGGCCTGTTTATCAAATGGATGTAAAATCAATGTTCTTGAATGGTTATCTTAAGGAAGAAGTATATGTGGAACAACCACTCGGATATGAGATTTTGGGTCAAGAAGATAAAGTCTACAAACTGAAAAAGGCATTGCATGGTCTCAAGCAAGCCCCAAGAGCTTGGTACAACAAAATTGATTCATATTTTTTACAAAATGGTTTTGATAGGTGCAGCAGTGAGCCTATGTTGTATGTAAAGATGGATGAAAAATGTCAAATTCTAATTATATGTTTATATGTTGATGATTTGATATTCACGGGTGACTTATCAATTGACTTATTTAAAGAAGATATGAAAAAAGAATTTGAAATGACTAATTTGGGACTCATGAAATACTTCTGAGGCATTGAGGTCAATCAAAATGAAAATGAAATATTCATTTCTCAAGCAAAGTATGCAAGTGATATTTTGAAAAGGTTCAATATGATGAATAGAAAATCAGCACCAACACCAATTGTCACAAGTTTGAAATTAAGCAAGGATGATGATGGAACCAACATTGATCCAAGTTTATATAAAAGACTTATTGGTAGCCTTATGTATTTAACAGCCACAAGGCTAGACATAATGTTTTGTGTAAGTTTGATTTCAAGGTTCATGGAGACTCCAAAAGAATCACACTGGAAAGTAGGGAAAAGAATTTTAAGGTATGTGAGTGGAACGAGGAATTATGACATTCAATATTAAACTTCAAATGATTTCAAGCTCATAAGATATACTGATAGTGATTGTGTTGGGAGTATTTATGATAAAAGGAGTACATGCGGTTATGCTTTTTATTTTGGCACTAGTGTAGTATCATGGGCTTCAAAGAAACAACCAATAGTCACACTTTCATCTGTTGAAGCAGAGTATGTAGTAGAAATAGGGGCATCATGTCAAGTTGTATGGATGAGAAGAGTGTTGAAAGTGAGAAACATGAACAAGAAGATGCAACGAAGATCTATTGTGACAACAACTCAGCCATAGCATTATCCAAGAATCTAGTTTTTCACAGGAGGAGCAAACATATAGATACAAGATATCATTTTATTAGAGAACTAATCAACAATGGAGAAATATTTTTGGAATTTTGTAGGTCTGAAGATCAATGTGGAGATATATTTACCAAGGCATTAGTAAAAGAAATTTTTGTCTTTCAAAGAGATCATTTAGGCATTATAGATGGCAGTAGTTGTGATTAAGGGGGAGTGTTGGAATTGTTGCCCTAATTTTCCTTCCATTCAAATTTGGCCTTGGTTTTATGTCAGATTTTCATCTCCTTAGTCTTGTTAAAAACTCCAAAAATTTCATGGCTTTATCTGCTTCCCTCTGGTCTCTGTAGTAGTTTGTAGGTCTCTGCCTAGGTGCAAAACCCTTAAAAAATTCATAAAACTAGTCATTGTGTCAAAAAACCCTAAGGCTCTGTTCTAATCCTTCATTACTTTATCGGCCACTTAAAGTTTCCCTTTTAGCATGTGTGTTTTAAAAAAAACCCTTCAGTCACCAAATCTCTGATTCCCAGCGGTTAACTCCTTAAAGTTCAGTGATCCCGCAAGCGGTTACCGTTTCAGTTGGCAGTCTCAGTTTAGCAGCCAAGACAAGATTCTAATCTGACAGTTGTCGCATGATCTCATGGCCTCGAAAGATCCCATGAGATCTTGCGACAATCGTCGATCTTCCTACCTGTAGTAATTTTTGTCAGTGGGACCGGTGCCACCTCTGCTAATTTGGCAGCTTCTGATTCATCGGCGGTGGGTGATTCGACTATTTTTTCAGTGGGGCCATTGCTAGGAAATGTGCTACATGTATCCGAGGGGGCGATGTTTGATTGGTTGGTGAGAGTACAGCATGGAGATAGGTCAGCAGGGGCCCAAAAGGCTGCCTTTCCTTTCAATCCAATGATGGTCGCATGATTGCAAGGGCCTAGAATATTCCTTGCGATCATGCAACAACCATTGATCTTGCTTTATCCCAAGGGTCTGTCAAGTGGGTCCTTTTTAGGTGACATTCTTGTTCTCTATTGGCTCCCAGATGATAGTGAGGATGCGTCAGTGGGGTCGGGTTCTTTCGCTGGCCAGACGTTTGAACAGTCGTCAGATGATCGATGACTACAGTATCTTCGCAAGGGTTGTGTTAGAAGTATGAGATTTTCAGACAACCGTCGATCTTGCTTTTTGTCAGGGGTTTGTTAGTGGGTCCTCATTCGTTGATGTGCTTGAGTATGACTGGTCCACGTGGTGATGACAGGGTTAGCAGTGGGTCCATTTGTCAAAAGGGTCCCGATTTAATAGAGATCAGTGGCTGGCGCATGATCTGAAGGAATATTCAGTAGCCATGAGATCATGCACTCGCAATTGGATGGGAATCTTGTCTTCAGTGGGTCCGATGTCAGAGAAACACCAATGTGTATGCCTACTAAGTGGCCAGAATGAATAGAAGAATGACATGTGGCAGGTCTGGGCCTAGAATTTAAAGGGTATTCAGCGATTTGGTGAATAAAGGTTTTGTTGTGTTCACTTAATATAACCGAGGGTTAGTTAAAAGTTCAGCGATTTAGCAAAATGCCTTGTTTGCTGAATCGCCTAACCAGACCAGGGTGAAGCTTTTCATGACTTAGAAATGGGTCTTTAGTCACGTAGTCCCTAAATGACTTAAAAGAAGAAGGCTCGAGGTGGGTCCAAACATGCTGATGTGCTAAAATATCATTGGTCATAACTTGCTGATATGGTTTTGACTTTTCAAAGGGGTTTGTGACTGTTATAAAGTTGATCTAAGCCATTCATTTGCTGGGAGATAAAGGGTATCGACAATCACATTTTAAAATGACTGGCTAGCTGTTAGTTTTCAAATTCAAATAGTTCTAAGTGGATTTTTGAAAGTATTTGATTTGCAAGCCTCAAGCGGTGAGGTAGTTCAGAGAATTTATGTCTCTAGGACATTTGCAGTTGAAGGGGATGATGACAGGGGTCTGGGCGGCTGTCTTTGGTCATTTCTTGTTTTCTGAGGGTACCAAATCAGTGCATTCATGGTGAGACTTTGTGCAGGAAGGTTGATGGATCTAGGTTTCTTGTCTGCAGGCTGATTGTAAGGTACAGGGAGGAGCACTCAAAGAAGTATCTGATCGGCTTTGATTCTATAGGGATATATTTATGATCAGACTTGAAAAAACTAGGGTTTATCATTATGTAAAATCCATGAAACCCTAGTTAGATTTTTGACTCTTGCCTACGTGCAAGGAGGATGTATATATTGTATTTTTGGAGCTTTAGGGCTTAGAGTTCACATTTTGTAAAGAAGAAAGTCTCTTTCTTGGAAAGCTATCCATGACATTTCTTCCTGCCCTCTGGTTTTCCACATTTTGTAATCTTTCATTGATAATTTAGATATTGCAGAGGTATTTTGTGACAATTCTTCATGTCCCTATGCTTCCTTATTTGAATTACCTCTTATTGGATTAAAGTATATGATGTTTTCAGTAATATCTTAGGGTTCCTAATCCCTCTTACTTTCTGTAATTGTGTTACTATGTTTGATCTGATTTAGATATTTTTGTGGGCATACTTTAGCCCCATAACAATCTTGTCTCAATCCTACACCGAGTTGCAGAGGTGAATGTCCGCTTGCAGGTTATAAGTTGTGTCTTATGTTCAGGCCCTCTTGTGAAACACTTATGCAAGCCTTTTCAGTAAGTTGTGACCTACTAGACCTAAGCCTTTCATTGATTCCATTCCTCAATACTGAGATCTAAATTCTAATTTCGGTGTATCACCTAGTAGGTAGTTTTCTTTCAGTCATTTCCCTTCCCAAGCATCCCTTCTATCCCTTTCCCTCAAAAAATTTTACTTTTCCATGTCTAGAAGCAAATTAAGGTGATTATCCAAGAGGAACCAGCCTAGAACCTAGAGGTCTCATCTCAGTTAGCATAGGTCCCACAACCTAGAGATGATTCCCATGTTATACTAGGTTATCAAGGCTACGAAAGCTTGAAACAAGGGTACAAACTTAGTGTATAACAATTCTGGCACGCCCGGTGGGACGACACAAGAAGTTCATTGTTTGAAGATTATGTTATCTCTGATATACTGATAGCATGATACAGACTTCAAGAAGTTGTTTCATCAAGTATATCTGGTGACTCCACTGATTTCAAAGATCCAGGCCAACCTTGTTCAAGGTTTATGAGAAAGATTGAGACTAGGAGCTCAAAGCCCACTCAATTTTCAGAGTTGCCCTCAAGAAGAAGTCACAAAGGCAGGTCAACTCAAAGAACATCCCCTACAAGGAGAGTTCAATCAACACCTCCTGATACCTCAGAAAGGAGATCTTTTCCTTTTCATTCCAGAAGAAGAGGCAAATCTCTAACCAGAGATCTAGAAGAAGATTCAAATCTAGCAGCAAATATAGCTCATATAATTGTTAATCTTCAGATTCCAGCTCCTACAATGGCTAGATAGTTTGCATTTGCACCCTTTAATTAGGGTAGTCCATTGAACTTTTCTCAACATCATGATGTGCCCTTGGTGACACTAAAGAGTATACCTGATTTTACTAGTGAAGGGCAGACAATTGCTTTTGAACACATAAGAGATGTGACCACCATCTGTAGCATACACAACATAACTCAAGAGGATGGGGCCACAAAATTATTAGTAGCCTCTCTAAAAGGTAAGGCTCTTGAATGGTTTAGAACTCTAATTGTTTGTTCTATTACTTCATGGGATGACTTAGGGGATGCATTAAGTAAGCATTTTGAGGATAAATTAGATAACTTGTCTCTAGTTGAGTAGTTAACAACCATTAAGAGAGACCCTCAAGAGCAAATGATAGACTACAATAGTAGATTCCTCAAAACATGGAATAGAATTCCAATATCAGTAAGACCATCAGCTGACCATGCTTTCCTTTACTACTTGAAAAGTCTGAATGGTCAAATCTCTGTCATGATCCAGTCTATGGGTGGTACTTCCTTACCCCAAGCTTTTGACATAGCTGTTAGGGCTGAAAACTGTTTAATCCAAGTAGGCATGATTTTTAGAAGGCCTCCAATGCCCATCTTTCCTAGCCTTCAACCCATTGCACCTGCACAAGTACCCCCATTTACCCCTATTCCCACCATATTAGCACCCTAAGCCAGTACTAGTGGTCAAGAGCTAACAGCTAGTTTCTCTCAAGAGCTACAAGAAATAAAGAATAGCCAACAAAGCAGTAAGAAAGAAATGACCAACTTGTTGCAGACCTTGACTAAAGAGGTTACAAATTTGAAGAAACAAGGTCAAGGAATCAGACCACCCTTTCATTCACAAGGCCAAGGTCCTAGCTAGCAATATCAAAATCAAGGATAGCCTTATCAACAGAGTAGGCCACCATACCAAGGAGGTTATCAAGTACAAAGGAAAAGTTTCAATCAAAGGCCATTCCAACCATATAATCCTGCACCTCTAAATTTTGCAAATCCGGTGAGGGATATGGTTCCTAGTCAAAATAATATGGCTATGGATAATGAATGGTGTTTTCCTTCTAATCAGCCTCATAATCAGGCTACATGTTCAAATGGATGGATGAACCAAGCTCTAATGGTTCAAAATGCCTCACAAGCTCAATCAGAGGTTTCATCCAGTGGATCAGTGCCTCAACAAGAATCACAAGAAAAAAAGACTGCTCTTTTCAATTGGGAGCGACTAGACTTCAATGGAGTCAATGATGAAGTTTCTTTTGTTGCCTATACAAGAGCAAAAAGAAGAGCTCAAGACATGGAGAGGGAAGATTCTAATGCTAGAGCTACTACATCTGTAGAGCCACTGCAACAAGCTACTCTCATCACACCTAAGGAGGTCCCTTTATTACCAAGCAAAGAGGTGGAGCCCATCATAGTAAAGGTACAACAGAGAGTACACACTATGACACCATTTAATATTGTAGACAACATGAAGAAGGTGAATGTCACCATGTCCATGTGGGACTCTTTGGCTCTTCTGGGACAGCCTAAAATCTTGAAGAAGGCCATGAATGAAGTGACAACTCCTCAACTTGCAAAAGAAGCTGCAAAGCCAGTGTTAGTTAATACTGATCAAGAAAAGGAGGCTCCAAGCAGCAACTCCAAAGGCAATGCCACACAAGGTAGGAACTCAAAGCCACCTCCCTTTTATGTATCTTTAATTATTGAAAAATCTTTAGTGCATAATTGTATGGTAGATAGTGGAGCTACTAGCACTATAATGCCTAAGAAAGTAGCTGACCAATTAGGACTGAAATATGAACCCTTCCAAAAGAAGGTTACCCAACTTGATGGATCCTCAGTCAATACTATAGGTGTGGCCAAGGATACCAGTCTAATCTTTCATGCTAGTCCTAATTTTTCCATCCTCCTTGATATATACATTATAGATCTCCCTGCATTATTTGCTATATGTCTTTCAAGGGAGTTTACAGCCAAGATAGGGGGGTATCTATCTTCTGACTAGTCTTACATGCTATTTCATACAAGGTATGGGACCAAGGTCACCATTAAGTCAGAACCATTGGTAGCACACCATATAGAACCATATGTGTCCAACACCATCAATGTAAAATGCCCCATATTTGATGACAGTGACTTCCAAACCATTAGTGAAGCAAGCACAAAGATAGAGAGCATCCCTGATATTTTTCTAGATGAAAGAGCTTTAGAGGCCTAAGAAAATCTTGTTTGGGATTTTGGTTTGGGAAGTTATTTGATACAAGAAAGTGGAGTTATAGAGCCAAGCCTTCTCAAAGAGGACACTGATTCAGAAGATTAGAACAATCAGGTTTGGGAACTATTTTTTGATGGAGCTAGAAGTAGACATGGTCCTAGTGGTGGTGCTATGTTAGTGTCCCCAAAAGGAGAAAGGTATTATAATGCCTTTAGATTCATTTTCTCTTGCACTAGCAATACTGCAGAATATAAAAGTCTAGTCAATAGACTAGAGTGGGCTAGAAAAAGAAGGCTTAAAGCCTTAAAAGTTTATGGTGACAATGAATTAGTTGTCAGCCAAGTACGAGGGATAAGTGAAACCAAAAATGACACTTTGAAGGCATACAAGCATAGAGTTTGGGATGCAATTGAAGACTTTTGTGCTTTCAATATTGTTGCTATCCCTAGAAAGCTAAATCAAAATGCAGATAGGTTAGCTGCTGTTGGATCTCAGTATGACATTCCAAATAGCGTTTCAAAAGAGGTAGATCAATAGCATATCAAAGTGATTGTCAGACCTTCTATTCCTGATAATGATGTCAATTGTTAGGTGTTTGACAATGATGAACAAATTTTGCAATTCTTGTTTGAAGAAGATGTCTTTTCAGAGCATAATCAAGATAGGCTATCACAAAATTATGGTGATCAAGTGATGCAACTTAAGTCTAATAAGATGCCTAGAGGTCTTGTTACATTAGAGGCTATCTTCAACAAGGATGATCAAGTCAAGAAAAATAAAGCAGGCCTAGTAGTTCAACAAGAACATTGTGTTGAATTAGAGTTGGAACCAGGTAAGAGCTTACAATTTGGAAAAGTGAACACTGAGTTGGAAAAGAAAGATTACACTTAGTTATTTAAAGAATTCAGTGATGTTTTTGCATGGTAGTATGAGGACCTCAAAGGTTTTGATCCTACCCTTGCGCAACACACCATTGAATTAGAGCCTAATACCAAACCAGTAAGGCAAAAGCAAAGGCCTGTTAATCCCAAGCTGGAGCCACTTATGCATAAAGAAGTACTCAAATTAATAGAAAGTGGTATCATCTACCCCATCAAGCATACTAGTTGGGTTTCCAACCTTGTTCTTGTCAGGAAGAAGAATGGGGAGCTGAAGTTATGTGTTGACTTCAAGGATCTTAACAAGGCCTCATTAAAGGACCGCCATCCACTACCCTCCATGGAACAAATCTTACAATGTGTCTCTGGATCTGAGAGATTTTCATTACTGGATGGCTATTCAGGATACAATCAGATCTTAGTAAATGAAGAGGATGAATATAAGACTGCATTTACAACCAAATGGGGAACCATGGCTTATCAAAAGATGCCCTTTGGTTTGTCAAATGCAGGTGCTACATTTCAAAAGGCAATGGATATGGCCTTTAAAAGCCTCATGTACAAATTTGTACTGGTCTACTTGGTTGACATAACTATCTATTCAAAGAAAGCAGTAGATCACATCAAACATTTGAGGAAGATCTTTGAAAGGTGTCGAGAGTTTGGGATATCTCTTAATCCCAAGAAATGTGTGTTTGTAGTCCATGAAGGAAAATTGTTGGGATATGTAGTATCCAAAGAAGGGATCACAGTAGATCCTGAGAGAATTGCAACTATCCTAGAGCTACCCCTACAACATTATAAGAAAAGTCTCCAATCTTTCATAGGAAAGATTAATTTTGTTAGGAGGTTCTTGCTTAACATTGCAGATTTACTAAAGCCTTTAACAACCATGTTAAAGAAGAGTTCAGCTTTTAGTTGGACCAAAGAAGGGAGAGTTAATTTCCAGGCTATCAAAGAGGGCTTAATAGAAGCCCCTGCTCTCCTAAACCCAAATTTTAGTAAGGATTTTATCCTTTATGCTTATGGAGGACATGATGCTATATCTGCAATGCTGACCCAAGAAAATTCAGATGGATTGGAGTAGCCTATTGCTTTCTTTAGCAAAGGTTTAGAGGAGTATGAATAGAGATACTCTTTTGTAGAAAAACATGTACTCGCTGTGGTGAAGAGCCTTAAAAATTTCAGATATCTATTGACCCATAGCAAGGTACACTTGAAGGTTACTCATCCAAGTGTCAAATAGTTTTTTCTTTCCAAAGACCTAAATGAGAAAAGAGCTGGTTGAATCACTAAGGTGATGGAATATGACATTGATATTCAGACCACCAAGGTGGTTAGAGGAAGAGGTCTTTGTGAGCATTTCGCATCAGATGAGAGTTTAAAGAAATCAGAGCAAATGGATGCATCTCTGGTGGTGCATTCTACAGAAGAACAAGCCAAGGCAACTAGTTGGTTGCCTAATATGATCAATTATTTGAAGACAGGACTGTTAGGCCATTTTTCTGTCATAGAAAAAATCTTATGAGAATGGCCTATTTCCCTTGCAAGTGTTCTTCATTGTGTCTTGCCCTGTGTTCTTCACTGTGTCACCAAGCTCTAGCCTAGATCGCATGAGCTAATTTGCCAAATCTAGAAAGATATTCAAGTTCTAAGGCTTACTGAAAATAATTTTAAAATCTACCTAAGTGTCGAAAACCCACAGTGTTTTTGAAAATCCATGATTTTTTTGACCTTTTTGGCCTGCATGAAAACCCTTAATGTTTTCACATCCTTGTTTACCTTTGTGTCAATGTCAAAAACCCTATGTGTTTTCAATCCTTCACTGTTGTGAAAACTTTGTGTGTTTTCAACCTTGGTCTTAAGTGTGCAAATGCGATGGTTGGTGGGGCTCAATTCTTCAAGTGGTGGAGGAAGAAGATTGATGGTCGGTGTGTGAACACAAGGAATAGTTTTTCTCCTTGCAATCATGTGCCTGCCATTGATTCTGTTTGTTTCAAGCACGGTGGTCCCGGTGTCAGAAGGGAGGTAGAGATGTGTATTCTGATTGGTTGTCGCATGGCCGCATGTCAGACTTTTCTGACATGTGATCATGCGACCACTTGCTACCTATCCGCGTGGTCCCAGCTCTTCATAGTGTTCAGCTGCCTAGCTATTAGTTTTCTTTCGGCAACCTGGTGACTCACGATTTTCTCTCAATCATTGATTCCTAGCGGTTAAGTGCCTAACATCTGGCAACTTGGCTAGCGGTTAAGTTTTCCATAGTCGCGTGATTGTGGAATGGTGGGCCTAATATTTCTTAGGCGGATTGACAATGCAGGGAGGTCTACGGTTGCCGCATGATCATGAGGAATATTCTTCCCCTTTGCGATCATGCGACCACCATCTGATCTTCCCAAAAGGTAAGGCTTGCAGAGCGTGGGTCCAGTGTTGTGACTGGGCGTGAATCATGAATGGCGTGATGACATGTGGCATAGGGTGGGCCTAGGTGGGGTCTGAGGTTTGGTGGTAGTGGTGGTGATTACTCGCGGTTAGTCACATGTTCACATAGCCCGTTTCTTGGCTATGCGATCATCCGACTAACGTCTTGTGTTGGCAGTGGCAGCGGTTATGCAGTTGCAGAGGTAGTGTTTGTAGGTTGTCGCATGTTCACATAGCCCGTCTCTGGGCTATGTGATCATGCGACTAACCGCTGAATGTCACAATTGCGGAGTTAGGGTGGGTCAACGGTGTCGTGCTGCTGACATGCTCGGTTTTCATTCACCGAGGGATTTATGTGGGGCCGAGAACTTTGTAAGGGGGTTTGTGATTGATTGTTGACAGCTGCTAAGAGACTATGGTCGGTTGATCGCAAGGGTGAGTTTGATGCCTTGCGATCATGTGACCAAGAGCACATGTAACTGAGATTTTGTTGCAGTTAATCTTGCTGATGCCCGAGAAAGGGATGAAGTCTATGATGCTGATATAAGGAGGTGACAAAATTAATGGTTTTGTACCTAGTGAAGGACATATTTTGTTACTTGAGGCTTTTTGCAGGCTGGTGCTAGTTTTCCCTCCAGTGGTTTTTTGAAATTTTGCTATGGTTAACCGTTGTAAGCCTAGCCCTAGTTGTCTGTAGCTTGTTGCAACCTATTTTGGGTTTCCAAGGTAGCTAGTGGTATAAATTGTAGAAATTTTGACTTTGAACGGGTTCCAGCTTAGAGTTCCTTTCTGGTTCCAGTGAAGGGTTCTATCCTGTAGATTTTTCCTTCTTTCTGCATATAGGGTGTTCTTCTCCAATTGCTGGTTCAGAGAATATGATGCATATTGCAACAGATTTGTCTTATGTATGAGGATATGATATACTCTTACTGTTACTAAGCTATCTCCATTTGAATTCTGAGTCCATTGATCATACATCAAGGGTGTTTGATTCTTTCTGTTTGCATTGCCTAAGTGTTTGCAAGTGGAGTTGTCTTCGCAGAGATAACTGGTTCAGGGTTAGTATTCATGCATGTATGAGCTGAAATATCAAGGATAGGTCATGCTTGTCTTCAGGTGGATGCTGGTTAATGTATTATCTGATTCATAGGTCTCTTCTAAGGGGAGGGTTAAAATCCCTTGAATGGATAATAGCATGCTTGAATGTATAGGTGGGTGTTAATTTGAGGTTTGGTCATGGTGTGTGATTGATGTAAGGCATCAACACATTGGGTATATTGTGTTCTTGTTTCATAGCTTTCTCTTGCAATAAGGTATTTGACTCTGTGGCCCATTAGACAAGGCACTGGTCTATCAGAAACTTAGGATATCTCAATGGTCCTTTCAATCCTTTCAAATCATTTCCATTCAGTCCCACACTTTCCCTTTCTTGCTGTTAGTGTAGGTCTCTGGTTATCAGACTCATTGCATGCAAGTAGGTTATTGCATCAGATTTGGTTTCATTGGGGTACAGGATACCTATAGGAGTCTGGTAACTATTCCATAATAATATATCTGCAGGCCTTTCAGTCATCAAGAGGAGTCATGAGTGTGCAGATGAGGCAATACCCACCTGAGTGATGTGGAGCTCAAAGTAGAAGGAGGATTCCCTCGGTCCTCATCAATTGGCACTTTTCCCTGTCAGACTTTGGAGCAAAGACTAATCAGTTTGTCAATCATAGTGTAAACCTGACACTATGTGGGAACAAGTTTAAAAGCCAACAAGATGGTGACTCTATTGAGGAGAGTCTAGAATAGAGTCTAAAGTAAACAACACACTTGTAAAATCTTCTCAGCTAGTTGTGAGTGGTGGCTCTGATTTGTCTCTATTTGATCAGTGCATCTTCTGATAAACAGTGCATGTTATCCTTGTGAGTTTTAGTTGGTTGGAAGAGATACACAAATCAGTGAAAAACATTCCTCCTAAGGAGGTGGTGACTCTGTATTCGGAAGAACCTGAGATTTGAAGTTTTCTTTCAGATCTTAGCCAGAAAAAGTCAAGACAGCCATAGCAAAAGGAGGTGTTCCAGGTATTTCTCCTTTTTCCTTTTTTCTTAAAAATTTTGAGAAAGAACATGGTCCTTATCTAGTGATTAAGTCACTAATGAGAGGATAGTGAAGTTTGTGCACACTTAGCTCTTAAAAGTCAGTCAACAAATTTTTCGGTTAAGTGTGTAGTGGTTTCAAAGGAGTTTTGAAATTAAGTTTCAAGAATTTCAATGATAAATGATTTTACTCCTTTGAAAAGATTTGTTAAGTCATGGGTGTTAAAGGAAATTTTTGCACAAGAGGTTACCCAGTTGTGAATTTTGTTGGTATACCTAGATACCCAAACTCCATTCCCCTAAATGTTATAAAAGTTTTACCGAAGTTCAGTGGGGAAAACTTTGAGTCTTCCTATCAACATGCTAGAAATTTTTCAGATCTGATGTGTGACTATGGTGTTGAGCATGAAGATGTGATAATGAGATTATTCATTCGGTCACTGATAGGAGATGCAAGAGAGTGGCTCTCATGTTTTTTGGATAGTGACATCTCTTCATGGGATGATTTAGTTGCAAGTTTCTTAGTCCGATTTGCTAAAAAGGTGAATGACTTTGACATGCTTAAGGCCCTTATGAATATACAAATGGAGGAAGATGAATTGGTTCCTAGTTTCAATGCCATATTTATCAAGACATGGGAAAATATCCCTGGGAAGTGCAGGCCAAGTGATGATATCTGTTTGATCATCTACTTGAATTCTTTTGATAAGAATTTCAATTTTGACTTAAGGGATAAGGAACCACTAACTTTGTATCGGGCTTTTCAGTTTGCAATCGATATTGAATCTAATTGGAGATATCATGTTGTAAGAAGACCACATGTTGCTGCTGATTTTCATTCTCAGAATGTGGTAGATAATAGGAAAAGGGATGCACTAAAAGGTTTAGAGCCATATCGGCATATTCTTGTCCCTATTAGTGATGTGCCTCAGTTTTCTAAACAAGATGTGATCCATGATCATGTAAAGGAAAGTAACTTACAACCACATCTTGCATCACTTGAAGAAGAAGATTGCATTGTAATTGAAGCTTGTGTGGATGATGAACTTATTGCTGATGTATATTCAGCTGAAACTCAATATGATGAATGATTGTATGCATGGCGTTTGCAGCAAATTGAAGAACTGGAGTTAGCTCTTGCCATTAATGGTAAGAAACTTGAAGAACTAGAGGTGTGTAGAGCCATGGACAAAGAACTTGCTTAGCCCAATGAGTGTGTACCTTTGGATTATGACAATGAACCAGATAGCTATCTGTTAGAAGAGTGTTATGTTGAAAGTGTATCAGATGAAGGTATGATTAGTAATGTTTGTAATCAGTCTTTTGCTGATGATGAATGTTCATCTGATGAAGTGGGTTGTTCTAGTTCAAATGATGATAGCTGGGTAGCATTTTTGCATGAATTGAAGGAAGATAGGTGGTATCAATGTGAGTATGATTCTTTTGATACCAGTCATGAGTCTACAAGTGTGATGAATTTGAACCAGCAAGGGTTTGTTGATAAACATCACTCAAGTTGTGAATCTGAAGGTAAGTTTCTTTTTGAAGATAAGAATATGTATGGAGATGTTAGTATGATCCCACTTTCAGATTTATATGTGCCAGTGATTGAAGGTTTTTCAGTGGAAACCTATGGAGATATGGAAGAAGAAATCAATATTTTAATTCAGTTGGATAAGGAAGAACTAGATTGTAAAGTGAATGTAAATACTACTTATCTGGTTGATTCAAATTCCAGGTCTGCATTGGAAAGTGAAGAGGAAAGAGGAAGTGATTTTCCTCTTGAAATGTGTTTTTCAGATTTGGAAACAGTGAAGAGTTATGATGTTTTGAAAATGCACTACACTATGTTTCCAAAGCTATTTCAGCTGGAATATGTCTGTTTCCAACAAGATCTGGCTAGTGATGAAAAGGATGTTTGTGATAGTTTTCTAGTTTCTGATGTTTTGTTTTGGAATGAGCTTGAAGACATGCCTTTCTATGAAAGTTTTTCTTTTCATAGTTGTTGTAGTAAGTATTTGCAGGGTGCTAATTATGTTTCTGAGTTGGATGAATGTGAGTATGAAGATTTCAATTTTGACTTGAAGGCAAGTGCTAAACACTATGATAAACTTGAAGTCAATGTTCAGCCGGTAAGTGTACCCACATTTCATGATGATCAGCCTTACATTAGCTTGCAAGATGTAATGGGAAAAGGTTACAAATTTTTGCTGCAAACTAATTTTACTCTTGATTTTGATGAGTGTATGTGTGAGGTAGTTTGGTATGATAGGATAGATTTTGATCCTCATACACTTGGCAAAGATGAATACACTTATTACATTCTTATGGATTTGCCTGTCAAGAGTTTTCATGAGTTTGACCATGTACATGAAAGGGAAAATTCTAGGGTCATCTCTATGCAAAGGAATGAGGACCAAGTGTTTGATAGAGGTAAATGACTAACAGGGCTCAGAGGTTCCAGTTGATGTAAATATGTACAGTTCTTTCCCTTCAGCAGTAGTGTTAGTTGGAATAAAGAGCCAGTTTTCGAGAGCCTTGGAGTTTTGGGTTTTGAGAATTTTGGAGTGAAAAGGAATTTCAAATTGCAGTTGCAGGTTAAGAATTTATATGATAAAATGACTGTTGACAAGAGCTTTGAACCTGATGATTTGGTGTTAGTTTGGAATGCCAGATTGGAGGATAAGGGGAAGCATGGTAAATTTGATCCCATCTGGTTAGGGCCATATCTGATTCATGAGAAATGGGGCCAAGATTCTTACATCATCATGGATTTTAATGGTGATATTCAAGAGTTGCCAGTTCATGGACAATTCTTGAAGCAGTACTTCATTTGAAGTACTCTATTTTCCATGAACAGTAGTTACGGTTGTACATTTTGTAGATCTCTGTATATAGGTTGCTTGCCCCTACCCTGTTTTGCCTTGGTCTTTCAATTTTTGGTCCGGTTGCTTGTCTTGCCCTGCTTGTTCCTTGCTGTCTACAATTTTATCCAGTGGGATGGTCTGTTTTTCCCAAAGATCTGAATTCTTTCCATGCCTGCAAGAGGCATGCATCCCCAGATAGAGCCACTGTTAGGCCATTTTTCTATCATAGAAAAAATCTTATGAGAATGGCCTATTTCTCTTGCAAGTGTTCTTCATTGTGTCCTGCCCTGTGTTCTTCACTGTGTCACCAAGATCTGGCCCAGATCACATGAGCTAATTTTCCAAATTCAGAAAGATATTCAATTTCTAAGGCCTGCTGAAAATAATTTCAAAATCTGCCTAAGTGTCAAAAATCCACAGTGTTTTTGAAAATCCATGATGTTTTTGACCTTTTTGGCCTGCATGAAAACCCTCGATGTTTTCACATCCTTGTTTACCTTTGTGTCAATGCCAAAAACCCTTTGTGTTTTCAATCCTTCGCTATTGCGAAAACTTTGTGTGTTTTCCACCTTGGTCTTAAGTGCACAACTGTGATGGTTAGTGGGGCTTGATTCTTCAAGTGGTAGAGGGAGAAGATTGGTGGTTGGTGTGTGATCGCAAGGAATATTTTTTCCCCTTGCAATCATGCACCTGTCATTGATTCTGTTTGTTTCAAGTGCGGTGGTCTCGATGTCAGAAAGGAGGTAGAGATGTGTATTCTGATTGGTTATCGCATGGCCGCATGTCAGACTTTTATGACATGCGATCATGCGACCGCTTGCCACCTGTCCACGTGGTCCCAGCTCTTCATAGTGTTCAACTGCCTGGCGATTAGTTTTCTTTCAGCGACCTGGTGACTCACGGTTTTCTCTCCGTCGCTAATTCCTGGTGGTTAAGTCCCTAACATCTGGCAACTTGGCTGGTGGTTAAGTTTTCCATAGTCACGTGATCGCAGAATGGTGGGCCTGGTATTCTTAGGCAGATTGACAATGCAGGGAGATCTACAGTTGCCACATGATCGTGAGGAATATTCTTCCTCTTTGCGATCATGCGATCACCATCCGATCTTCCCAAAAGGTAAGGCTTGCAGAGCGTGGGTCCAATGTTCTGACTGGGTGTGAATAACGAATGGCATGATGACATGTGGCATCAGGTGGGCCCAGGTGGGGTTTGAGGTTTAGCAGTAGTGGTGGTGATTACTGGCAGTTAGTCGCATGTTCACATAGCCCGTTTCCTGGCTATGCGATCATGCGACTAACATCTTGTGTTGGCAGCGGCGGTGGTTATGCGGTTGTGGAGGTAGTGTTTGTAGGTTGTCGCATGTTTGCATAGCCTGTCTCCGGGGTATGCGATCATGTGACTAACCGCTGGACATCGCGATTGCGGAGTTAGGGTGGGTAAACGGTGCCATGCTGCTGACATGCTCAATTTTCATTCACCAAGGGATTTATGTGGGGCCGAGGACTTTGCAAGGGGGTTTGTGATTGACTGTTGACCACTGCTAAGACACTGCGGTCGCTTGATTGCAAGGGTGAGTTTGATGCCTTGCGATCATGCGACCAAGAGCACATTTAACCGAGATTTTATTGCAGTTAATCTTGCCGATGCCTGGGAAAGGGATGAAGTCTATGATGCTGATATAAGAAGGTGACAAAATTGATGGTTTTGTACCTGGTGAAGGACAGATTTTATTGCTCAAGGCTTTTTCAGGCTGGTGCTGGTTTTCCCTCCAGCGGTTTTTTGAAATTTTGCTATGGTTAGCCGTTGTAAGCTTGGCCCTAGCTATATGTAGCTTGTTGCAACCTATTTTGGGTTTTTGAGGTAGCTGGTGGTATAAATTGTAGAAATTTTGACTTTGAATGGGTTCCAGCTTAGAGTTCCTTTTTGGTTCCAGTGAAGGGTTCTGTCCTGCAGATTTTTCCTTCTCTCTGCATATAGGGTGTTCTTCTCCCATTGTTGGTTCAGAGAATATGATGCATATTGCAATAGATTTGTCTTATGTATGAGGATATGATATACTCTTACTATTACTAAGCTATCTCCATTTGCATTCTGAGTCCATTGATCATACATCAAGGGTGTTTGATTCTTTCTATTTGCATTGCCTAAGTGTTTGCAAGTGGAGTTGTCTTTGCACAGATAACTGGTTCAGGGTTAGTATTCATGCATGTATGAGTTGAAATATCAAGGATAGGTCATGCTTGTCTTCAGGTGGATGCTGGTTAATGTATTGTCTGATTCATAGGTCTCTTGTAAGGGGAGGGTTAAAATCTTTTGAATGGATAATAGCATGCTTGAATGCACAGGTGGGTGTTAAGTTGAGGTTTGGTCATGGTGTGTGATTGATGTAAGGCATCAACACATTGGGTATATTGTGTTCTTGTTTCATAGCTTTCTCTTGCAATAAGGTATTTGACTCTGTGGCCCATTGGATAAGGCACTGGTCTATCAGAGACTTAGGATATCTCAATGGTCCTTTCAATCCTTTCAAATCATTTCCATTCAGTCCCACCCTTTCCCTTTCTTGCTGTTAGTGTAAGTGTCTAGTTATCAGACTCATTGCATGCAAGCAGGTTATTGCATCAGATTTGGTTTTATTGGGGTACAAGATACGTATAGGATTCTGGTAACTATTCCACAATAATACATTTGTAGGCCTTTCAGTCATCAAGAAGAGTCATGAGTGTGCAGATGAGGGAATACCCGCCTGAGTGATGTGGAGCTCAAAGAAAAAGGAGGATGCCCTCGATCCTCATCAATTGGCACTTTTCCCTATCAGACTTTGGAGCAAAGACTAATCAGTTTGACAATCATAGTGTAAACTTGGCACTGTGTGGGAACAAGTTTAAAAGCCAACACAGACAATGTCCTGCAGGTTTGGATTCATCAAAAACAAGGTATTATAGATTACAATCTGTTCCTTTTGTGCTGATAGATGAAGTTCTTTTTAGAAAGGATCACAATGGTGTCCTTCTAAGATGGATAGATTCATAAAAGATAGCTGATGTCCTATTTGAGTTTCATGATGGACCTTTTGGAGGTCACTTTTCTCCTAGGACTACTGCTTTTAAAATCATGAGGGTTGGATGTTATTGGCCATCTATCTTTAAGGATAGTCATGAGTATGTGAGAAGATGCATCAAGTGTGCCATGTTTGTAGGAAAAGTGAGGCTTGCAGCCTTGCCTTTATAGCCAATCAAAATAGAGCAACCCTTCATGAAGTGGGGTATAGACTTCATTGGTATGATCAACCCTCCATCTAGTGTAGGCCATAAATGGATAATCACTGCAATAGATTACTTCACTAGATGGATGGAGGAAATTGCGTTAAAAGAAGCCAATGAGAATGTTGTATTAAATTTTTATGATGATATAGTTCATAGGTTTGGCATTCCAGATTCCATAATTTCAGATAATGCATTGGCATTCACAAGCCTCAAAGTCTCAGAGTAGGCAGTCAAAAGTGGCATCTATCTGAACACTAGTTCCAATTACTACCCCCAAGGCAATGGTTTGGTTGAATCAACAAACAAGAACTTGATTAGGATAATCAAGAAGACTCTGCAAGACAATCAAAGAGATTGGCATACAAAGTTGAGGTCTGCCTTATGGCTAGATAGAATTACTCCAAAGAAGATCATTGGGAATTCTCCTTATGTGTTAGTGTATGGCAGAGAGGCCAAGTTGTCTATCTCAGTTGAATTGCCAGCTCTGGACTTGGCTACTTAATATGCCCTATTTGAAGAAGGAGATCCTTTGCAAATTAGGTATGTTCAGTTGATGGAGTTAGAAGAATTTAGAAACAAGTCAATGCAGGATATGGAATTCCATCAAATTTAGACAAAGAAGAGCTTTGATAAAAGAGTCAGAGTCAGAAGTTTCAAAATTGGAGATGTAGTCCTCAAGTGGGATGAGTTCAAATCAAGGCCTGGCAGGCACGCAAAATTTGACTCCTTTTGGGGTGGACCATTTGTAATCACAGAATGTAGGGGCCCTAATGCCTTTCAACTATCAACCCTTGAAGGGGATGCCTTGCCAATATCAGTAAATGGTTTCCACTTGAAGCCCTGCTTTGAGGTTAATCCCTCTTTGTAAATTATGTAAAAAAGCTTCCCTGCTTTCTTCCTATTTTCTTGTTTAGTTTCCTGCTTTTCAAGAAGTGCCTATGCACAAGGTTTCCCCCCCCCATGTTCAGTTTTATTTCTCTGTCAAGTTTTGTGTTCCTCAGAATGACTCCATTGCCCAAGGAATTGATGTCAAGGTCACTGATCCATGTCTAGCAGGCTGACATCCAGTAGAAATTGCCAAAATGTTGTCCTAATTTTCCTTCCATTCAAATTTGGCCTTGGTTTTATGTCAGATTTTCATCTCCTCAGTCCTGTTAAAAACTACAAAAATTTCATGGCTTTATTTGCTTCTCTCTAGTCTCTGCAGTGGTTTCTAGGTCTCTGGCTAGGTGCAAAACCCTTAAAAATTTCATAAAACTAGCCGTTGTATCAAAAAATCCTAAGGCTTTGTCCTAATCCTTCATTACTTTATCGGCCACTTAAAGTTTCCCTTTTAGTATGTGCGTTTTAAAAAAAACCCTTCAGTCACCAAATCTTCGATTCCTGGTGGTTAACTCCTTAAAGTTCAGCGATCCCGTGAGCTATTACCATTTCGGTTGGCGGTCTCGGTTTAGTGGCCAAGACAAGATTTTGATCTGACGGTTGTCACATGATCTCATGGCCTTGAAAGATCCCATGAGATCTTGCGATAATCATTGATCTTCTTTCCTGCAGTAAGTTTTGTCAGTGGGACTGGTGCCACCTCATCCAATTTGGTAGCTTCTGATTCATCGGCGGTTGGTGATTCAACTATTTTGTCAGTGGGGCCATTTTCAAGAAATGTGCTATGTGTATCCGAGCGGGCGGTGTTTGATTGGTTAGTGAGAGTATAGCATGGAGATAGGTCAGTAGGGGCCCAACGGGCTGCCTTTCCTTTCAATCCAACAACGGTCGCATGATCGCAAGGGCCTAGAATATTCCTTGCGATCATGTGACAACCGTTGATCTTGCTTTATCCCCAGGGTCTATTAGGTGGGTCCTTTTCTGGTGATGTGCTTGTTCTCTATTGGCTGCCAAACAATAGCGAGGATGCGTCAGTGGGGCCGAGTTATTTCACCGGTCAGAGGTTCTGACAGTCATCAGAAGATCGATGGCTGCCATATCTTCACAAGGGTTATGTCAGAAGTATGAGATTTTCAGACAACCATCGATCTTGCTTTTTGTCAGGGGTTCATCATTGGGTCCTCGTTCGCTGATGTGCTTGAATATGATTGGTCCAAGTGGTGATGACGGGGTTAGCAGTGGGTCCATTTGTCAGAAGGGTCTTGATTTAATAGAGATCAGTGGCTGGCGCATGATCTGAAGGAATATTCAGTGGCCATGAGATCATGTGCCCACCGTTGGATGGGAATCTTGTCTTCAGTGGGTCCGATGTCAGAGAAACACCGAGGTGTATGCCTACTAAGTGCCTGGAATGAATAGAAGAACAACATGTGGTAGGTCTGGGCCTAGAATTTAAAGGGTATTTAGTGATTTGGTGAATAAAGGTTTTCTTGTGTTCGCTTAATATAACCCAGGGTTAGTTAAAAGTTTAGTGAAATGCCTTGTTCGTTGAATCGCCTAACCAGACCAGGGTGAAGCTAAGGTTTTCATGACTTAGAAATGGGTCTTCAGTTGCATAGTCACTGAATGACTTAAAAGAAGAAGGTTTGAGGTGGGTCCAAACATGCTGACGTGCTAAAATCTCATTGGTCGTAACTTGCTGATATGGTTTTGACTTTTCAAAGGGGTTTGCGATTGTTATAAAGTTTATCTGAGCTATTCATTTGGTAGGAGATTAAGGGTATTGACAGTCACGTTTTAAAATGACCGACTAGCCATTAGTTTTCAAATTCAAATAGTTCTAAGTGGATTTTTGCCAGTATTTGATTTGCAGGTTGCAAGCGGCGAGGTAGTTCAAAGAATTTATGTCTCCAGGACATTCACAGTTGAAGGGGATGATGACAGGGGTCTGGGTGGCCGTCTTTGGTCATTTCTTGTTTTATGAGGGTACCAAATCAGTGCATTCATGGTGAGACTTTGTGCAGGAAGGTTGATGGATCCAAGTTGCTTGTTTGTAGGCTGATTGTAAGGTACAGGGAGGACCACTCAAAGAAGTATCTGATCGGCTTTGATTCTACAGGGATATATTTATGATCAGATTTGACAGAACTAGAGTTTATCATTATGTAAAATCCATGAAACCCTAGTTAGGTTTTTGACTCTTGCTTACGTGCAAGGAAGATGTATATATTGTATTTTTGGAGCTTTAGGGCTCAGAGTTCACATTTTGTAAAGAAGAAAGTCTCTTTCTTGGAAAGCTATTCGTGGCATTTCTTCTTGCCCTCTTGTTTTCCACATTTTGTAATCTTTCATTGATAATTTAGATATTGCAGAGGTATTTTGTGACAATTCTTCATGTCCCTATGCTTCCTTATTTGAATTACCTCTTATTGGATTAAAGTATATGATGTTTTCAGTAATATCTTAGGGTTCCTGATCCCTCTTACTTTCTGTAATTATGTGTGTTACTGTGTTTGATCTGATTTAGATGTTTTTGTGGGCATACTTCAGCCCCCTAACATTCTTGTCTCAATCCTACACCGAGTTGCAGAGGTGAATGTCCGCTTGTAGGTTATAAGTTGTGTCTTATGTTCAGGCCCTCTTATGAAACACTTATGCAAGCCTATTCAGTAAGTTGTGACCTACTAGGCCTAAGCCTTTCATTGAGTCCATTCCTCAATACTGAGATCCAAACCCTAATTTTGGTGTATCACCTAGTAGGTAGTTTGCTTTTAGTCATTTCCCTTCCCAAGCATTCCTTCTATCCCTTTCCCTCAAAAAGTTTTACTTTTCCATGTCTAGAAGCAAATTAAGGTTATTATCCAAGAGGAACTAGCCTAGAACCTAGAGGTCTCATCTCAGTTAGCATAGGTCCCACAACCTGGAGATGATTCCCATGTTATATTAGGTTATCAAGACTACGAGAGCTTGAAACAAGGGTGCAAACTTAGTGTATAACAAGAATAATCCCAACTACTCTCTCCTTATTTTCCTCTAGCCCACTCTCATGTGCCAAGTCTCTTTCTCTATCTTAGTCCATCTCCTTTGGACATTGTGTGAGATACTTTTTGGATTTAGTTCTAAATGCAAATCCTTTGCCATAGACTTTATTTTGCTGGCTGTTCAATCAGGATTTACTTTGTATTTAATATTTTAGGTTTCCCTTCTTAGCTAGGCACATTTGATGTATTTTGGAACTGCTCCTTTTTAATTTGGTATCTTTTTGTATGAAGCTGCAGAATAGAGCTCTCTGATATTGAAATATTTTCTGTATATTTTTTATATGCAAATATATCAAAATAGAAGCTTGATGTTTATTCTCTGTTAATGCTCTATTTTCTTATTCCCATGCCTCTATCATCAGTGCAATAGAAACTATAGGTACACACATTACAACTTGGAATACTGAGCATATCCTATCACTATTGAAAGAGAAGGTATTCATAACATCAATAAAGTTGTTTGTAAACATTTTGTAATATAAATATCAACTTTTATAATGATATTTTGATATAAATGGAATACATATTTTTTAAGTTTTTTATTTTTGTACGTTTTAAAGTGTGTTGGGCATTAGATTTATAGGTTGACAGTTTTGTTTGAGGTTCTATGTATGTTTGAAGGAGGTAATGAGAGGTGACAACTACCATCAGCTTTTATTGAATACAATTGGGATGTATGGAAAATAAGATGAAGATTATAATGGTTACAAATGATTTGTGGGAGTTAGTAGTCAATGGTTTTAGACATGTTGTAGACCCAACAACATTTATAACTCTCACAGATGTTCAAAAGACTTAGTTGAAGGAGACCAATGGGAAATAGTTGAAGGAGACCAATAGAAAATATGAAAAAGGCCCGAGTTTGATAAAGACAAGTTTGGTAGAAGTGATTTTTCCTAGATCAATAGCAAGTAATTGTACAATGAAGCTTAGAAAATACTTGAGATTAGTTTCAAGAGGACTAATAAGGTGAGGGTAGTCAAATTCTAGATGCTTAAAAGAGATTTGAAACTCTTCAAATGAAAGACAGAGAGTTTACTTTAGACTTTCAAATAGGAGTTTATAGTTTAATAAATTAGTTGAGGGTTAATAATCAAACAATAGAAGAGAAAATGAGTGTTGTAAAATATCTAATGAGTATGCCCTATAAATTTGATCCAATAGTCATTATCATATAAGAAGTAACCAGCATGTAAAGATGATAGTGGATGAGTTAATGGGTTCACTACAAATCCATTGGTTGTTCCTAAATGATTTTAAAGCTTCTTTCTAAGAAAAATAATTCAAAGTCAAGTTGATGTAAGAGGTGAGGAGAGACGAAAAAATAGGCCCATAAGGAATTCTAAAGATAGATATAGAAGGGACCATGAAAGTTTTAGCTCTATTTTGGATAACTCCAAAAGTAAAAAAAGTCAAGAGGCAACAAGTAGCTCACACCCTAGATCTACATGCAAGAGAAACAACTCAAATGAGAAGTATTATTAAAATAATGTATAATGTTATTATTGTGGCAAATATAGTCATTATACAAGTGAATGTCAGAAAAACTAGTGTGACCAATCAAAAACATATAGACTTGGATAACAAGGAGGCTTAACCTTATTAGTCAAAAGAACTCATCATGTGTAACATTAGCTAGTTGGACAATGCTAAACTATGGTACTTTGGATAAAGGCAGCAATGAGCACATGATTGGAAATTAAAAAATTGTGCATTCATTGACAAGAATGTAAAGATATAAAAATGATGATTAATAATTTACAATTGTAGTAGTGTGCAAATGGTCTCTTGTGATTTACACCAAGCACAATATGAAAAAATAAATATAATATTTATATTGTACCTCAAGGATGAAGCATAACCTCTTGACTATTAGTCAAATGGTCCAAATAGGTTACAAAGGACTAACAAAAATATTAAATTATGTCATATTTTACAAAAAAAAGGGATCAAGAATATGGTAAAAGAACTCATATGAAAAGAACTAGAAGTTTCTCCTTCAAATAAAAATTGATTTGTCATCCTATTTTATAGGTGCTCCTAAACATGAGTAGTGCGCGATAGTACAAAAGGTAGTCTTGAAAATGACCATTAAAGACCTTGCTAGGCTCTGGCATCTAACCTACACATATTTTTGAAAAATTTGGACTTAGTCTTTTATCTAGAACAATATAGTTGAGGGATTATCAACAATAATGGATCCAAATAAAAAATGTGAAACATATTTTTTAAGAAAGCAACATAGACACCACTTTCAATCAAAATACTCTAGAAGGAAAATAGTTCCATTGTAGTTGGTGCATACAGATTTATATAGTCCTATACAAGCTCTCACAATAGAGAAGAATCAATATTTTATTATCCTCTTTGACGACTATGGTTGGAAGATATGGATCTATTTTTGAAGAATAAATTTGAACTATTTGACAAGTTTGAAGTATGTAAAGCCTAGCTTGAAAAGGACTATAGAAACTTTATTGATGTCCTTAGAGTAGAAAGATAGAGAGAGTATATTACTTAGATGAATTTATGAATTTATATGTAGGAAGGCATTAAAAAGGAGTTGACAATTGCCTACACATTACAACAAAATACAATAGCTAAGATAAATAATAAGACTATAATAGATCAAATGACAAGAAGCATGTTGAAGACAAGGAAATCCCTACAAAGGCTACATGTGTTTAATAAATATATCTCCTACAAAGGATACACAAGACAAGATTCTACAAGAAGCACAAAAAAAATTCAAATGGTGTGTGGAGTATCTTAGTGTATTTGAGTGTGTGGCATATGCATTGTACTAAAGGAAAACAACTAAAAAGTTAGATGACAACAATGAAAAGTACACCATTTTAGGCTACAAAAAAGAGTCTAAGTCATATAAATCCTATAATTGTGTCACTAAGTAGATTATTATAAATAAAGATACCAAGTTCATAGAAATTGAGTCATGGGATGGTATAGTGGACCTAGTGCAAGACTATCAATGTTGGTTCCCATAGATGAGAAGAAGAAAATGAAGAGAAGCAAGGTGCATCTATCATAGATAGGTATGGAGATCAATCGATATTGTTGGAGATCATGTACAATAGTCCTAGAGTTCTTTAGACAACTTTAGATTCTATAAACAATAGGTTTGAACTCCTCTAGTTAAGACCAAACTCCAAAAGTATATTATAAAGTCAAGTAGTAGTAGTGAGGGTTTAAATCTCACTCTCTCTTCCTTTATAAAATAAGAAGCTTGAGAGAGATCATCATCAATATGAAATGTATGATGAAGAATTAGATGAAAATTTAAATTTTAGAATATTTTTTCAGAGTGATCTTTTTTTTTAGGAAACAATAAAATGAAAAAATGGTTTGATGCCATGGATGAAGAAATATACGTGATAGAGAGAAATAAAAAAATGAAAGGTAACTAATTTACCTTTAGGTAAAAAAGGGCTTGGAGTGAAGTGGGTCTAAGAGCAATGATGATGGAACAATAGAACAACATTAAGAAAAACTATTACTAACTTATACAAACAATGGATTGGAAGATATTATGATGAGACAAATACTCTAATAGAAATAAAAAAAATTGTACAAATATTTTTAGAAGAAGCAACCCAACACAAGTATAAGTTGTATCAAGTAGACATGAAACCAACCTTCTTGAATGGAGTACTTGAAGAAGTATATGTTGAACAATCATCTAGATATGTGAAGTTCTAGGGAAAGAAAATAAAGTGTATAGGATTTTAAATGAAAGCTCTTTATGGGCTTATGAAAGCTTCTTAGACTTGGTACAATAAAAAAACTCATATTTGTTGGTACACTCTACATCAAGGCAAATAAAGTGTATAGGATTTTAAATGAAAGCTCTTTATGGGCTTATGAAAGCTTCTTAGACTTGGTACAATAAGAAAACTCATATTTGTTGGTACACTCTACATCAAGGCAGATGATAGGAAAATTTTGATTGTTGTCTTCTATGTATATTATTTAATTTTTATAGATGATTTTTTTAATGTTAATTTCAAATTAACCACAAAAATAAAGTTTCAAATGTGAGACATAGTCCTAAAATGTTTTCTTGACAGAGAGTTAAACAAAACAAAACATAGGATTTTTTTCTCTCAAACAAAGTATGCAATAAAAATTATGAGTATCTTTAAAATGTAGAATAGCAAGCCTACACCAACACCAATAGCTATATTTTTTTAATTAATTAAAAGATATTAAAATAATAATTTGAATCCAATTTACAAAAGTATGGTTGGAAGCCTAATGTATTTGATTGCAATCTGGCATAATATTATGCATGTGGTAAGTCCGATTTCTAGAATTATGTAGATAAAAAAATGTACACATTGACAAGAAAGTAAAAGAATAGTGAGGTATGTTTGAGAAAGCAACAAACTAAGTTGGGTCAGTCACATCCACAAATTCATTGACCACGAGCTCCCACAAATCATTTGCAACCATAACAGCCTTCATATTTTTTGACTAAATCACAAGAACTGAAGGACCAAATGACTCTGATACCATGTAAAAACTTTATGAATGTTCAAACATTGAGCTCAGAGCTGGAAACATGTAAGCATTATTCTTTCTTTCTATTTCAAATCTGAATACTTCTACAAATTTTGAAAATAAAAACTACAAATATGAAAATAAAGTCTAATGGATGCAACTATAATTTCCAAACTAACTTGGAGCATTCTGCAGCTACACCCAAACACATGGAATTGGACAAAGCTCTTGCAAATCTTCTTACTAGAAGCTACGAAGAATGTCAGGAGCAATCACTACTATGTATTCATAACACAAAATAAAGTACTACTACACACAATCTAAAAATTCTCTCTAATGCTACTCACGGAACATTCTTCAACAACTTAATAAATAAATATTCTTCCCTTTTGTCTATTTTGTATCGAAACAATTTCCCGCATAAAATTTCAAATTTCAAACTCACCTACCAAATTAAATTTATATGATTATTGCTACTACACATACACTGTATGTCAGGAGCCAACTAGGGATTTCATTCTCCAACAAAATCTACACAACCGTGGGAAGCATTTACTCCCTTCTCTTCACATCCTGAAGATTCTAACACGTAGGTGGAAAAGGCAAGTGGCTCAGGACAACCAAATTTGAACTCAAATAATTTAAAATTTGAATAGAGTGGTGGACTAACAACAACTATAGGCACATAAATACATAAACAATAACTTTTGATAGTGAGCATAGCCTATAGCTCTAGATAAGAAGTCATTCATAGGAACTGTAAAGTTGTTTCTAAACACTTTAATCTAAATGTGAAAGTTTTTTTTGTTTTTTTTGATATAATAGAAAATATAATTTTCTTTGGGTTTTTTTAATATTGTTATTCCCTTTTTTCCTATGTAGTTGTTTAATGTTGGTTTTATGCTAACGATTTGATAGTAAAGATATAGTCTCTATTTTTGAGTTGGTTTTATTCTAATAGACAAGGTTAGTATTCCAAAGCACCTATAATCAGGCTTATGGATTGTTGGAAATAGGCTACACCTAAACTGATATGGGCTGGCCAAAGAGGGGCCAATATCTTGGTAAAACAGTTTTACAGAAAATGGAAGATCCTAAATTTGAGACCTTACTGGTTCATATGACCCAATGTTAGGGATTCTTTTACATTGAGTACAAGCTTGGACCCTTAATATTGTGATTTAAATATAAGTTTTATATCATCTAGGCCATTACACATTAGCACTCAAAATATTATTATAAAGTCTAATACAAGAGGAACTAATTTCAATTTGATAAATTGTAAATATTCAATTTCTTTAAAATTAAATTTATATTCTATTAGTTTAAATAGTATTAGAGGTTGAGGAACATATAGAAGATAAGATATTGATTCTTTAGATTAAAGATATTGATGCTTTAGATTAAGTTGATATTTAACCTAACTTGTGACTTAAAATTTGTAATAATCTAATCAAAAAATATTTAATCAAAAATATTTAAATGTTCTTGATCAAATTTCAACTTTAAACAAAAGTATCATCTATTGATTTTTTTACTTTTAACTTTGTCTTCTTCTCTGGATGCTTACCTAATTACTATGTACAATGGCATGAATTACGATAATTATACCTAAATTAATTAACAGCTAAATTTGTGTGATTCACGGACACTTTCCCATCCTCAATGGCATTCCAGATATGGCGGGATGGCAGAAGACATCCCCATATATCTTTAAAATCTTTCAAACATTTCTCAAGGAATGGTGCGGCCCATTTAAGGAGATGCTGTGGGAACGTTATTTAATTTTCAAGACAGTCAGGGATATCTAAGCTAATACTAGACCGTCCTCCAGACATCCCGGATAACAAAGCAGATTTTTATGATATTTAAAATAAAAAACATTCACAGCATTAAAAAAATTCTTAAATATATAGGTACAGTAGTATAACATGGCAGTACTCTAACAGCAGCCATAAATGTATCATCGCAGTAATAGAACAGCAACTGAATAAATCAGGACAGTTCTAAATATATAGTGATTCAGATTCGTAGCCAATGATAGAAGTTATATTATAGTATCCCTAATAAATCATAAAAGTTATGTGACAGTTAATACTAACGGTAATAATTTGGATTTCTAAATTTTTTTTCAGAAAATCTCACACTTCATAATTCTCGATTTAGTATTGGAGCCATTGATATAGTATTAGGCCCCTTTATTATTGTCGGTTGCAAAAGAGATTAAAGGTGCTTTTTCAAGTTATAACACATTTTTTCTTAGTGGTGATTTGTTCCTTCCGGTATGAAATATCAGCAGATGAAACTTAATAATGGAATTTTGAAAAAGGCTATTTATACCTCACATCATTGCCTTTTATCTCAGCAGAAAAAACTTACTTGGTGTGGTGTAAGCAGGGAAAGCGATTTGAGGAGGAGAATGCACGACTTCAGCTGGAGGTAACTATGTTTTCTCGAATTGGCAATTTTATTTTTTTGCATTGCGTTCCCCTTGGTTGATTAAAACAAAGGTGTGTCTGCATGTTCAACAGTTAATATAGCGCTCCAATTTAGAGAATAAAACTGCACAATGGAATTCTTAGTGATTGAGCCTTTGAAACTCGTGATCATCCCCAGTCATCTGAAAACATACCTAATTCTTACACTCTCGTGAGCAAACACAAAACAAGCATTCAACATAATGAGGTTTCCGTCACTCCCTTGCAATTGGGGAAGCTTTACTCAAAAAATTTGTTATGTTTGGATTTATTGGGCGTTATTGATTGATTGGTAAGATGTTTATGAGAAACTGTTTCATGTTTCAGGTTGTCCATTTGATACTTGGTTCGGTATCCAGTCACGAAACAAATTTGTCAGTATTTTAAAGTTGAACTTGTAACCTTTTCATGAAAATTACTACCCTATTCTTTTATTGGAATACAACATGTGTGGAAGACTATATTAACGCTTCTGATTCAATCACATCCCTTGCTGGTTAACAATTGACAAGACAAAATTGTGCGGACCTTATGACCTAAATTATGATAAGGATCGTTTCATGGAACATTATATACTTGCATTTCCACATTTTTAAAATCTTTTATCCACGTTGTCCAATCCTTGATTCAATTAGGGTTATTATTTTTTTTTATGTGATTTGGGACTTATATGTTTGACATAAAACTAATTATACTCGAATTTGATATTATTCATTTGCTCTTGGTACAGTTTTGAGTCTTTATTTTTTATCTCACACTCATTTTTTATATGGTTATACAATATAATAATTTTATCTAATTTTCCTTGTTAACTTTAAAATTCTATTTCATATTAGGATTACTTTGTCTAGATACAATTTATATTATTACATATTTTATTCATTTAAGAGTGTGATCATCACTTTCTTTCTTTATTCTACACTCTTCACTCTTCTACGAGTGTCATAAGTTGCATACTTCCTCACAGTCAACTTTATAGTTTCACATTATTAGAGTAGATACTCAATATACAAGCTTAAAGGTATATAACTACTTACATAAAGATGTAGTAGTTACCATAGAAAGGATATTGATAATAGTGGGTAACCCTAGATCTTATGTATAAAAATGTTATTGTAAAGATTTACATTACTAAGCTGACATTACATTGGGTCACTATTGAAGATGTGGACACCTCTTATATAGAAAATTACGTACAATAACAAAGTATACGGGTACAACTTAAAATTGCATCTGAATTAGAAGGGAAGGAAATAAATCTGAACAAAATTTTTAACATTTAATCATTATGATATGTAATAGGAAATAAAGTCAAATTCTAATACAAACACAAACATGATTGTAAATTTAAAATGAGAATGACATTACTTGTTTCATCTCAATGCAATACAAAACTAAGAATCTGATTATCACAAAATTAAGTATATTTTAAAGATCCACAAGTTGTCAAATATATTCACATATAGTAGGAAATGTTCATTATAGATATCTTGCAATAATTTTATGGAATTCCAACCTTAATGAAAAAATTATACACTAGACTAAAAAATGTGACTCAAGTCATCCATAGATTATTATAAGAAACAAAGAAAGCACCAAAATTATGGTGAGGGCATTGCTAGACTACATCTTCTCTAGGTTTTTAACAATGAACAGATAAAACTTAAACTAAGCATGTAATATTTTATCTCCTAAATTACATTGTCAATTGATTATGGTGCCACCATAATGCACCCACTTATAGTCTATAAGTTAGTCTTATAATATAAGTTAGTATTTAACATTATAAAAATATGCGCGCGCATAAAAATTAAGTACACTACCCTAAAATCTTGAGACATGGTATCAATATATAACAGTTTACGACCAAATAAACACATTGATCTCATCATAGAAAGTTCTAGTGAAAGATACTTGACACCATTTTCATCATTCGCAAAACATAGGATGTAAAGTCGCCCACCTATTTCACCTAAAGTTCGTTTTTCGGAACTGTGTAACTTTGTCGAAAGTGTTCGTGAAGGAGTTTGAACGGATTGGAAAAGAAATAGATTCATTGCTTGAACATAAATTTGACTACTTAATTTTCTTCCCCCAACTATACTCTGCGAACAAATATTTGTTTTCTTACAATATCAAGCCGATGTGAAATGGTAACAGCAATAACAAACAAGTGCCATCTAGTGGTAGAAACTATAATAGTATATTAATTTTTTAATTACTATGTTTTATATAGTAATAGTAGAAATAATAAATTTTTATAAATTTTTAAGTTATATTAGAATAAATATTATATTAATTTTTTAATTATAATGTATTATATAGTTACAATAGAAGTAATAAATTTTTATAAAAGAATTTTTATTAAAACTATTATAAATAAATAAATTTAAATAAATTGATATTTTAAACTAAATTTTAATAAGTTTTTCAAAATAACACTATTATAATAATATTAAATATTAATTTAATATAGTTAAATTTAAATATTAATATTTTGTAAACAAAAAATAAAAATTATAAGCAAATAAAATGACATAATTTTTTTATATAAATAGTTGTTAATGTATAATTAGTATAAAATAAAATTAAAAATTAAAAACCTTTAAAAATATGAATAAAAATAAATATATATTATAATATCATAGGTTGTTATTTAATATTATAATATATTGTAAAAATTAATAGTATAAACATAACTGCGAGAATCAAACAAAATAAATAAAAAATTATGCAATAACGTGATAAATTTTAATTGGTTCACTAAAAATTAATAGTATAAACATGATTGCCAAAATGGAACAAAATATGAAAAAACTTATAATGAAATATAAAATTGAATTTATTTTCATTGGTGTAGAACAGTTCATTTAATCACTTGTCTTTAGTGTTGTAATTAATTATAATTATAATTTATTAATTAATTATAATTATAATTTATTAATTAATTATAATTATAATTTATTAATTAATTATAATTATAATTTATATAATTAATTATAATTTTAAGATATATGCAAATCTAATTCTATTATTATTAGATGTATTTTAACTATTATAATTTTATTTTAATAATTATAATGGTAACAATATATAATTTTATCCATTAACAAAAATAATTTAATTATAATCTATAATTAATTAAAATCATAGTCTTTATTTTAATTAATTTTTATTTTCTATTATTATTATTTTATAGAATATCATAATAATAAAATTATATCTTACTTAAAATTAATCAAATATATTCCCTTTAATTATATTTTTTCATTCATAACTTTATTTTTATAATTATAATTATATAAATATAAAATACTTATAATATTATAGATATAATTTGTATAATTTTTTATCTATAATAAAAATAATGTTTAAATGACAAAAAAATTAAAATGGCTCTCCGCTCTACATATTTATCGAGACCCGGGAAAAAAGTTTTTAGTGTTGAAAGCCTTCAAAGGCAATGGAATTTCTTTTGCTCGACTCGGTATGCTAAATTTCCTAATGCTCCAAAGGTGTTGAAAGGAGGCATTGCTGGCTCTAACATCTCTCCTTTTTGTCTTGGAAAGCTTTTACCATGAGAAGAACAATGGATTAAGGTAGCATCCAAGAAAAACAAGGTAGATGTACATTTTAATCCAGCAACACACAATCCAGTATCAGGGCACTTTTCATAATACCTCTTGTGTTCTACCTTTAGATAATCATTTTGCTTCCCTTCAATCTTTAGGTTCTCTCAGCAAAAACCCTATCAGTGGATAGATGCCAAAAAACTGCCCGTTATTCTCCTCTACACCGTAGGTCTAATTTTATAGAGTCCTTATCAAAAAAGATAGAAGTCGAAGAAAACCCTAGGAAGAGTGATCACTCTCTCAAATTTATCCCTTATCCCCCCCCACTATAGATTAAGGGCCTCGACTCCTCAAATAGATGAATCACCAAATTGCAAAGGTAATGACCTAGGTCTATTGTTAAAAATTGAAGATAGAGTTATCGAGTATACCCAGGAGTTAATGAATATTAAAGGATTTTTTATTCAATGGAATGGATATGGAATTTCCTCAGAAAGAATTGCAAATTGGCTTCAGAAGGAATTTCCCAAATAGGTAATTTTGGCTTTGCTCCCTAATGAATTTATCTTTGTTTATTGCTATAATATAGAACTAAATAAAAAATGTAAATAATGAAGGCCCTAACTTGTTAGGCTCAGACTTTTATGTGGTTGACTAGTCCCCTTCCTTTAATCCAAATCATTTTAAAGGATTTTCA